>JAUIMM010000874.1:3112500-3547500 GCA_031769625.1 Taudactylus pleione
TAACATTCCCTTAGTGCCTAACCCTAACATTTCCTTAGTGCCTAACTCTAACCCTCTCCTCCTACAGCCTAACTCTAACATTCCCCTAGTGCCTAACCCTAACCCTCTCCTCCTGGAGCCTAACCCTAACATTCCCCTAGTGGCTAACTCTAACCCTCTCCTCCTGCAGCCTAACCCTCATTCCCTAGTGCCTAACTCTAACCCTCTCCTCCTGCAGCCTAACCCTAACATTCCCCTAGTGCCTAACCCTAACATTCCCCTAGTGCCTAACTCTAACCCTCTCCTCCTACATCCTAAATCTAACAGTCCCCTAGTGCCTAACCCTAACCCTCTCCTCCTGCAGCCTAACCCTAACATTCCCCTAGTGCCTAACCCTAACCCTCTCCTCCTGCAGCCTAACCCTAACATTCCCTTAGTCCCTGACTGTAACCCTCTCCTCCTACAGCCTAACCCTAAGATTCCCCTAGTGCCTACCTCTAATCCTTTCATCCTGCAGCCTAACCCTAACATTCCCCTAGTGCCTAACCCTAACCCTCTCCTCCTGCAGCCTAACAATAACATTCCCCTAGTGCCTAACTCTAACCCTCTCCTCCTACAGCCTAACCCTAACATTCCCCTAGTGCCTAAACCTAACTCTCTCCTTCTACAGCCTAACCCTAACATTCCCCTTGTGCCTTACTCTAATCCTAATGTCCTGCAGCCTAACCCTTTTATTACTAGCTCCAACTTTCATATGTTCCTACTACTATCCCCACTCAGCTGCCATATGTCATCCTACTTCTACCCAGAGCTGTTGTCTCCCTAATTCTGCTATTAGTACCACCACACAGCTATCATATATACCAGCTACTACTGCCACCCAACTGCCATCTGTCATCCTACTTATACTCCAGCTGTTATGTTTTGTATCCCTACTTCTGCTATTACTACCCCCACTTAGCTATCATATTTCCCTGCTACTACCCCCATCCAGCTGTTATCTGTCTCCCTACTTCTACTACCAGATACAGCTTTCATATGTCCCAGCTACTAGTGCCACCCAACTGTCATCTGTCATCCTACTTCAACTACCAGCTATAGTTTTCATATTTCCCTACTACACTACCACCCAACTGCCATCTGTCATCCTACTTCTACTATCAACTACAGCTTTCATATGTTCCAACTACTACTGCCACCCAATTGTCATCTGTCATCCTACTTCTACGACCAGCTACAGCTATCATATGTACCAACTACTACTGCCACCCAACTTCCATCTGTCATCCTACTTCTTCTACTAGCTACATCTTTCATATGTCCCTACTACACCACCACCCAACTGCCATCCTACTTCTACTGTCAGCTACAGCTTTCATATGTCTCTACTACACCGCCACCCAACTGTCATCCTATTTCTACTACCAGCTACAGCTTTCATATGTCCCTAATACACTGCCACCCAACTGCCATCTGTCATCCTACTTCTACTATCAGCTACAGTTTTCATATGTCCCAACTACTACTATCACCCAACTGCCATCTGTCATCCTACTTCTCCTACCATCTACAGCTTTCATATGTCCCTACTACACTACCACCCAACTGCCATCTGTCATACTACTTCTACTATCAGCTACAGCTTTCATATGTCCCTACTACACCGCCACCCAACTTCCATCTATCATCCTACTTCTACTACCAGCTACATCTTTCATATGTCCCTACTACACCGCCACCCAGCTGCCATCTGTCATCCTACTTCTACTATTACTACCCCCATACAGCTATCATATTTCCCGGCTACTATCCCCATGCAGATGTCAAATGTGTTTCTACTTCTATTACTACTATCCCGAGCTTTCATATGTCCTTACTAATACACCCCCAGCTGCCATCTGTCTTTCTACTTCTACTACTACTAACCAAAGCTGTTGTGTTGCTACTTCTATTATCATTCACAGCTGTCATATGTCCCTACTACTACCTACTACTCCACCCAGCTGCCACCAGTCTTCCAACTTCTATTATCATCTCCAGCTATCATATGTCCCTACTACTACCTACTACTCCACCCAGCTGCCACCAGTCTTCCTACTTCTATTATCATTCCCAGCAGAGGAGTAGATTGGAACCACTATGCCCGGAGAATGTGAATGCCATACCAACCCCGTCCCTGTACTGAACTGTGCCAGTGGGATATGGCCAGCCTGCGGAAGAATACTGAAGTGGAGAGAAAAAGAGCAAACAGTGCACTTGGCATTGATATCCCATTGGGGGACCGATGGGACCTGGATGGTGCCCTCTGTCCATTTTGGTGCCCAGAGCTCATGCTCCACTGGAACAAACCTCGCTACTCCCCTGTATGTCCATACTACTACCTACTACCCCACCCAGCTGCCACCTGTCTTCCTACTTCTATTATCATTCCCAGCTATCATATGTCCCTACTACTACCTACTTCTCCACCCAGCTGCCACCAGTCTTCCAACTTCTATTGTCATCTCCAGCTATCATATGTCCCTACTACTACCTACTACTCCACCCAGCTGCCACCAGTCTTCCTACTTCTATTATCATTCCCAGCTATCATATGTCCCTACTACTACCTACCACCCCACCCAGCTGCCACCTGTCTCCCTACTTCTATTATCATTCCCAGCTACCATATGTCCCTACTACTGCCTACTACTCCACCCAGATGCCACCAGTCTTCCTACTTCTATTATCATTCCCAGCTATCATATGTCCCTACTACTACCTACTACTCCACCCAGCTACCACCAGTCTTCCTACTTCTATTATCATTCCCAGCTATCATATGTCCTTACTACTACCTACTACCCCACCCAACTGCCACCTGTCTTCCTACTTGCAAAATTGCAAAAATAGTTCAATGCTCTTTGCAAACAGACATTTTTCCAGAACCACTAAAGGAAGCAATTTTTTCTTAAAAAACCTAATTTAGACCCTGACTGCATGACCAACTATAGACCAGTATCAAACCCTCCTTTTCTAGGAAAGGTCATTGAGAAAGTGGTGGCAATGCAACTGGAAACCCACCTGTCTACCCATGATATTTATGATCCATTCAAGTCAGGATTCAGGAGAAGACATAGCACTGAAACAGCCCTGGTATGTGTGCTTACTGATCTTCTGATGGCAAGAGACAGAGGTGATTGTTCAATCTTAATCCTTCTGGATCTCTCAGCAGCATTTGAGACTGTGGACCATGGGATTCTAATTGAGCGCCTGAAAAATTTCTGTGGACTGGGTGGCACAGTCCTTAGATGGTTCAAATCATTTCTCACTGGCAGGTCACAGAGAGTTTCTTCTGGAGTAAACTCTTCATCACCAGTGTCACTTCCATGCGGTGTCCCACAGGGTTCTATACTATCTCCCATGCTTTTTGCAGTATACATGCTACCATTGGGTGAAATAATCAGACGTCATGGCCTGGTCTACCACTGCTATGCAGATGATACACAACTGTACCTGTCCTTTGCTCCAGGTACAAAGGACCCCATAACAACCCTAAATGGCTGCCTAGCTGAGCTTCAGGAGTGGATGATGCCAGTTGGCTGCGACTGAACCCTGATAAAACAGAGGTCAGTCAGGGTTCAGCCTAGGATCAGCTCTTACCTCTGTGCCGGCTTCCCCTGACTTCCTTGTGGTCAGACGCCTGGTGCAGTGAGGGGTGGGATGCTGAGTATTCTACCTTAGGTGCTTTTGCGGACTTCCATGGTCGGCTGTGTGTTTTGGGGATCGGAGTTCCCATCATGGGCGCCGCCATGACAGTTCCTCTCATCTGACAGTCCTCCTAACCAATGGTAGCATGATCTCAGTCAGCTGACGCTGTGCTCCAATAATCTGCTACCCCTGGGTATAAATCCGCCCCCAGAACTTCAGGAAGATGCTGTTCAACTTCGTTATTCCAAGTGCCTGTGTTACTCCCACTGTTGCTCTGTGCTAAATCCTTCAGCGTGTTGCTTCAGCCTGCTCACAGTTTACCAGTTTCCTGTATTAGCTTCCATGCTAACCCTTACTCTGAGACTTTAGCTTTCTCACAGTACTTCAGTGTTTCATGTCCCTTCCCTGTGTGTCTTTGTATATGTGCTGCTAATTCTATTGCAGCTTTCCGGTGGCTATTACCCTGTGTCACTGAGGTGTCAGATTACCTGCTAGTTCTATTAGCTCACAGCTGGACCTCCAGCCTTTGTCCAATACCAGCATTACTAGCTTCCCCAGTTCATTCCTGTCTTCTCTCTGTGTTTTACTGTGTTTATCAGCTCCAGAATCTGTTGCAGTTCCTGTACATTCTTCTGTGTTTCCAAGCTAGCCTGCGACTGGGATTACTACATGTGCCTGTGTCCACTTCTCTCTGTGTCTTGTTTGTGTAGTCAACACCTACATTTATAACTTTCCAGTGCATGTTTGTGTTCTTTGCTCTGTGTCTTGTCTCTGCAAATCAGCTCCAAACATATCTAGCAATTCCCAATATATGCCTCTGTTTTTCTGTGCAATCAGCACTTGGATTTCTTAGTGATTCTCAGTACACTTTCCAAGTATACCTATGCTAGCCTGTGATTAGGATCCCTAACAGCGTTCAATATCTAAGCATCCAGTTTACCTCCTGTGCTCTAGCATTTGCTTCGTTAAATATAGTTTCCGGTCTTCTGCCATTCCCAGGTACCTGTCCAGGGGGCCGCGACCTGCTCACTTGGTGCAGCGGAAAACCAAATCCCAATTGGAGGGGTCACTGGAGAAAACCACCAAGTGAGTTAGACTCCGCGCCTCTGGGCAGGTCTAGCCAAACCTGTGTTCGGCCGCAACTAGGAGACCTAGTCCAGTCACTTCCCAGGTCACCCGAACCCCCCAGCTTACTGTCCTCCACAGAGGAACATTTGCACCGGATCGTGACAAGGGCCTTATGATAGGTCACAGGACAGGGCTACAGAATAGCCAACCAACAGGACTTATGCTTGGGGGTTCAGAATTACAAAACACTAAACATGTGCAGAATCTTGGTGTTGTCCTGGATAGTGACACTTACACATCAGGTATCAGCCACAATCACAGCCTCATTCTTTCATCTGAGGAACATTGCCAGAATCTAAGATCTTAATTACCTCAGAAGATCTGCCTAAAGTCATACATGCATTTATATCATCACGCCTAGACTACTGCAACGCCCTCTACCTCGGTCTCCCAGCAAAAGAATCGCGCCGCTTGCAGATGGTACAAAATGCATCTGCCAGGCTATTAACCAACCAGCCACGTTCCAGCCACATAACACCCACTCTCTACTCCCTTCACTGGCTGCCTGTCAGATGGCGAATTGCTTTCAAGATTGGATTACTAACTTACAAAGCCCTTCATGACCATGGCCCAGGGTACCTGAAGCAGCTTCTGATTCCTTACTGTCCAACACGATTACTGCAATCCGTTGACAAAGGACTATTAACAGTACCTAGAATCTCCGGGAATTTGTCTGGGGGTTGAGCTTTCAGTTTTGTGGCTCCAACCTTATGGAACTCACTTCCCCGACTCACCTATTCACCCAGCATTTCACTAATGTCCCTTGTTTTAGCTTATTTTGTATTTTGTACTGTAAATGTAAAGCACTTTGAGTCCTTTAGGAGAAAAGCGCTATATAAATAAAATTATTATTATTATTATTATTACTTCTGTTATCATCTCCAGCTATCATATGTCCTTACTACTACCTACTACCCCACCCAGCTGCCACCAGTCTTCCTACTTCTATTATCATTCCCAGCTATCATATGTCCCTACTACTACCTACTACTCCACCCAGCTGCCACCTGCCTTCCAACTTCTATTATCATTCCCAGCTATCATATGTCCCTACTACTACCTACTACCCCACCCAGCTGCCACCTGTCTTCCAACTTCTATTATCATTCCCAGCTATCATATGTCCCTACTACTACCCCACGGAGCTGCCACCAGTCTTCCTACTTCTATTATCATTCCCAGCTATCATATGTCCCTACTACTACCTACTACTCTACCCAGCTGCCACCAGTCTTCCTACTTCTATTATCATTCCCAGCTATCATATGTCCCTACTACTACCCCACGGAGCTGCCACCAGTCTTCCTACTTCTATTATCATTCCCAGCTATCATATGTCCCTACTACTACCTACTACTCCACCCAGCTGCCACCTGTCTTCCAACTTCTATTATCATTCCCAGCTATCATATGTCCCTACTACTACCCCACGGAGCTGCCACCAGTCTTCCTACTATTATTATCATTCCCAGCTATCATATGTCCTTACTACTACCCCACCCAACTGCCACCTGTCTTCCTACTTCTATTATCATTCCCAGCTATCATATGTCCCTACTACTACTCCACCCAGCTGCCACCTGTCTTCCTACTTCTATTATCATTCCCAGCTATCATATGTCCCTACTACTACTTACTACCCCACCCAGCTGCCACCAGTCTTCCTACTTCTATTATCATTCCAAGCTATCATATGTCCCTACTACTACCTACCCAGCTGCCACCTGTCTTCCTACTTCTATTATCATTCCCAGCTATCATATGTCCCTACTACTACCTACTACTCCACCCAGCTGCCACCTGTCTTCCTACTTCTATTATCATTCCCAGCTATCATGTCCCTACTACTACCCCACCCAGCTGCCACCAGTCTTCCTACTTCTATTATCATTCCCAGCTATCATATGTCCCTACTACTACCTACTACTCCACCCAGCTGCCACCAGTCTTCCTACTTCTATTATCATTCCCAGCTATCATATGTCCCTACTACTCCACCCAGCTGCCACCTGTCTTCCTACTTCTATTATCATATGTCCCTACTTCTTCTACTACAACTCCAGCTCTCATGTGTCCCTACTACTAATACAACCCCCACTTAGCTATCATACATCTCTATGCTGCGACCACGGTCACACAGAGGCTTTGCACAACAAGGGAAATGATGGCAGAATGATGCATTGTGTCAGTACCGATACTTCGTGTTACACTGCGCCAGCAACACCCAATATGTGTGCACTAATAAAGTGCTTGGAGCCCACAGCCATGGGGCAGATGGGACTATAGCTCCAGGTCTTCACATAACAATAGGCCCATCAACACGATAGAATGATAATGACCAGCCACCCACCTGGCCACACAGACAGCTCTAAATCATAAGCATTAACATTGTATTGTTCTTTTCCTCACAAAATGATGCAAATTTTCTGCTTTTACGTATTTAAGGAGAGACTTTGGGGCTGTTAGTGTATGGGGTGTACATGCCCACTTGACACTGGCCGCACCCACACAACACTGGCCACACCCACATAGCACTGGCCGCACCTCCTCAACTTCTCACTATAGGTCCTTCATCACTTTCAGTCCCGAGCCCAAGTGGTCCTAAATTTGGCCCTAGCCACAGTTACAGACGTCTGTGCTGATGCGTGTTATACTGCACCAGCATGCTACAATATTGTGCAGGGAGCCCACAGCTGGCGGGCCTGGGTGCTTTACATGGCACACACAGACAACCATTAACCCTTCAGCACACACACACAACCATTAACCCTTTAGCACACACACAAACAACCATTAACCCTTCAGCACACACACACAACCATTAACCCTTCAGCACACACACACAACCATTAACCCTTCAGCACACACACACAAACAACCATTAACTCTTCAGCACACACACAAACAACCATTAACCCTTCAGCACACACACACACACACACACAACCATTAACCCTTCAGCACACACAGACACACAACCATTAACCCTTCAGCACACACAGACACTAACAACCATTAACTCTTCAGCACACACACAAACAACCATTAACCCCTTAGCACACACACAAACATTAACCCCTTAGCACACACACAACCATTAACCCCTTAGCACACACACAAATAACCATTAACTCCTTAGCGCACACACAAACATCCATTAACCCCTTAGCACACATACACACACAAACAATTAACCCTTTAGCACACACACAAGTAACCATTAACCCCTTAGCACACACAACCATTAACTCCTTAGCACACACACAAATAACCATTAACCCCTTAGCACACACAACAATTAACTCCTTAGCACACACACAAATAACCATTAACCCCTTAACACACACACACATACACACACACAACTATTAACCCCTTAGCACACACACAACTAACCATTAACCCCTTAGCACACACACATACACACACAAATAACCATTAACCCCTTAGCACACACACAAGCATCCATTAACTCCTTAGCACACACACAAACGACCATTAACCCCTTAGCACACACACACACACACATAACCATTAACCCCTTAGAGCACACACAAACAGCCTTTAACCCCTAAGCGCACACACAACCAACCATTAAATCCTTAGCACAAACCTGAACAGAGCCATAAATATGATTCATATGATTCGGTCCCAATTAATTTTTTTTTACATATTCATCTTATCATCTTCACAGAGTTTCCCTGAAAAGAAAGATGATAGTAAATCATAAAGTAAAAAGGATTAAAAAACAAACTTATTGTCCAACAGTCCAGGTCTTCAGGATATCCATGTTAATGCACAGGTGCTCAAATCAACAGGAATGAGGCATTACCAATAATGGTGACTTACACCAATGGGCTATTGTGTCCAATTCGCAGGTAGAGCCAGAAGGAAAGTTCCATCAGCCGGCTCTTCAATAATAATCTATATGGTAGATTGTAGGGGTCCTGAGACGATGGGTTTCATGGTGGAAGCGGGAATTGTAAGACAGTAACATGGGGTATGGCGTGTATTTTCACAAATGGATTGTGATAAAAGCACACTGCCCTCCCCTCTATACAATATTGTGTAATGCTTGGGGGGCCCTGGTTGTATCTTTCTGTTCACTGCTGTAAATTCCTCTTTATGGTGCGTACACACGGTACGATAAAAATGCACACTATGAACAATATCTTTATAGTTCATTTTTGGGTGCCTTCCAACCCTCAAACGACCAGCGAGGTGCGGGCATGTATGGACGATAACGATATCGACCATCGCCCGTGCATACAGGCCAACCTGGTCGATATAGACCAGGTTACATAGGGACTCGCGATCGTTCATTGCTGGCCTGTCATTGGTGGGTTGGTGGTGTGCTGGATGATCGATATCGATCATCCAGCACACCAGGAAGGTGCAGCGAGATTAGTCAGCAATATCATTATAACTGACTGATCTACCACACTATTAGTCTTTTAGTGTGTACTCCCCCAACCCAAATAAGGATAGCAGACAGTAATGCTGAGTTTATGTTGGGGAATGGTGAGATTTCATGTAACACTCAGATCATTCATAAGTGAGACAGACATGGCAGCTGGGATAATCACTGACCCTGCAAAATAGGTGTACTCACCTGTGCATGATTAAAGCAATCCAGAAAACCTGTTGGGGGATACTTGAGGACAGGCGTTGGGGATCACTGTTCTATGGGATCTTACAATAGGTTTCTTGTGTGGCGTTTGCACATGTTTTCATGTTTTCTTGTATTAGTGGGAGTCTCTTATACTGTAACTGCACAGATTTTTATTATGGCTGTAAGGAGTACACTTGGCGCCACTTTCTGTGAAGCACCGCTAGCGCCATCTTGGTGCTTTTATAAGGGAAGTCGGAAGTGTATTAATATGCACATGTAACCTAATATTATAAAAACCTACAATGGAAAATTCTAATTAAGTAGCCCTGATATGTTCCCTTACAAACGAGGGGAAAATAAGCAGGAATGTCGTAGAAAGATAAAGGAAATGTTACAGTAACTAAAGGTGACATCAATTATGGGTGAAATAGACACAATTACACTATGCTCCATTACATGTTATAGCATCATCAGCATCTCTATATTCTTCTCTCTCCCTCTCTCGCTCCCCCCTCTCTCTGGGCCTGATTCAGAGCTGAACGCTCTGACCAGAGCGCTCGCTCTGAATCAGTGCCCTCCTACTTGTTTTAGGAGCGTCCTCATGGACGCTCCTATAGCTGTGGGTTACCACCCACAGCTTATGCGAGCGTCCATGATGATGGTCGCGATGGTCAAGACTCAAGACCATCGCGACCATCGGGCTTGCGACGGAGACCCTGCAGTAGGGTCTCGCTGCCGCAAGCCCTGGAGTGATTTTGGCTCTAGCAGAGCCAAAATCACTCCCACTGACATCACTAGTGATGTCACTAGTGATGTCAGGGGGGCCGGCCCCAGACGGTAGGCGTTCCCATGGGAACGCCTCCGTCTGGCAGGCACGCCCCCGGCACGCCCACCAAAGGGGGCGTGCTGTCAATCAACATCGACAGCACGCCCCCTTTGGTGCGAGACCCGGAGCGATGGAGAGCCCGTCGCTCGCCGAGTCTCGCGCATGCGCACGACGGAGCTCCCTCCGTCGTGCGCATGCTCAGTGGGGGAACATCGACCCACTTGTGAGCGTACTGCCGCTCACGAGCGGGTCTGAATGACCCCCTCTGTCTCTCCCCTCTGCCCCTCTCTCTCTCTTCCCCGCTCTCTCTCTATCTCCATCTCCCCTCTATCTTCCCTCTCCCTCTCTCTCCCCCTCTCTCTCTCTCCCCCCTCTCCCCCGCTCTCTCTCTCTTCCCCGCTCTCTCTCTCTTCCCCGCACTCTCTCTCTCCCCTCTCCCTCTCTCTCCCCCATCTATCTCTCCCCTCCTTGCTCTCTCTCCCCCTCCCCCCTCTCTGCCCTCCTCTCTCCCCCTCCCCTCTCTCTCCCCCCCTCTCTCTCTCTCTCTTCTATGCATAGCTCCATCTTCTTTCTTCTTTCAATTCCACTTCCAACAGTATGGGGGAATTCAATTGGCCATGATAAAAAGTTACTGTGCGTTAATGCAATGGACCTATCGCCCATTAATGTCACTTATCGCCTGCATGCGCACTCCCGTTTTACACCAAATTCAATTTGAAAAGTGGTCTTCCAGTATTTGGGCGATAATTCTTGCAGGTGTTACAAGCGTTAAGTATAGGTGAAAATGGGGAAATGAACCTGCAATTTAAGCAAGTCTTTTCAGCAAATGCTGTAGTAGAATAGGGGGTGCATTGCCTGTCAGTTTATTTTCATGTCATTTTAAGCCACTAAACACACCTGTAACTGCCACCTGCAATGTATAAAACACTGACCTGCCCCATCCATACCGCACCCCATATAACTGCCACCTGCAATGTACAAAACACTGACCTGCCCCATCCATATCGCATCCCATATAATTGCCACCTGCAATGTTTAAAACACTGACCTCCCCCATCCATACCGCACCCCATATAACTGCCACCTGCAATGTATAAAACACCGACCTGTCCCATCCATACCGCACCCCATATAACTGCCACCTGCAATGTTTAAAACACCGACCTGCCCCATCCATATCGCATCCCATATAATTGCCACCTGCAATGTTTAAAACACTGACCTCCCCCATCCATACCGCACCCCATATAACTGCCACCTGCAATGTTTATAACACTGACCTGCCCCATCCATACTGCACCCCATATAACTGCCCCACAGGTTTTAACCCATTATTCTGCACTTTGCAGAATTTCACGCAAAAAAGTGGCGTCATTATTGGCCAAATTAAGCTAATTAAAAACATCTACGTGCCTAAGTAATCATTAGGGAGGGTATCCCGGTGGTTCTGAACCAAGTCCGGACATTTTTACATTAAAATAGGGGTTTTCCTCTCACCTCATCGTAGGTATTTGATAGGGTTGGCAGAGGATCACTCCTGTCCCAGATGTGAGTTTTTGAGGGCAGATCTGTTTCACTGTCTCTGGACATGTCCTGTGATACGCTGATTTTGGACTCAAATTTGGAACTATGTTACTCGCCATTTGGTTAATTATTTATCTTTAACGACTGAATGGGCTATATTTGGTATCCTTCCAGATGGTATGTGGCAAAGGGGGTTTGTAAGTTACTGTTGGTGATATCTGCAGCGGCTACGAAATATACCCTCCATTTGTGGATACAGCCCACCATCCCACCGTTTTCACTCTCTTTGGAAAAATTATTTGATGTTTTTAGGGTAGACTGGCTGGAATCTTCCCTTAGAAAAGCAAACTTCACTGAACGACTCTTTAGTACATGGGAGAGTTATATTGACCCTTTCCCCATTACTCAGGGAACAACTTTGGAGATGTTTCCGAGGTACAGCGTGGAAGACCCCCCAATATTCATTGATATGATCTCTACTCAAGGTGATGGTGGTATGCAGGTTCAAGTCTAATTGTTTCAATTACTTTTTGTATTTCTCTATATATGAATATTGTCTATACTAAAGTGTTATTTAATTTTTTCTTTTGCTACATAATGTTGATTTTTATATTCTTACTGTTACTTTTGCTATATTGTTAGTTACAACTTTATTGTACTGTATATACATGCTTCAATAAAGAAAAACTTGTGTAAAAAGAATATATATATATATATATATATATATATATATTGGTTTTCCCCAACTTTTTACCTGCTCTGGTTGTTCCGCTACAAAAGAAGCATTTTCCCCGCTATGCAGAATGAAGGCACTTTAGGGAGAATTAGATTTTTTCCACCAGAAATGCACTTTTACAAGTGAAAACGGATTTTCGCGGCTAATTGAATCCCCCCTTATTTCTCTTTATTATTGCACCCTCCTCTGTGTACTTACAGAACCTGCTTATTACCCAGTGGCTTATACAGAGAGACACGTTTCCATTGCATCCAAATGAACACAAATATTCCAATTAGCCCCCTGGCCCCATGTAAATGACTACACACACTTATAGCATAATCCTTCTGACCAGGAGAACGGACCAGACCAGATGGAGCAGCTCCTCCCGGCAGGCAGAGGGTTAATACATCTCAGTGTAATTATAATAACGAGGGTTCATTGTACATGACGTTATTATTGTCCTTCTAAGCGGCAAAAGATGTGATGGAGTCATTATGCCCGGGGTGAGGAAAGTGACGCAAATCCGCAGTCAGCAAGGACAGATACATTGTAACAGATGCCTCTTACTTATTACATTGTAGCAGATGCCTCTTACTGGTTACATTGTAGCAGATACCACTTACTGGTTACATTGTAGCGGATGCCTCTTACTTATTACATTGTAGCAGATGCCTCTTACTGGTTACATTGTAGCGGATGCCTCTTACTGGTTACATTGTAGCAGATACCTCTTACTGGTTACATTGTAGCGGATGCCTCTTACTGGTTACATTGTAGCAGATACCACTTACTGGTTCCAGTGTAGCAGATGCCTCTTACTGGTTACATTGTAGCGGATACCACTTACTGGTTACATTGTAGCGGATGCCTCTTACTGGTTACAGTGTAGCGGATGCCTCTTACTGGTTACAGTGTAGCGGATGCCTCTTACTGGTTACATTGTAGCGGATGCCTCTTACTGGTTACATTGTAGCAGATGCCTCTTACTGGTTACATTGTAGCGGATGCCTCTTACTGGTTACATTGTAGCGGATGCCTCTTACGGGTTACATTGTAGCGGATGCCTCTTACTGGTTACAGTGTAGCAGATGCCTCTTACAGGTTACATTGTAGCGGATACAACTTACTGGTTACATTGTAGCGGATGCCTCTTACTGGTTACATTGTAGCGGATGCCTCTTACTGGTTACAGTGTAGCGGATGCCTCTTACTGGTTACATTGTAGCGGATACAACTTACTGGTTACAGTGTAGCGGATGCCTCTTACTGGTTACATTGTAGCGGATGCCTCTTACGGGTTACAGTGTAGCAGATACCACTTACGAGTTACATTGTAGCAGATGCCTCTTACGGGTTACATTGTAGCGGATGCCTCTTACGGGTTACAGTGTAGCGGATGCCTCTTACGGGTTACAGTGTAGCAGATGCCTCTTACTGGTTACATTGTAGCGGATGCCTCTTACGGGTTACAGTGTAGCAGATGCCTCTTACTGGTTACATTGTAGCGGATGCCTCTTACGGGTTACAGTGTAGCGGATGCCTCTTACGGGTTACAGTGTAGCAGATGCCTCTTACGGGTTACATTGTAGCAGATACCTCTTACTGGTTACATTGTAGCGGATACAACTTACTGGTTACATTGTAGCGGATGCCTCTTACTGGTTACATTGCGGATGCCTCTTACGGGTTACATTGTAGCAGATACCACTTACGGGTTACATTGTAGCAGATACCTCTTACTGGTTACATTGTAGCGGATGCCACTTACTGGTTACATTGTAGCGGATACCTCTTACTGGTTACATTGCGGATGCCTCTTACGGGTTACATTGTAGCAGATGCCTCTTGCGGGTTACATTGGAGCAGATGCCTCTTACGGGTTACATTGGAGCAGATGCCTCTTACGGGTTACATTGGAGCAGATGCCTCTTACTGGTTACATTGGAGCAGATGCCTCTTACGGGTTACATTGGAGCAGATGCCTCTTACTGGTTACATTGGAGCAGATGCCTCTTAATGGTTACATTGGAGCAGATGCCTCTTACTGTGTACTTTGTAGTAGATATCTAATTGTATATAAGCCCCATGCTCATTGTTGTGTATATATCAGATACATAAATGTACTATATTGATATAGCTCTTTATAACAATAAAATACTTCGACATTATAATAATCCTCAGCAATGACAGCATTATAAGGTCATGTAACACATGTAGAAACCTGACATACTAGACACATAAACGATCACAATTGTATCATTATTGCTGCTTACGGGATATAACGTAACAATAACGGAAAACAGAATATACAATATAATGGGAGTAAATGTGTCTCGCTATTCATATAAATAATATGGATCTTACATTCAGATGTGACCATAATAGCGCTGTGTAATATTATATAATAATTCCGTGTAAAGCACAAAGATCAGACGCAGCACAGAGCAGACGAGGAAGCGGATTTCGTTTCATACATCAGAATAAAATGTGATCAGTGTTTGGTCCAAAGCGTCATTTTCTTCTGATGTTTTTCTTAGCGGATCCGGCTGCGCAAATAGCACCGAATATGCACTAATCCAGGGGGACAGCGATAACATTGGCAATAATTATTTATTTTATATATAATATAATATAAATGTTCTGTGTTCGCAAACTCAGCATCTATCTGTCTTATTCACTGTACTGTACGCATACATATGTGTGTGTGTACAATGTCTGGAATATAAAAGTAAATTTATATATATATATATATATTTATATATATATATATTTATATATACACACACACACACACACACGATATGTGATATTGTGTAAGTATTGTCGCTTTATAACGAATCCCCTGATTCAGGTCCTCTCAGGCCGGTCAGCATTGTCCCTTGGCAGAGAGTGTGGCATTGTCCGATGCCCAGATGTGCCCAGGTGTTATAGAATAATAGCCCCGGTGCCCTGCTCGCTGCAGATCCAACAGAAGACGGAAAGCGCTGAATACAAATAGGAAGTGATCAGGCAGTGTCAGGGTCCTTGTTTGCCCCCTGTAATCACTGCCCCCATATGAGTGACGCTGGATACCCCATCCCCCGTCTGACTGACAGCCTGCGGAGCGCTAGGAGGACGCTGCTGTCCCTTTAACAGCCGAATGTGAGTGTAATGATTTATCAAATTCTTATTATCAAGAAAATGTCAGAGGAAGGGCACCTTGCTCTGTACTGACGCAAAGCCCACTCTGTCCCAGCTAGGTATAGAAGCCAAGCTCCAGCCCCAGCAACTCAGTCTACCCAAACCTCCGCTGGCACCTGGGCATGGTGAGTACAGTGTCATATATATATAGGGGTAAAGTTCTCATGGTGCCATGCCATCTATAGTATATAGTGGGTACAGTATTACATCCATATGGTGCCATCTATCTCATCTCATGTCAAGTATATAGAGGGTACATATAGATTTGTGGTACCATCTCATTTCTAGTATATAGAGGGTAGTGGTATTTACCATTATGGTGCCAACTCATCTCCAGTATATAAAGGGTACATTTATATATGTATGGTGCTATCTCATCTCCAGTATATAGAGGATACAGGTATGTATTAGTATGGTGCTATATCATCTCCAGTATATAGAGGGTACATTTATATATATGTATGGTGCTATCTCATCTCCAGTATATAGAGGGTACAGTAATATATTAGTATGATGCCATCTCATCTCCAGTATATAGAGGGTACAGTAATATACCATAATGGTGCCATCTCGTCTCTAGCATATAGACTAGGGTACAGATTTATGTTCGTATGATGCCATCTCATCTCCAGTATATAGAGGGTATAGTTATATATTAGTATGGTGCCATCGCATCTCCAGTATATAGAGGGTACAGTTATATATTAGTATGGTGCCATCTCATCTCCAGTATATAGAGGGTACAGTTATATATTAGTATGGTGCCATCTCGTCACCAGTATACAGAGGGTACAGTTATATATTAGTATGGTGCCATCTCGTCACCAGTATATAGAGGGTACAGTTATATATTAGTATGGTGCCATCTCGTCACCAGTATATAGAGGGTACAGTTATATATTAGTATGGTGCCATCTCATCTCCAGTATATAGAGGGTACAGTTATATATTAGTATGATGCCATCTCATCTCCAGTATATAGAGGGTACAGTTATATATTAGTATGATGCCATCTCATCTCCAGTATATAGAGGGTACAGTTATATATTAGTATGATGCCATCTCATCTCCAGTATATAGAGGGTACAGTTATATATTAGTATGGTGCCATCTCGTCACCAGTATATAGAGGGTACAGTTATATATTAGTATGGTGCCATCTCGTCACCAGTATATAGAGGGTACAGTTATATATTAGTATGGTGCCATCTCATCTCTAGCATATAGACTAAGGTACACGTTTATATTCGTATGATGCCATCTCATCCCCATTATATAGAGGGTACAGTTTTATGTATATTCGTTTGGTGCCATCTCATCTCCAGTATATAGAGGGTACAGTTATATGTATATTCGTATGGTGCCATCTCATCTCCAGTATATAGGGGGTACAGTTATATGTATATTCGTATGGTGCCATCTCGTCTCCAGTATATAGGGGGTAGAGTTATATACTGGAAGGTGCTGAAATCACTTTACTATAGTGCAATATACTTAGAATCTAACTATAGTGCAATATAGTAGTGATTTCAGCACCTTAGACAGCTCTAACTGATAGATAGATATGAGATAGATTATCTATCTATCTATCGATCGATCGATCGATCGATCTATCTATCTATCTATCTATCTATCTATCTATCTATCTATCTATCTATCTATCTATCTCATATGTATCTATCTATCTATCTATCTATCTATCTATCTATCTATCTATCTATCTATCTATCTATCTATCTATCTATCTCATATGTATCTATCTATCTATCTCATATCTATCTATCTGTAATGTATATGGGTAGGTATTTATAGATTGTCCATCGCTTTACGCGTATATATTTGTAGTATAATTTGATAGTAATTAATTATAAGACTTATCCTATTAATGTAGATAACTGTATAGCTACAGTATGATGGTTGCATACAGTGGTAGAATGCGTGTTTCTCCCTATTTAAATGCTTATACTTTATATACATCACTCAACCCAGACCTCTATTCTGTCTGTACCTGTGTGTGTATAGAAATATAGATTTCTAGTATATACATACATAAATCATACACACATACATATACATATATACATACATCCAGTTGTCTGTGTGTGCATTAGGAGGGATTTGCACTGGGTGAGTGTTATACATGTCAGTACGCACCTGAGGAAGATCACCTGAGAGACGGTTCCAGCAGCTTCTTACCCTGCGGGGAAGCAGCTTGTGTCCATGGAGCCTGAGAATGGTCTGTGCTGAATGACAGAGACTAAATGGGGCGTAAAATTAAAGAATCTTTGTGCAATAAGGAGAGGGGCAGAGAGCCTGCTCCAGCCGTGATATGAAACCCAGAGAGGCTGGAGGAGCCCCCTCACCTAGCACTATCCCGGCTACCCACACCTAGACCCCCCTGGCCCAGGTGCTCCCTCTTCTCCATCCTGTACTCCTCTGATAGACTCATCTGCAACCCCTGGCCCAGGTGCCCCCTCATCTGTACCCTCCAGTCCTCGGATCGCATCACCTGCTCCCTCCTGGCCCAGGTGCCCTCTCATCTCCATCCTGTACTCCTCTGATAGCCTCATCTGCACCCCTCTGGCCTAGGTGCCCCCTCCTCTCCATCCTGTACTCCTCTGATAGCCTCATCTGTATCCCCCTGGCCCAGGTGCCCCCTCACCTGCACCCTGCAGCCCCGCGGATCGCCTCCTCTGCAACCCTCTGCCCTGGCACTCAGTCAGTCTCATCAAGTCATGTACATAGTAAATGATTTGTAGACTCAGACATTGAGCAGGTTGGACGGGGCTATGAGCACATGTTATATTATATGGTATATACTGTATATAGATATTACCTGCTGCCAGAGTAATAGAACCTGTCTGACATCTTGCAGGATTACGGGAACACAATGGACCTGGGGCAGAAGACTATGAACAGCCCAGAAGGTGCTGCACCAGGACTGATCGGAGGAACAGGAGTTACCCGGCACAGTCCAGACAATGATGTCCCTCAACAAGCCTCCTGTAAGCTTGCCAGGCTGCCCCAGTCTACCTCCAGTGACAGCAAAGGTTTTGTGCCCGAGGAGGGCAGGGCCAGCCTGCTGGAGAGGACAAGGACTGGGGGGTCCTGCAAGGGCACCCCCACCCACTGTGCCAGGAGGAAGGATTCTGCCGACACTTTCTCCTTGAAAACCCAGAACATGGCTGAGAGCAACGGGCAAACCACCCCGCTGCCCTGCAGGATCGTGCCCCTTCAGAGCGCAGAAGGAGAGACCGGCCCGGGCACCGGGAATAATGGCAAGGGTGGCTGGGTGCCCATGAACCAGAGCACTGTGGTGCTGGGCACAGATGGGAACACGTCTGTCCTGCCTGGCAGCCTGACTGGGGTGAGTCCCTATTTTTATGCCTATGCTCATATAGTGTGGGTTTGTAGCCTAATATTGTGGCACAGGACTGGCATATACACAGAGGGACATGGTGCTAAACATGTAACAGTGCTGCATCCCCATGGTCCGATTAGGTGTATGGTTGGTGGTCCATGAACTTACACTCTATTTGTTCGATTTTATAAGGAGAAACTGTCACCAGTGAAGTCTGTGTGGTTACATTACTCCGGCAGGTTACGATACATTAGGATTAAATGTTACTATATTATGATAGAATGTTACTAAATATTAGGATAGGAGGTTAATGTACAATAAGATAAAAGGTTACCGTATATTTGGATACAAGGATACTGTATATTAGGGTAGAATGTTACTCTATATTAGGATAGAAGGGTAATGTACAGTAGGATATAAAGTAACTGTATATTAGGATATAAAGTTACTGTATATTAGGGTAGAAGGTTACTGTATATTAGGATATAAAGTTCCTGTATATTAGGGTAGAAGGTTACTGTATATTAGGGTAGAAGGTTACTGTTTGGATAGATGCTGGATGAGTCTTTGCGCTAATTACTGGGTGAGAGAGTTGGGGAGTCGGGGTCCAGACTACACGGTGCAGGAATTGTCCTAGTTCTTAATCTCTAATGACCGATGTGTGCAGGTACTGTACTATGTATGTATGTCGGTCACTTTAATTCTGATACATAAGGAATAATCCGCAATTACATTAATTGCTCTCAGTATTTTGTTGCATTGAAAGAAAATTTTATTAAAGGACTGTACACATGCTGCGCCCACCCCCTTGTACAGGCATGTATCTGTATCTGTTTAATATATATATGTATTTATATATGAATTTACCATTTGTAAGAAATTATACTCAGAGACTGTACAGTGCCTCTATAGGTGGTGGCTTATGGAGGATGGGTACAGTATTTCCCCTCTATGGCGCAGAATTATTTAAGCTTATTGCTGTTATATCAGATTTCTCCTCCCTATAGATAAACACCTGAACAATACGTTTTGTCAGCGCAAACAGGCTTGCCCTATGTGCCTACAGGTGTCGGGGAACTACAAGTCCCAGCCAGTGGAGAAACAACAGCAGCTGTAGACCAATGAGTTGCCCACTTCTGGTTGAGCAGCTATTACCCATCTATTTCTGCCGGATTGTGACTTTGGCCCAACACAGTTCCTGGTGTAATATCCGCTTACTGACACAACTCCTGGTGTAATATCCGCTTACTGACATATGTCAGTCAGTCCTCCTGCACCATGTAGGGCCAGTGGTCGGGGTGGGGGGTATGAGGGGGTCTCAGGAGTTGTGTGATATGTGACATATGATTCTCTTTCCTTTAGGAGGATGATGGTGATGAGAATAAAGCCAGAGGGAACTGGTCCAATAAATTGGACTTTATTCTGTCCATGGTGGGCTATGCGGTGGGACTGGGCAATGTGTGGAGGTTTCCTTACCTAGCATTTAAAAATGGCGGAGGTACAGTATGTGTAATGTGATGTGTTACTGCCACACTGTTATTGTTACCGGGAGATACAATGTCCCATTCAGTGCAGTCATTATCCTGTGTGTGTTACTGTTATTGCTGCCGAGAGATACAATGTCCCTTTCAGTGCAGTGTGTGTGTGTAGTGTTGTGTTGTGTTCATTGTCTACAATTCACATAGTGTTACTGATTGCAGTCACACATTGCTGCATTAAACAATGTTGTGTTACTGAATACAATCACACAGTCCTGCAGTGTACAGTGTTTGTATATATTATCCTATCACACAGTCCTGCAGTGTACAGTGTTAGGATAATATATACAATCACACAGTCCTGCAGTGTACAGTGTTTGTATATATTATCCTATCACACAGTCCTGCAGTGTACAGTGTTAGGATAATATATACAATCACACAGTCCTGCAGTGTACAGTGTTAGGATAATATATACAATCACACAGTCCTGCAGTGTACAGTGTTAGGATAATATATACAATCACACAGTCCTGCAGTATACAGTGTTAGGATAATATATACAATCACACAGTCCTGCAGTGTACAGTGTTAGGATAATATATACAATCACACAGTCCTGCAGTGTACAGTGTTAGGATAATATATACAATCACACAGTCCTGCAGTGTACAGTGTTAGGATAATATATACAATCACACAGTCCTGCAGTGTACAGTGTTACGATACTGCAAAATCTTGCAGTGTTCAATTTAATATTAATAAACAAAATCACACAACGGTAGTGTACGGTACAAGGTCATGCAATTGATACAATTACATCACATAAATACAGTGTACAATTTAGTATTCAACGATACAATCTTGCAGTTTACCTTATTGTGCTAATAGATACAACCATACATTACATATATTTGCGCACTTTTATATTATACTATATTGTTTTAATGAGTGCCATCACACAACCCTTCAGTGTACAATCTACTACAATATATACAGTCACACAGTACTGCAGTGTACAATCTACTATATTATATACAGTCACACCACTGCAGTGTACAATCTACTACAATATATACAGTCACACATCACTGCAGTGTACAATCTACTACAATATATACAGTCACACAGTACTGCAGTGTACAATCTACTACAAAATATACAGTCACACAGTACTGCAGTGTACAATCTACTACATTATATACAGTCACATCACTGCAGTGTACAATCTACTACAAAATATACAGTCACACATCACTGCAGTGTACAATCTACTACAAAATATACAGTCACACATCACTGCAGTGTACAATCTACTACAAAATATACAGTCACACATCACTGCAGTGTACAATCTACTACAAAATATACAGTCACACATCACAGCAGTGTATAATCTACTACATTATATATACAGTCACACATCACTGCAGTGTACAATCTACTACAATATACAGTGTATACAGTCACACATCACTGCAGTGTACAATCTACTACAATATATACAGTCACACATCACTGCAGTGTACAATCTACTACAAAATATACAGTCACACATCACTGCAGTGTACAATCTACTACAAAATATACAGTCACACATCACTGCAGTGTACAATCTACTACAAAATATACAGTCACACATCACAGCAGTGTATAATCTACTACATTATATATACAGTCACACATCACTGCAGTGTACAATCTACTACAATATACAGTGTATACAGTCACACATCACTGCAGTGTACAATCTACTACAATATATACAGTCACACATCACTGCAGTGTACAATCTACTATATTATATACAGTCACACCACTGCAGTGTACAATCTACTACAAAATATACAGTCACATATCACTGCAGTGTATAATCTACTACATTATATATACAGTCACACATCACTGCAGTGTACAATCTACTACAATATACAGTGTATACAGTCACACATCACTGCAGTGTACAATATACTACAATATATACAGTCACACATCACTGCAGTGTACAATCTACTATATTATATACAGTCACACCACTGCAGTGTACAATCTACTACAATATATACTGTCACACAGTACTGCAGTGTATAATCTACTACATTATATATACAGTCACACATCACTGCAGTGTACAATCTACTACAATATACAGTGTATACAGTCACACATCACTGCAGTGTACAATCTACTACAATATATACAGTCACACATCACTGCAGTGTACAATCTACTACAATATACAGTCACACATCACTGCAGTGTACAATCTACTACAATATATACAGTCACACATCACTGCAGTGTACAATCTACTACAATATACAGTCACACATTACTGCAGTCTATAATCTACTACAATATACAGTCACACATCACTGTAGTGTACAATCTACTACAATATATACAATCACACATCACTGCAGTGTACAATCTACTACAATATACAGTCACACATCACTGCAGTGTACAATCTACTACAATATATACAGTCACACATCACTGTAGTGTACAATCTACTACAATATATACAATCACACATCACTGCAGTGTACAATCTACTACAATATACAGTCACACATCACTGCAGTGTATAATCTACTATATTATATACAGTCACACATCACTGCAGTGTACAATCTACTACAATATACAGTCACACATCACTGCAGTGTACAATCTACTACAATATAGATAGTCACATATCACTGCAGTGTACAATCTACTACTATATAGTCACATATCACTACTGTGTACAATATTATGTTATTAGATACAATTACTCAGCTAATTTATATAATTTGTGTTGACAAATGCAATCACACAACCCTGCATTGTACAACTATATTGATTAATACAATCACACACTGTATATATTTTGTTACTAGAATTACACATTACTGCAGTGTATAATATTGTGTTATTAGAATTACAGAACACTTTACTGCAATTTTCAATATTGTGTTACTAGAAATACTACACACATTACTGCAGTGTATAATATTGTGTTACTAGAATTTCACGTTACTGCAGTGTATAATATTGTGTTACTAGAATTACACATTACTGCAGTGTATAATAATGTGTTACTAGATTGACACATTACTGCAGTGTATAATATTTTGTTACTAGAATTACACATTACTGCAGTGTATAACATTGTGTTATTAGAATTACAGTACACTTTACTGCAATTTTCAATATTGTGTTACTATAATTACATGTTACTGCAGAGTATAATATTGTGTTACTATAATTACACATTACTGCAGTGTATAATATTGTGTTACTAGAATTACACGTTACTGCAGTGTATAATATTGTGTTACTAGAATTACACGTTACTGCAGTGTATAATAATGTTTTACTAGATTTACGCATTACTGCAGTGTATAATATTATGTTACTAGAATTACTGTACACATTACTGCAGTGTATAATATTATGTTACTAGAATTACTGTACACATTACTGCAGTGTATAATATTATGTTACTAGAATTACTGTACACATTACTGCAGTGTATAATATTATGTTACTAGAATTACTGTACACATTACTGCAGTGTATAATATTATGTTACTAGAATTACTGTACACATTACTGCAGTGTATAATATTGTGTTACTAGTATTACATATTACTGCAGTGTATAATATTGTGTTACTAAAATTACAAATTTCTGTAGTGTATAATATTGTGTTACTAGAATTACACATTAGGGCAGTGTATAATAGTGTTATAAAATTTACACATCCCTGCAATGTATAATCCTGTGTTACTACAATCTCATGTACAATATATGATACAATACTGCAGAGTATAATATTGTGTTACTACAAATACATTTTACTGCAGTGTATAATATTGTGTTACTTTGTGTTACTATAGGGAAGTGGTTATTATTGTGTTACTAGAATTACAGATCCCTGCAGTGTATAATATTTTGTTTTAGAATTACTGTACACATTACTGCAATGTATAATCTTGTGTTACTAGGACTACAAATTAGGGCAATCAGTGTATAATATTGTGCTACTAGAATCACACGTTACTGCACTGTATAATATTGTGCTACTAGATATAGACATTACTGCAGCATATAATATTGTATTAAGTCATTGACACGTTACTGCTGTGTATAATATTGTGTTACTAGAAATACAAATGACTGTAGTGTATAATATTGTATTAATTGAATGACACGTTACTGGTGTGTGTAATATTGTGTTACCAGAATTACACATTACTGCAGTGTATAATATTACATTATTGGAAGAACACGCTACTGCTGTTTGCATTATTATGTTAGTAGAATTACACATTACTGCAGTGTTTAATATTTTTAATAGAATTAGACTTTACTGCAGTGTATAATATTGTGTTACTATAGTTACAGGTTACTGCAATTACTGCAGTGTATAATATAGTGTTACTAGAGTCACACTTTACTGCAGTGTAAAATATTGTGTTACTAGAATTACACATTACTGCAGTGTATAATATTGTGTTTCTAGAAATACTATACACTTTACTGCAGTGTATAATATTGTGTTACTAGAATTACAGGTTACTGCAGTGTATAATATTGTGTTACTAGAATTACACATTGCGAAAGCGTATAACATTGTGTTATCAGAATTACACCTTTTTGAAGTGTATAATGTGTTACTAGAATTACAGGTTACTGCAGTGTATAATATTGTGTTACTAGAATTACACATTACTGCAGTGTTTAATATTGTGTTACTAGAATTACACATTACTGCAATGTGTAATATTGTGTTGCTAGAATTACACGTTACTGCAGTGTATAATATTGTGTTACTAGAATTACACTTTACTACAGTGTAAAATATTGTGTTACTAGAATCACACATTACTGCAATGTGTAATATTGTGTTACTAGAATTACACATTGTGGAAGTGTTTAACATTGTCTTACTAGAACTACACAATACCATAGTGTATAATATTGTGTTACTAGAATTACACGTTATTGCAGTGTATAATATTGTGTTACTAGAATTACACGTTACTGCAGTGTATAATATTGTGTTACTAGAACTACACCTTATTGAAGTGTATACAGGTTGAGTCTCCCATATCCAGAATGCTTGGGACCAAGGGTATTTTGGATATCGGAATATTCCGTATTTTGGAATATTTGCATACCATAATGAAATGTCTTGGGAATGGGACCCAAATCTAAACACAGAATGCATTTATGTTCTATATACACCTTATATACACAGCCTGCAGGTCATTTTATACAATATTTTTTAATAATTTTGTGCATCAAGAAAAGTTTGTGTACATACATGAAATTCATTTATGTTTCATATACACCTTATATACACAGCCTGAAGTTTATTTTTGTGCTTCAAACAAAGTTTGTGTACATTGAACCATCAGAAAGCAAAGTTTTCACTTTCTCAGTCATGCTAAAAATATTCTGGGTTTCGGAATATTTGGATATGGGAGACTTAACCTGTAATGTGTTACTAGATTTCCTATTACTACAGTGTATAATATTGTGTTACTAGATTTCATATCACTACAGTGTATAATATTGTGTTACTAGATTTCATATTACTACAGTGTATAATATTGTGTTACTAGATTTCCTATTACTACATTGTATAATATTGTGTTACTAGATTTCACATTACTACAGTGTATAATATTGTGTTACTATAATTACACATTACTGCAGTGTATAATATTGTGTTACTAGAATTACACGTTACTGCAGAGTATAATATTGTGTTACTAGATTTCATATCACTACAGTGTATAATATTGTGTTACTAGATTTCATATTACTACAGTGTATAATATTGTGTTACTAGATTTCATATTACTACAGTGTATACTATTGTGTTACTAGAATTACACATTACTGTAGAGTATAATATTGTGTTACTAGAATTACACATTACTGCAGTGTATACTATTGTGTTACTATAATTACACATTACTGCAGTGTATACTATTGTGTTACTAGAATTACACATTACTGTAGAGTATAATATTGTGTTACTAGAATTACAGGTTACTGCAGTGTATAATGTTGTGTTGCTAGAATTACACATTACTGCAATGTATAATCCTATGTTACTACAATCTCATGTACAATTTATGATACAATCACACACAGTATACACTTGTACTAAATATGCAACTCCACAGTGTACAATGTCAAGCAGTGGATAATAGTCACATATTAAAGAAGTGAGAAAGTTAATGTTAAAGCAGTAAATCACACAACCATCACTAATATCAGATACAATTACAGATCTCTTCAGTGTAACATTTTGTGTAAATAGATACAGACCCACAACCCTGCAGTGTTCAGTCCCGTGTTACACAATATTATGTAGTGTATTAGATACAATTACAGTGTATAATTTTGTGTTAATGTGTCTGTATCTAATAATAATACAAGACTGTACACTGCAGGGTTGTGTAATTGTATCTGATACACTGATATATAATGTGTCTGTATCTAATAATGACACAGGACTGTACACTGCAGAGTTGTGTAATTGTGTCTGATACACATATATATAATGTGTCTAATAATAGAATAGGACTGTACACTGCAGAGTTGTGTAATTGTGTAAGATACACTGATATACAATGTGTCTAATAATAACAACATAGAACTATACACTGCAGGATTGTGTAATTGTGTATGATACACTGACATATAATGTGTTTAATTATAATTATATAATATTTACATACTGTAACATAACATAACAGGGTTGTGTAATTGTGTCTGATACACTGATATATAATGTGTCTAATAATAACATAGGACTGTATACTACAGGGTTGTGTAACTGTGTTTAATACAATGATATACAGTATAATGTGTCTACTACTACTACTACTACTACTACTACTACTACTACTACTACTACTACTAATAATAATAATAATAATAATAATAATAATAACAACGCAGGACTGTACACTGCAGGGTTGTGTAACTGTGTATGATACACTGACATATAATGTGTCTAATAATATTAATAACATAATAAAATATTGTAACATAACATAACAAAGTTGTGTAATTGTGTATGATACACTGACATATGTGTCTAATAATAACAACATAATAATTTCAAACTGTAACATAACATAACAGGGTTGTGTAATTGAGTGTGATACACTGACATATATTGTGTTTAATAATAATAACAACATAATACTAACATACTGTAACATAACAACCAGGGTTGTGTAACTGAGAATGATACACTGACATATAATATGTCTAATAAAAACATAATTACATACTGTTACATAACAGGGTTGTGTAATTGTGTATGATACACTGACATATAATGTGTCTAATAATAACAACATACTGTAACATAACATAACACGGTTGTGTAATTGTGTATGATACACTGACATATGTGTCTAATAATAATAACATAATTTCATACTGTAACATAACAGGGTTGTGTAATTGTGTGTGATACACTGACATATAATGTGTCTAATAATAACAACATACTGTAACATAACATAACACGGTTGTGTAATTGTGTATGATACACTGACATACAATGTGTCTAATAATAATAATAATAATAATAATAATAATAATAATAATAATAATAATAATAATAATAACAACAACAACACATGACTATAAACTGCAGGGTTGTGTAATTGTGTATGATACACTGACATATAATCTGTCTAATAATAATAACATAATTACATACTTTAACATAACATAACAGGGTTGTATAATTGTGTATGATACACTGAAATCTAATGTGTCTAATAATAATAACTTAATTACATACTGTAACATAACATAACATAACATGGTTGTGTAATTGTATATGATACACTGACATATAATATGTCTAATAATAACAACATAATAATTTCATACTGTAACATAACAAAAGATAACATGGTTGTGTAATTGTGTATGATACACTGACAAATAATGTGTCTAATAATAACAACATAATAATTACATACTGCTACATAACATAACAAGGTTGTGTAATTGTGCGCGATACACTGACATATAATGTGTCTAATAATAACAACATAATAATTTCATACTGTAACATAACATAAGATAACATGGTTGTGTAATTGTGTATGATACACTGACAAATAATGTGTCTAATAATAACAACATAATAATTACATACTGTAACATAACAGGCTTGTGTAATTGTGTATGATACACTGACAAATAATGTGTCTAATAATAACAACATAATAATTTCATACTGTAACATAACATAACATAACAGGCTTGTGTAATTGTGTATGATACACTGACATATAATGTGTCTAATAATAACAACATAATAATTTCATACTGTAACATAACAAAATAAAAGGGTTGTGTAATTGTGTATTATATACTTACTGTATAATGTGTCTAATAATAACAACATGATAATAACATATGGTAACAATACAACAGTGTTGTGTAATTGTGTATGATACACTGACATATAATGTGTCTAATAATAATAACATAATAATTACATACGTAACATAACATAACAGTATTGTGAAATTGTGTATGATACACTGACATACAATGTGTCTAATAATAATAATAATAATAATAATAATAATAATAATAATAATAACAACAACACATGACTGTACACTGCAGGGTTGTGTAATTTTGTATGATACACTGACATATAATGTGTCTAATAATTATACCATAATAATTACATATGTAACATAACATGACAGAATTGTGTAATTGTGTATGATACACTGACATATAATGTGTCTGATAATAATAACATAATAATTACATACTGTAACATAACATAACAGAGTTGTGTAATTGTGTGTGATATAATGACATATAATGTGTCTGATAATAATAACATAATAATTACGTACTGTAACATAACATAACAGGGTTGTGTAATTGTGTAGGGTACAATGATTTATAAAGTGTCTAATAATAATAACATAATGATTACATACTGTAACATTACATAACATAACAGGGTTGTGAAATTGTGTATGATACACTGACATACAATGTGTCTAATAATAATAATAATAAAAATAATAATAACAACACAATGCTGTACACTGCAGCGTTGTGTAATTGTGTAAGATACACTGACATATAATGTGTCTAATAATTATACCTTAATAATTACATACGTAACATAACATAACATAACAGGATTGTTTAATTGTGTATGATACACTGACATATAATGTGTCTAATAATTATACCATAATAAATACATACGTAACATAACATAACAGGATTGTGTAATTGTGTATGATACACTGACATATAATGTGTCTGATAATAATAACATAATAATTACATACTGTAACATAACATAACAGGGTTGTGTAATTGTGTATGATACAATGACATACAATGTGTCTAATAATAATAATAATAATAACAATAATAATAATAATAATAATAATAATAATAATAATAATAATAATAATAACAACAACAACAGATGACTGTACACTGCAGGGTTGTGTAATTGTGTATGATACACTGACATATAATGTGTCAATAATTATACCATAATAATTACATACGTAACATAACATGATAGGATTGTGTAATTGTGTATGATACACTGACATATAATGTGTCTGATAATAATAATAACATCACAGGACTGTACACTGCAGGGTTGTGTTATTGTGTCAGATAGACTGACATATAATGTGTCTGTGTATAATGTGTCTAATAATAATAAGATACTGTAACATAACAGGGTCTTGTAATTGTGTATGATACACTGATATATAATGTGTCCAATGATAATAACATAATAATAAGATACTGTAACATAACAGGGCTGTGTAATTGTGTATGATACACTGACATATAATGTGTCTAATAATAATAACATAATAATTACATACTGTAACATAACATGACAGGATTGTGTAATTGTGAGAGATACACTGACATATAACATATTAATTACATACTGTAACATAACTTAAAAGGGTTGCGTAATTGTGTTAAATACAATGACATATAATGTGTCTAATAATAATAACATAATACATACTGTAACATAACATAACAGGGTTGTGTAATTGTGTATGCTACTCTGACATATGTGTCTAATAATAACACAATAATTACATACTGTAACATAACAGGGTGGTGTGATTGTGTAAGACACACTGATATATATAATGTGTCTAATAATAACAACATAATAATTACATACTGTAACATAACATAACAGGCTTGTGTAATTGTGTAGGATACACTGATATATAATGTGTCTAATAATAATAACATCATGATAACATACTGTAACATAACATAACAGGCTTGTGTAATTGTGTATGATACACTGACATATAATGTGTCTAATAATTATACCTTAATAATTACACACGAAACATAACATAACAGGATTGTTTAATTGTGTATGATATAATGACATATAATGTGTCTAATAATAATAACATCATGATAACATACTGTAACATAACAGGCTTGTGTAATTGTGTATGATATAATGACATATAATGTCTAATAATAACAACATAATAATTACATACTGTAACATAACATAACAGGCTTGTGTAATTGTGTATGATACACTGAAATAATGTGTCTAATAATAACAACATAATAATTACATACTGTAACATAACATAACAGGCTTGTGTAATTGTGTTTGATACACTGGCATATGTGTCTAATAATAATAACATAAAAATTACATACTGTAAAATAACATAACAGGCTTGTGTAATTGTGTAGGATACACTGATATATAATGTGTCTAATAATAATAACATCATGATAACATACTGTAACATAACATAACAGGCTTGTGTAATTGTGTATGATACACTGACATATAATGTGTCTAATAATAATAATAACATAATAATTACATACTGTAACATAACATAACAGGCTTGTGTAATTGTGTATGATACACTGACATATAATGTGTCTAATAATAATAACATAATAATGACATACTGCAACATAACATAACAGGCTTGTGTAATTGTGTATGATATAATGACATATAATGTGTCTAATAATAATAACATCATGATAACATACTGTAACATAACATAAAAGGGTTGTGTAATTGTGTATGATATAATGACATATAATGTGTCTAATAATTACAACATAATAATTACATACTGTAACATAACATAACAGGGTTGTGTTATTCTGTCTGATACACTGACATATAATGTGTCTCTGCATGTGTGTATAATGTGTCTGATAATAATAGTGTGTCTGATACACTGATATATAAATATTGTGTTTGTGTATAACCAAATATCACATTGCTGTGATCACTGACTTATTGTGTGCACTCCCCATGGTCACATGTAACATATCACTGACTTATTGTGTGCACTCCCCATGGTCACATGTAACATATCACTGACTTATTGTGTGCACTCCCCATGGTCACATGTAAGGTCACAGACTTATTGTGTGCATGCCCCATGGTCACATGTAACATGTCACTGTCTTATTGTGTGCACTCCCCTGTAACATGTCACTGAATTATTGTGTGCACGCCCCATGGTCACATGTAACATGTCACTGTCTTATTGTGTGCACTTCCCTGTAACATGTCACTGACAAATTGTGTGCACTCCCCATGGTAACATGTAACATGTCACTGTCTTATTGTGTGCACTCCCCTGTAACATGTCACAGACTTATTGTGTGCACTCCCCATGGTCACATGTAACATCACTGACTTATTTTGTGCTCTCCCCATGGTGACATGTAACATGTCACTGACTTATTGTGTGCACGCCCCATGGTCACATGAAACATGTCACTGACTTATTGTGTGCACTCCCCATGGTCACATATAACATGTCACACTCCCCATGGTCACATGTAACATGTCACTGTCTTATTGTGTACACTCCCCATGGTCACATGTAACATGTCACTATCTTATTGTGTGCACTCCCCTGTAACATGTCACTGACTTATTGTGTGCACTCCCCATGGTCACATGTAACATGTCACTGTCTTATTGTGTGCACTCCCCTGTAACATGTCAGTGACTTATTGTGTGCACTCCCCATGGTCACATTTAACATGTCACAGACTTATTGTGTGCACTCACCATGGTCACATTATTATTATTATTATTATCCTTTATTTATATGGCGCCACAAGTGTTCCGCAGCGCCTTACATAGTACATAGAACTAATAAGTGAACAAGAAACAAGTAACTTACAGTACATTACAGTGCAGGACAGGGACACAACTTATATACATTGCTGAAATAGTGATTAAAGCACTCACAATAAGCTGCCGGGAGTTGGCGGTCCCGTGTTAGGTGCCCTAATGGGGAGTAGAGAGTAGAAGAAAATGTAAAGAGAAGCACATGAGGGAAGAGGTCCCTGCTCATGAGAGCTTACATTCTAAGGGGAGGGGCAGACAGACAGGCGTGACACAGAAGGGGAAGATAGGAAGGAAAGAGCATGAGGTGGGTTAGGAGGAGTGCTGGAAGGCCTTGATGAAGTAGTGGGTCTTGAGAGCCCGTTTGAAGATTTGTAGAGAGGTGGAGAGTCTGATAGGGAGAGGGAGAGCATTCCAAAGGTAGGGAGCAGCACGGGCAAAATCTCGGATGCGGGAGTGGGAGGAAGTAATCAGTTGGCAAGAGAGGCGGCATGCATTAGTTGAGCGAAGTGGGCGGGTGGGAGTGTGAAGGGAGAGAAGGTCAGAAATGTATGCGGGAGAGGATTTGGTGAGGGCTTTGTAGGTGAATGTAAGAACCTTGAATTGGCATCTGAAGGGGAAGGGGAGCCAGTGTAGGGCTTGAAGGAGAGGGGAAGCAAATATAGAACGTCTGGAGAGGAAGATGAGCCGAGCAGCAGCATTGAGAACAGATTGTAGTGGAGAGAGGTGAGAGACTGGGAGGCCAGCTAGGAGAAGGTTACAGTAGTCCAATCTGGATATGACCAGTGAGTGGATGAGGGTTTTAGTGGCATCCTGGGTGAGGAAGGGTCTAATCCTGGAGATATTTTTTAGGTGAAAACGGCAGGACTGCGAGATGTGCTGAATGTGCGGTTTAAAGGAGAGGGAGGAGTCTAGGATAACTCCAAGACAGCGCACTTTGGGGCTAGAGGAGATAGTTGTGCCATCAATAGATAACGAAATTGAGGAAAGTGATGTAGTGGAAGAGGGTGGGAAGATGATCAGCTCAGTCTTAGACATGTTAAGTTTAAGAAAGCGCTGGGACATCCACGAAGAGACAGCAGAGAGACAGTTGGAGATACGGGTAAGGAGCTCAGGGGTGAGCTCAGGGGTGGAAAGGTAAATTTGAGTATCATCTGCATAGAGATGATATTGGAGGTCAAAGGAGTTAATGAGTTCACCTAAAGAGGATGTATATAGGGAGAAAAGGAGAGGTCCAAGAACAGAACCTTGGGGAACTCCTACCTTTAGTGGAAGTGGAGGGGAAGAGGAGTCATGAGAGGACACAGCGAAGGAACGATCAGAGAGGTAGGAGGAAAGCCAGGAGAGGGCAGTTTCACGTAAACCGAGAGAGTAAAGGATTTGCAGGAGGAGAGGGTGGTCTACAGTGTCAAATGCAGCAGAGAGGTCAAGGAGAATGAGCAGAGAGTAGTGACCCTTGGATTTGGCAGCAAGGAGGTCGTTGCTGACTTTCGTGAGGGCAGTTTCCGTGGAGTGGAGAGATCGGAAGCCAGATTGAAATGAGTCAAGGAGGGAGTGGGAGGAAAGAAAGGTGGTAAGGCGGTTGTAGACAATACGCTCAAGGAGTTTGGAAGCAAAAGGGAGAAGAGAGATGGGTCGATAGTTTGAAAGTATGTTAGGATCAAGGGTAGGTTTTTTAAGAATGGGGGAGACAAGAGCATGTTTGAATGCAGAAGGGACAGTGCCAGATGATAGGGAAAGATTAAGGAGGTGAGCCAGATGGGAACAGGCAGAAGGAGACAAGTGGGAGAGGAGACGGGAAGGGATAGGGTCAAGAGGGGAGGTGGAAGGAGGGGAGGACCGGATGAGGGCCAAGACTTCCTCTCCAGAAGCAGGGGAGAAGGATGTCAGAGTTGGTGAGACAGAAGGGGAGGGGTGGTAAGGGCAAGGAGGGAGAGGAGTGCTAAGGGTCTGATGGGATATGATGTCCTCACGTATGGAGTCAATTTTAGATGTAAAGTAGGTGGCAAAGTCGAGGGCAGAGAGCGAGGAGGGAAGGCGAGGAGGGGAAGGGCAGAGTAGGGAGTTGAAAGTGGCAAAGAGACGCCGGGGGTTTGAGGACTGGGAGGAGATGAGGTTCTTGAAATATGTTTGTTTGGAGAGAGACAGGGAAGCACTGTAGGAGGAGAGAATAAATTTGAAATGGAGGAAGTCAGCCTTAGAGCGTGACTTTCTCCACTGACGCTCCGCAATTCTTGAACACTTTTGTAGGTATCTGGTGCATTTGGAATGCCAGGGTTGTGGTGTGGATCTGCGAGGGTGAGTGGTTATTGCTGGAGCAACAGAATCAAGAGCAGAAGCAAGGGAGGAATTGTACAGGGAAGTAGCTTGTTCAGGACAGGAGAGAGAAGTGATAGGGGAGAGAAGAGAGTCCAGCAGGGAGGAAAAAGCAACAGTGTCAATAGCCTCAATATTACGCTTAGTAATGGTAGCCTTAGGAGTTAGAGGAGGGCAAGGAGAGAGGGATAGGTTAAAAGAGAGAAGGTGATGGTCAGAGAGGGGGAATGGGCAATTGGAGTAATCAGAAATATCACAACGGTGCGTAAAGACCAGGTCAAGTGAGTGCCCACTCACATGGGAGGGTGAGGAGGTCCATTGGGCGAGACCAAATGAAGAGGTGAGGGTAAGGAGTTTAGCTGCAGAGGATTCTGTGGGAATGTCAATAGGAATATTAAAATCACCTAGGATAATGGAGGGAAGATCTGAGGAGAGAAAGTGAGGGAGCCAGGAAGCGAAGTTGTCAAGGAATTTGGAGGGAGAGCCAGGGGGACGGTAAATGACAGCTACTCTGAGGTTTACTGGTTGGAAGAGTCGTATAGCATGAACCTCAAATGTGGGGAATGTAAGGGATGGTTCAGAGGGTATTAGCTGGTATGAGTAACTGGTGGATAGAAGGACCCCAACTCCACCACCATGGCGACCCCCAGGCCGGGGGGTGTGGGAGAAGGCAAAGCCCCCAGAGGATAGAGCAGCAGGAGAAGTGGTGTCAGAGGGTGAGATCCAAGTTTCAGTGATGGCTAGGAGATTCAGAGAGTTGGAGATAAAAAGGTCATGGGTGGGGACCAGTTTATTACAGACTGACCTGGCGTTCCAGAGGGCACAGGATAGAGAGATAGCATTTGTGGGGGAGATGTGAATGAGATTGTCCGGGTTGCTGTAACGTGGAGGTGAGATTAATTTGGGGGGCCGATATGAATAGAGTTTAGTGATGGTGCGGGCACCTGAGCTGGAAAGGGAACCAATAGGAGGTGGGCAGGGAGGGAGATGTGGATGGCAGTGGGGTGAAGTGACAGGGAGAGGAGTGTAGGAGGAGGGTTTGGTGGTGGGGTAGTAGGACAGAGGGGGGGTAGAACAGGAAGAAAGTGGAGTAATGGGTGAGGAGTGAAGAGTAGGCAGACAGAGGAGGGGGGAGAAGGGGAGGAGGAGGTGGAAGAGATAAGGGGGAAAGGATAAAGGTGGAAGCAGGGGGCAGAACAGAGGATTAGGTAGAGACAGAGGGAAGGAGGGAGTTGACGAAAACCTTGTCATGGTGTTTATAAGTAAACAAGAGGAAAGAAATTTGGAAATTTAAATGAGATATGAGTGCAAGAGATTTGTAGGAATGCAAGTAAGAAAACAGTGACGTATCAAAGAACAGTGTATCAATATGTATGCAGATTAACAAGATTGTTATAGGGAGAAATAAAAGTGGGGTTCTAAAGTGTGCAGAATGTGAAAAATAACGCAGATTGTAAGCAGACAGAGGATGTGAGGCTAGGCAAGAGAGCTGAGATAAAGGACAGTGTTTCAAAGTTGATAGATATAAACTGACATGGGGAAAAGTACGATAAGCATTGAATTGTATGCTAGAATCAGTAGGCCAGCATTATTAATAGCATTAGAAGTGTTCTTGCCGTGATTGTACAGGGAGTCCAGTTGTAGTCTGAGTCTTTAGATTGTTGGGGTTTGTTGCGTGATGGACCTTTTTTCTCCTTCTGTTTTTCCTCGGTTTAACGCAGGTCTAACGCTAGTTATGCACTTAAAAACCTGCACTTAGAAAAAAAGCTGCACCCAGCCAAGGCTTCCCCAGCCAAACTACTGACACTTATACAGGGAAGCAGGCAAGTGTGGACACTAATTAATGAAAACCCCCATGTAACATGCCAGTGACTTATTGTGTGCACTCCCCATGGTCACATGTAACATGTTACTGTCTTATTATGTGAACTCACCATGGTCACATGAAACATGTCACTGTCTTATTGTGTGCACTCCCCTGTAACATGTCACTGAATTATTGTGTGCACGCCCCATGGTCACATGTAACATGTCACTGTCTTACTGCATGCACTCCCCTGTAACATGTCACTGAATTATTGTGTGCACGCCCCATGGTCACATGTAAAATGTCACTGTCTTAATGTGTGCACTCCCCTGTAACATGTCACTGACTTATTGTGTGCACTCCCCATGGTCACATGTAACATGTCACTGTCTTATTGTGTGCACTCCCCTGTAACATGTCAGTGACTTATTGTGTGCACTCCCCATGGTCACATGTAACATGCCAGTGACTTATTGTGTGCACTCCCCATGGTCACATGTAACATGCCAGTGACTTATTGTGTGCACTCCCCATGGTCACATGTAACATCCCAGTGACTTATTGTGTGCACTCCCCATGGTCACATGTAACATGTCACAAACTTATTGTGTGCACTCCCCTGTAACATGTCACTGACTTATTGTGTGCACTCCCCATGGTCACATGTAACATGTCACTGTCTTATTGTGTGCACTCCCCTGTAACATGTCACAGACTTATTGTGTGCACTCCCCATGGTCACGTGTAACGTCACTGACTTATTTTGTGCTCTCCCCATGGTGACATGTAACATGTCACTGACTTATTGTGTGCACGCCCCATGGTCACATGTAACATGTCACTGTCTTATTGTGTGCACTCCCCTGTAACATGTCACTGACTTATTGTGTGCACTCCCCATGGTCATTTGAAACATGTCACAGACTTATTGTGTGCACTCCACAAGGTCATTTGAAACATGTCACAGACTTATTGTGTGCACTCCCCATGGTCACATGTAACATGTCACACTCCCCATGGTCACATGTAAAATGTCACTGTCTTATTGTGTGCACTCCCCATGGTCACATGTAACATGTCACTGTCTTATTCTGTGCACTCCCCTGTAACATGCCAGTGACTTATTGTGTGCACTCCCCATGGTCACATGTAACATGCCAGTGACTTATTGTGTGCACTCCCCATGGTCACATGTAACATGTCACAAACTTATTGTGTGCACTCCCAAGTAACATGTCACTGACTTATTGTGTGCACTCCCCATGGCCACATGTAACATGTCACTGTCTTATTGTGTGCACTCCCCTGTAACATGTCAGTGACTTATTGTGTGCACTCCCCATGGTCACATGTAACATGTCACTGACTTATTGTATGCGCTCCCCATGGTCACATGTATCATGTCACAGACTTATTGCGTGCACTCCCCATGGTCACATGTAAAATGTCACCGACTTATTGCGTGCACTCCCCATAGTCACATGTAACATGTCACTGACTTATATTGTGCACTACATAGGGTCACATGTAACATGTCACTGACTTATTGTGTGCACTCCCCTGTAACATGTCACTGTCTTATTGTGTGCACTCCCCATGCTCACATGTAACATGTCACTGTCTTATTGTGTGCACTCCCCATGGTCATATGTAATATGTCACATACATATTGTGTGCACTCCACATGGTCACATGTAACATGCCAGTGACTTATTGGGTGCACTCCCCATGGTCACATGTAACATGCCAGTGACTTATTGTGTGCACTCCCCATGGTCACATGTAACATGTCACTGGCTTATTCTGTGCACTCCCCATGGTCACATGTATCATGTCACTGTCTTATTGTGTGCACTCCCCTGTAACATGTCAGTGACTTATTGTGTGCACTCCCCATGGTCACATGTAACATGTCACTGGCTTATTCTGTGCACTCCCCATGGTCACATGTATCATGTCACTGTCTTATTGTGTGCACTCCCCTGTAACATGTCAGTGACTTATTGTGTGCACTCCCCATGGTCACATGTAACATGTCACTGTCTTATTGTGTGCACTCCCCATGGTCACATGTAACATGTCACTGTCTTATTGTGTGCACTCCCCATGGTCATATGTAATATGTCACATACATATTGTGTGCACTCCCCATGGTCACATGTAACATGTCAGTGACTTATTGTGTGCACTCCACATGGTCACATGTAACATGCCAGTGACTTATTGGGTGCACTCCCCATGGTCACATGTAACATGCCAGTGACTTATTGTGTGCACTCCCCATGGTCACATGTAACATGTCACTGGCTTATTGTTTGCACTCCCCATGGTCACATGTATCATGTCACTGTCTTATTGTGTGCACTCCCCTGTAACATGTCAGTGACTTATTGTGTGCACTCCCCTTGGTCACTTGTAACATGTCACTGTCTTATTGTGTGCACTCCCCATGGTCACATGAAACATGTCACTGTCTTATTGTGTGCACTCCCCTGTAACATGTCACTGACTTATTGTGTGCACTCCCCATGGTCACATGTAACATGTCAGTGACTTATTGTGTGCACTCCCCATGGTCACAGGTAACATGTCACTGAATTATTGTGTGCACGCCCCATGGTCACATGAAACATGTCACTGTCTTATTGTGTGCACTCCCCTGTAACATGTCACTGACTTGTTGTGTGCACTCCCCATGGTCACTTGAAAAATGTCACTGTCTTATTGTGTGCACTCCCCTGTAACATGTCAGTGTCTTATTGTGTGCACTCCCCATGGTCACTTGTAATATGTCACTGTCTTATTGTGTGCACTCCCCATGGTCACTTGTAACATGCCAGTGACTTATTGTGTGCACTCCCCATCGTCACATGTAACATGCCAGTGACTTATTGTGTGCACTCCCCATGGTCACATGTAAAATGTCACTGACTTATTGCATGCACTCCCCATGGTCACATGTAACATGTCACAGACTTATTGTGTGCACTCCCCATGGTCACATTTAACATGTCACTGACTTATTGTGTGCACTCCCCGTGGTCACATGTAACATGTCACTGACATTGTGTGGACACCCCATGGTCACATGTAACATGTCACTGTCTTATTGTGCACACTTCCCGTAGTCACATGTAACATGTCACTGACTTATTGTGTGCACTCCCCATGGTCACATGTAACATGTGACTGTCTTATTGTGCGCACTTCCCGTAGTCACATGTAACATGTCACTGTCTTATTGTGTGCACTCCCCATGGTCATTTGAGACATGTCACTGACTTATTGTGTGCACACCCCATGGTCACATGTAACATGTCACTGTCTTATTGTGCGCACTTCCCGTAGTCACATGTAACATGTCACTGACTTATTGTGTGCACTCCCCATGGTCACATGTAACATGTCACTGTCTTATTGTGCGCACTTCCCGTAGTCACATGTAACATGTCACTGTCTTATTGTGTGCACTCCCCATGGTCATTTGAGACATGTCACTGCCAGGTGTCAGCCATCCTGTAATGTGTCTGACCCTGATATACCCGTCACTCACACACAGACACTACATAGAGTATATGCTGCCCTATGTGTACTGCGGGTAATACACCACCTGCACCGAGCTCCCAGCACACTGCATGGTCCCGTATATAAAACACAACACACACACATAATATATATATATATATATATATATATATATATATATATATATGGGAAGGAAGTTCATACAGTATATAAATTTATTAATTGATTTATATAAGACAGGAACTGTAGAGTGAGGAGTCTCTGGGCCTGATTCAGACCTGGTCGCAAGCGCTGAGCGTTCGCAACCGGGTCGATGGTGGCCCACAGCGCATGCGCACGACGGAGCTGCCTCCGTTGTGCGCATGCGCGAGATCCGGCTAGCGGCGGGCACTCCGTCGCTCCGGGTCTCGCACCAAAGGGGGCGAGCTGTCGATGTTGAGTGACAGCTCACCCCCTTTGGTGGGCGGTCCAGTAGGGTGCTGCCCAAAACTGAGGCGTTCCCATGAGAACGCCTACCGTTTGGGGGCAGCCCCACTGACATCACAAGTGATGTCAGTGGGAGAACTTTCGGCTCTGTTAGAGCTGAAATCTCTCTGGGGCTTGCGGCCACGAGATCCTACCACAAGGGTCTCGTCGCAAGCCCGATGGTCGCGATCGTCTTGACCATCGCGACCATCATTCTGGCCCCTTGCAATAGCTGTGGGTGGTTACCCACAGCTATTCGAGCGGCCAAGAGGCCGCTCCAAAAAAAAAAAAGCCCGGCCCTGATTCAGAGCGAGCAGCTCTGAATCAGGCCCTCTGTCAGAGGGGTTCCAGCACCAGGGACAGCTCTCAGCCCTCTCACACTACACGTCAGACACTTAGGACCTGATTCAGACTTGCTGGCAAGATGCGATCGCTCGCTGGCAAAAAGGGTCCGGATATGTAAAATAAGCGTTCACACAGCGTCGCGTAAGGACGCCCACTGTGTGTTAGCGAGCTATGGCAAAGTGCGATCGCAAGTGTCTGTAGACGCCTCCTTGCCACTTGCAGCACACGTCATCTCCGGGAAATGTATGATTAATTGAAACCAGCATTAGCCATCGGAGCTGCTCGCAGCCCTTGGGGTTGCCTTTCCCCGCCGCAAGCACTGCGATCAGTGCGGCCTGAAATACATGCAAGTGACGTGTACAGTGACACTACTTTGCTAATTATGCATGCCCTTTAAGCGGCGTTATGGTGGGCAGACACGTCTGCGTTCGCACATCCACTCCCCCATTCACATGCACATTCCCCTGTTACCACCAACAAACGGCGCTATCTGTCACTCAAAGCAGCGACCTGATAGTGGCTTACAAGCTAACAAAACCAGATCACGAATGGCTTGCGCACGCGCACTGCAAATTATACGCATGGGCAGATGGGCAAAAATTGCTCACAGCGAGCAATCGCACCTTAATGAGTGGGTCTGCATGAGCTCCTTACAAAAACATGCTGCCTTGTAAAGACACACAGAAAAAATACAGCACATACACGTGTATATATACAGTAAATATATATAACACAAGACTATGGAACTCATTTAGACCCGCTCGCAAGCACTATGCGCTCGCGAGCGGGTCAATGGTGAGGGCCTGCGTACACGCAGCACTCGCTACAAACGGGGCGGCTGTCGATGATGGACTGTCTGTTTTGTAGGTGGGGTGGGGGGGTGGCCAGACAAACTGAGGCGTTTCTAAATATATGTGTGTGTATAAATGTACAGAATCTAGATGCTCCGCTAATACATACAGAATAATACAGTGACTACAGTACATTGCGTGAGATGCTGCGATAATACCTACAGAATAATACAGTGACTACAGTACATTGCGTGAGATGCTGCTCTAATATATACAGAATAATACAGTGGCTACAGCACATTGCGTGAGATGCTCCGCTAATACCTACAGAATAATACAGTGACTACAGTACATTGCGTGAGATGCTGCGCTAATACCTACAGAATAATACAGTGACTACAGCACATTGCGTGAGATGCTGCGCTAATACCTACAGAATAATACAGAGACTACAGTACATTGCGTGAGATGCTGCGCTAATACCTACAGAATAATACAGAGACTACAGTACATTGCGTGAGATGCTGTACTAATACATACAGAATAATACAGTGACTACAGTACATTGCGTGAGATGCTGCACTAATACATACAGAATAATACTGAGTACAGTACATTGCGTGAGATGCTGCGCTAATATATACAGATTAATACAGTGACTACAGTACATTGCGTGAGATACTGCGCTAATACATACAGAATAATACAGTGACTACAGTACATTGCGTGAGATGCTGCACTAATACATACAGAATAATACAGTGACTACAGTACATTGCGTGAGATGCTGCACTAATACATACAGAATAATACTGAGTACTGTACATTGCGTGAGATGCTGCGCTAATATATACAGATTAATACAGTGACTACAGTACATTGCGTGAGATACTGCGCTAATACATACAGAATAACACAGTGACTACAGTACATTGCGTGAGATGCTGCGCTAATACATACAGAATAATACTGAATACAGTACATTGCGTGAGATGCTGCACTAATACATACAGAATACAGTGACTACAGTACATTGCATGAGATGCTGCACTAATACATACAGAATAATACAGTGACTACAGTACATTGCGTGAGATGCTGCGCTAATACCTACAGAATAATACTGAATACAGTACATTGTGTGAGATGCTGCGCTAATACCTACAGAATAATACAGTGACTACAGTACATTGCGTGAGATGCTGCGCTAATACCTACAGAATAATACTGAGTACTGTACATTGCGTGAGATGCTGCGCTAATACATACAGAATACAGTGACAACAGTACATTGCGTGAGATGCTGCACTAATACATACAGAATAATACAGTGACTACAGCACATTGCGTGAGATGCTGCGCTAATACATACAGAATAACACAGTGACTACAGTACATTGCGTGAGATGCTGCGCTAATACATACAGAATAACACAGTGACTACAGTACATTGCGTGAGATGCTGCGCTAATACCTACAGAATAATACTGAATACAGTACATTGCGTGAGATGCTGCGCTAATACCTACAGAATAATACTGAGTACAGTACATTGCGTGAGATGCTGCGCTAACAGTGACTGCAGTACATTGCGTGAGATGCTGCGCTAATACCTACAGAATAATACAGTGACTACAGTACATTGCGTGAGATGCTGCGCTAATACCTACAGAATAATACTGAATACAGTACATTGTGTGAGATGCTGCGCTAATACCTACAGAATAATACTGAGTACAGTACATTGCGTGAGATGCTGCCCTAATACATACAGAATAATACAGTGACTACAGTACATTGCGTGAGATGCTGCGCTAATACATACAGAATAATACAGTGACTACAGTACATTGCGTGAGATGCTGCGCTAATACCTACAGAATAATACTGAATACAGTACATTGCGTGAGATGCTGCACTAATACCTACAGAATAATACTGAGTACAGTACATTGCATGAGATGCTGCGCTAACAGTGACTGCAGTACATTGTGTGAGATGCTGCGCTAATACCTACAGAATAATACAGTGACTACAGTACATTGCGTGACATGCTGCGCTAATACCTACAGAATCATACTGAATACAGTACACTGCGTGAGATGCTGCGCTAACACCTACAGAATAATACAGTGACTACAGTACATTGCGTGAGATGCTGCGCTAATACATACAGAATAATACAGTGACTACAGTACATTGCGTGAGATGCTGCGCTAATACATACAGAATAATACAGTGACTACAATACATTGCATGAGATGCTGCTCTAATACATACAGAATAATGCAGTGACTACAGTACATTGCATGAGATGCTGCCCTAATACCTACAGAATAATACTGAATACAGTACATTGCGTGAGATGCTGCGCTAATACCTACAGAATAATACTGAGTACAGTACATTGCGTGAGATGCTGCCCTAATACATACAGAATAATACAGTGACTACAGTACATTGCGTGAGATGCTGCGCTAATACATACAGAATAATACAGTGACTACAGTACATTGCGTGAGATGCTGCGCTAATACCTACTGAATAATACAGTGACTACAGTACATTGCATGAGATGCTGTGCTAATACATACAGAATAATACAGTGACTACAGTACATTGCTTGAGATGCTGCGCTAATACCTACAGAATAATACAGTGACTACAGTACATTGCGTGAGATGCTGCTCTAATACATACAGAATAATACAGTGACTGCAGTACATTGCATGAGATGCTGCGCTAATACATACAGAATAATACAGTGACTACAGTACATTGCGTGAGATGCTGCGCTAATACATACAGAATAATACAGTGACTACAGTACATTGCTTGAGATACTGCGCTAATACATACAGAATAATACAGTGACTACAGTACATTGCGTGAGATGCTGCGCTAATACATACAGAATAATACAGTGACTACAGTACATTGCGTGAGATGCTGCGCTAATACATACAGAATAATACAGTGACTACAATACATTGCATGAGATGCTGCTCTAATACATACAGAATAATACAGTGACTACAGTACATTGCGTGAGATGCTGCCCTAATACCTACAGAATAATACTGAATACAGTACATTGCGTGAGATGCTGCGCTAATACCTACAGAATAATACTGAGTACAGTACATTGCGTGAGATGCTGCCCTAATACATACAGAATAATACAGTGACTACAGTACATTGCGTGAGATGCTGCGCTAATACATACAGAATAATACAGTGACTACAGTACATTGCGTGAGATGCTGCGCTAATACCTACAGAATAATACAGTGACTACAGTACATTGCATGAGATGCTGTGCTAATACATACAGAATAATACAGAGACTACAGCACATTGCGTGAGATGCTGCGCTAATACATACAGAATAATACAGTGACTACAGTACATTGCGTGAGATGCTGCGCTAATACCTACAGAATAATACAGTGACTACAGTACATTGCGTGAGATGCTGCTCTAATACATACAGAATAATACAGTGACTGCAGTACATTGCGTGAGATGCTGCGCTAATACATACAGAATAATACAGTGACTACAGTACATTGCGTGAGATGCTGCGCTAATACATACAGAATAATACAGTGACTACAGTACATTGCGTGAGATACTGCGCTAATACCTACAGAATAATACAGTGACTACAGTACATTGCGTGAGATGCTGCGCTAATACATACAGAATAATACAGTGACTACAGTACATTGCGTGAGATGCTGCGCTAATACATACAGAATAATACAGTGACTACAGTACATTGCGTGAGATGCTGCGCTAATACATACAGAATAATACAGTGACTACAGTACATTGCGTGAGATGCTGCGCTAATACCTACAGAATAATACAGTGACTACAGTACATTGCGTGAGATGCTGCGCTAATACATACAGAATAATACAGTGACTACAGTACATTGCGTGAGATGCTGCGCTAATACATACAGAATAATACAGTGACTACAGTACATTGATTTTATGTGTTCCGTGTCCTCTCAGGTGCTTTCCTCATCCCCTACCTGATGATGCTGGCTCTGGCTGGGATCCCCATTTTCCTTCTGGAAGTGTCCCTGGGGCAGTTTGCCAGCCAGGGGCCCATCTCTGTGTGGAAGGCCATCCCCGCCTTACAAGGTAACTGTCCTCCTCACTATTACATTACTGTCATATAATAACTTTCCTTATGTACACACGTGTGCGTGTTATGGAGGACAGGAAACATGGACTGTCTGTGTACGTGGGACACACTGATGTACGCTGTAGGATACGTGTGATGTCTTATATGTGTTATCTATGTCACATACAGCATATTGTCATTGCAGATAATCTGCCGTATACATCTGCGGGATTCTCCTGTAATATGTGGGAAATGTTTTGTACATACACTGTCCAAATGTTCTGCCTGTTAAATACATAATGTACCAATATAGTTATATAATAAATGATGTGTTACTCTATAGTGTAGCATGCCCACTGATCTGTGTACTATATTACACATATGGTGATACAGTGGGGGTCATTCAGACCCGGTCGCAAGCACCGATGTGCTCGCAACCGGGTCGATGGGTAGCCCTACGCACGTGCTGCGGCCGCACTGCGCATGCGCAAGCCCTGGAGCGAGAGAGAAACTCTCTCGCTCCGGAGCTTGCTACAAAAGGGGCGGCTGTCGATGTTGATCGACAGCTCGCCCCTTTTTGTAGGTGGGCCGGGGGGGTGGAACGCCTACCGTTTTGTGGGCGGCCGCACTAACATCAGCAGTGATGTCAGTGGGGAGCTTCCTGCACGATCACCATCGCGACCATCACCCTGGTCGCAAGCTAAACTGTGGGTGGTAACGCACAGCTTAGCTTGTGACCAGGAGGCCGCACCAAAAAACCAGAAGCGGCAGCCCTCATTCAGAGAGAGCGATCGCTTATAGCGACCGCCTCTGAATGAGGGCCTGTATGTGTGTAATAATACATATACATATACTCTCTGACCTGTGTTTTACATTACACAGACTATCTGATTTTTGTTCTAGATTCTATACGATCTCAGACATGTGCATTAGACTAATCATACACACTGACACGTGTTAAGAAGATGCCTACACGCGGTCAGATGTGTCAAATTAACAATTTGAACGATTTTTACCAACGATTTGAACGATTTCAGACAGTATTAAAATTAATTAAATCGTCAAAATCTGACTGCAAACACATCAGATGTCAGATATCGTTATCTGACCAGCGGGAATGCACATCGTTCATCGTTGCAGGCTCACATGTCAGATTTTCTTTCAGATATGACGCAAAATCTGACCGTGTGTATGCACCATTAGATTACATATGATCTGATATGCGTTCTAGGTTACACATACTGTATATATTATATCACAAACATAGACATCTGATCTGTTTGCTAGATCACACACACTGATTGACATGTTACATCACATACTGTCTGACTGGCATGTTAGATTACACACAGACTGTCTGACTGGCTGTTAGATTACACACAGACTGTCTGACTGGCATGTTAGATTACACACAGACTGTCTGACTGGCTGTTAGATTACACACAGACTGTCTGACTGGCATGTTATATTACACACAGACTGTCTGACTGGCATGTTATATTACACACAGACTGTCTGACTGGTATGTTATATTACACACAGATTGTCTGACTGGCATGTTATATTACACACAGACTGTCTGACTGGTATGTTATATTACACACAGACTGTCTGACTGGCATGTTAGATTACACACAGACTGTCTGACTGGCATGTTATATTACACACAGACTGTCTGACTGGCATGTTAGATTACACACAGACTGTCTGACTGGCATGTTATATTACACACAGACTGTCTGACTGGAATGTTAGATTACACACAGACTGTCTGACTGGCATGTTAGATTACACACAGACTGTCTGACTGGCATGTTAGATTACACACATACTGTCTGACTGGTATGTTATATTACACACAGACTGTCTGACTGGCATGTTAGATTACACACAGACTGTCTGACTGGCATGTTAGATTACACACAGACTGTCTGATTGGCATGTTAGATTACACACAGACTGTCTGACTGGCATGTTAGATTACACACAGACTGTCTGACTGGCATGTTAGATTACACACAGACTGTCTGACTGGCATGTTAGATTACACACAGACTGTCTGACTAGCATGTTAGATTACACACAGACTGTCTGACTGGCATGTTAGATTACACACAGACTGTCTGACTGGCATGTTATATTACACACAGACTGTCTGACTGGTATGTTATATTACACACAGACTGTCTGACTGGTATGTTATATTACCCACATACTGTCTGACTGGCATGTTAGATTACACACAGACTGTCTGACTGGCATGTTAGATTACACACATACTGTCTGACTGGCATGTTATATTACACACAGACTGTCTGACTGGTATGTTATATTACACACAGACTGTCTGACTGGTATGTTATATTACACACAGACTGTCTGACTGGCATGTTAGATTACACACAGACTGTCTGACTGGCATGTTATATTACACACAGACTGTCTGACTGGCATGTTATATTACACACAGACTGTCTGACTGGTATGTTATATTACACACATACTGTCTGACTGATATGTTATATTACACACATACTGTCTGACTGATATGTTATATTACACACATACTGTCTGACTGGCATGTTAGATTACACACATACTGTCTGACTGATATGTTATATTACACACAGACTGTCTGACTGGCATGTTATATTACACACATACTGTCTGACTGGTATGTTAGGTTCATTACACACATACTGTCTGACTGGCATGTTATATTACACACAGACTGTCTGACTGGCATGTTAGATTACACACAGACTGTCTGACTGGCATGTTAGGTTCATTACACACATACTGTCTGACTGGCATGTTATATTACACACATACTGTCTGACTGGCATGTTAGATTACACACATACTGTCTGACTGATATGTTATATTACACACAGACTGTCTGACTGGCATGTTAGATTACACACATACTGTCTGAGTGATATGTTATATTACACACAGACTGTCTGACTGGCATGTTATATTACACACATACTGTCTGACTGGCATGTTATATTACACACAGACTGTCTGACTGGTATGTTAGATTACACACAGACTGTCTGACTGGCATGTTAGATTACACACAGACTGTCTGACTGGCATGTTAGATTACACACAGACTGTCTGACTGGCATGTTAGATTACACACAGACTGTCTGACTGGCATGGTAGATTACACACAGACTGTCTGACTGGCATGGTAGATTACACAGACTGTCTGACTGGCATGTTATATTACACACATACTGTCTGACTGGCATGTTATATTACACACAGACTGTCTGACTGGCATGTTATATTACATGGGGAGGGGCCCTAGATTGCACACCCTAAGCACAATGTTAGGTGCTACCTGCTGAGACTTGTAGTGCTGCAAGCAGAAAAAAGAGAGACAAATGCAGGTGCACACTGTAACCATGCTGAACCTAATAATATAACTACTAAACAGCATAAGAGGTTCTTAGCATAATAATGGCCATAATTATGGGCCTGCCTACCGCATCCAGGTGACCTCTATCAGGCAGGTCCCTAACACTCCTATGGTCAAATACAGGGCACGGGACCCCCCAGGCCAACCCAGCAGAACCGCCCCATGGCATCACACTAGTGTGAGATTTGAAGTGAGGGTTAAAGAATAATAAAGAAGACTGTCTGACTGGCATGTTAGGTTACACAGACTGTCTGACTGGCATGTTAGATTACACAGACTGTCTGACTGGCATGTTAGATTACACAGACTGTCTGACTGGCATGTTAGATTACACAGACTGTCTGACTGGCATGTTAGATTACACAGACTGTCTGACTGGCATGTTAGGTTACACAGACTGTCTGACTGGCATGTTAGAGTACACAGACTGTCTGACTGGCATGTTAGATTACACAGACTGTCTGACTGGCATGTTAGGTTACACAGACTGTCTGACTGGCATGTTAGATTACACAGACTGTCTGACTGGCATGTTAGATTACACAGACTGTCTGACTGGCATGTTAGATTACACAGACTGTCTGACTGGCATGTTAGGTTACACAGACTGTCTGACTGGCATGTTAGATTACACAGACTGACTGGCATGTTAGATTACACAGACTGACTGGCATGTTAGATTACACAGACTGACTGGCATGTTAGAGTACCCATATTTGAGATTTGTACTAGATTACACAATCTCTCTTCTATCTATGTGATAAGGATTATATGTGCTCTCCCTCACCTGTACATCAGATAGCATGTGTCCTATGTTACATTACTCTTGTCTGTGTAAGGATTATATGTGCTCTCCCTCACCTGTACATCAGATAGCATGTGTCCTATGTTACATTACTCTTGTCTGTGTAAGGATTATATGTGCTCTCCCTCACCTGTACATCAGATAACATGTGTCCTATGTTACATTACTCTTGTCTGTGTAATGATTATATGTGCTCTCCCTCACCTGTACATCAGATAGCATGTGTCCTATGTTACATTACTCTTGTCTGTGTAAGGATTATATGTGCTCTCCCTCACCTGTACATCAGATAACATGTGTCCTATGTTACATTACTCTTGTCTGTGTAAGGATTATATGTGCTCTCCCTCACCTGTACATCAGATAACATGTGTCCTATGTTACATTACTCTTGTCTGTGTAAGGATTATATGTGCTCTCCCTCACCTGTACATCAGATAGCATGTGTCCTATGTTACATTACTCTTGTCTGTGTAAGGATTATATGTGCTCTCCCTCACCTGTACATCAGATAGCATGTGTCCTATGTTACATTACTCTTGTCTGTGTAATGATTATATGTGCTCTCCCTCACCTGTACATCAGATAGCATGTGTCCTATGTTACATTACTCTTGTCTGTGTAAGGATTATATGTGCTCTCCCTCACCTGTACATCAGATAACATGTGTCCTATGTTACATTACTCTTGTCTGTGTAATGATTATATGTGCTCTCCCTCACCTGTACATCAGATAGCATGTGTCCTATGTTACATTACTCTTGTCTGTGTAAGCATTATATGTGCTCTCCCTCACCTGTACATCAGATAGCATGTGTCCTATGTCACATTACTCTTGTCTGTGTAATGATTATATGTGCTCTCCCTCACCTGTACATCAGATAGCATGTGTCCTATGTCACATTACTCTTGTCTATGTAAGGATTATATGTGCTCTCCCTCACCTGTACATCAGATAGCATGTGTCCTATGTCACATTACTCTTGTCTGTGTAAGGATTATATGTGCTCTCCCTCACCTGTACATCAGATAGCATGTGTCCTATGTTACATTACTCTTGTCTGTGTAAGGATTATATGTGCTCTCCCTCACCTGTACATCAGATAGCATGTGTCCTATGTTACATTACTCTTGTCTGTGTAATGATTATATGTGCTCTCCCTCACCTGTACATCAGATAGCATGTGTCCTATGTTACATTACTCTTGTCTGTGTAAGGATTATATGTGCTCTCCCTCACCTGTACATCAGATAACATGTGTCCTATGTTACATTACTCTTGTCTGTGTAAGGATTATATGTGCTCTCCCTCACCTGTACATCAGATAGCATGTGTCCTATTTTACATTACTCTTGTCTGTGTAAGGATTATATGTGCTCTCCCTCACCTGTACATCAGATAACATGTGTCCTATGTTACATTACTCTTGTCTGTGTAAGGGTTATATGTGCTCTCCCTCACCTGTACATCAGATAGCATGTGTCCTATGTTACATTACTCTTCTCTGTGTAAGGATTATATGTGCTCTCCCTCACCTGTACATCAGATAGCATGTGTCCTATGTTACATTACTCTTGTCTGTGTAATGATTATATGTGCTCTCCCTCACCTGTACATCAGATAGCATGTGTCCTATGTTACATTACTCTTGTCTGTGTAAGGATTATATGTGCTCTCCCTCACCTGTACATCAGATAGCATGTGTCCTATGTTACATTACTCTTGTCTGTGTAATGATTATATGTGCTCTCCCTCACCTGTACATCAGATAGCATGTGTCCTATGTTACATTAGTCTTGTCTGTGTAAGGAATATATGTGCTCTCCCTCACCTGTACATCAGATAGCATGTGTCCTATGTTACATTACTCTTGTCTGTGTAAGGATTATATGTGCTCTCCCTCACCTGTACATCAGATAACATGTGTCCTATGTTACATTACTCTTGTCTGTGTAAGGATTATATGTGCTCTCCCTCACCTGTACATCAGATAGCATGTGTCCTATGTTACATTACTCTTGTCTGTGTAAGGATTATATGTGCTCTCCCTCACCTGTACATCAGATAGCATGTGTCCTATGTTACATTACTCTTGTCTGTGTAAGGATTATATGTGCTCTCCCTCACCTGTACATCAGATAGCATGTGTCCTATGTTACATTACTCTTCTCTGTGTAAGGATTATATGTGCTCTCCCTCACCTGTACATCAGATAGCATGTGTCCTATGTTACATTACTCTTGTCTGTGTATGGATTATATGTGCTCTCCCTCACCTGTACATCAGATAGCATGTGTCCTATGTTACATTACTCTTGTCTGTGTAAGGATTATATGTGCTCTCCCTCACCTGTACATCAGATAACATGTGTCCTATGTTACATTACTCTTGTCTGTGTAAGGATTATATGTGCTCTCCCTCACCTGTACATCAGATAGCATGTGTCCTATATTACATTACTCTTGTCTGTGTAAGGATTATATGTGCTCTCCCTCACCTGTACATCAGATAGCATGTGTCCTATGTTACATTACTCTTGTCTGTGTAAGGATTATATGTGCTCTCCCTCACCTGTACATCAGATAACATGTGTCCTATGTTACATTACTCTTGTCTGTGTAATGATTATATGTGCTCTCCCTCACCTGTACATCAGATAGCATGTGTCCTATGTTACATTACTCTTGTCTGTGTAAGGATTATATGTGCTCTCCCTCACCTGTACATCAGATAACATGTGTCCTATGTTACATTACTCTTGTCTGTGTAAGGATTATATGTGCTCTCCCTCACCTGTACATCAGATAGCATGTGTCCTATGTTACATTACTCTTGTCTGTGTAAGGATTATATGTGCTCTCCCTCACCTGTACATCAGATAGCATGTGTCCTATGTTACATTACTCTTGTCTGTGTAATGTTTATATGTGCTCTCCCTCACCTGTACATCAGATAGCATGTGTCCTATGTTACATTACTCTTGTCTGTGTAATGATTATATGTGCTCTCCCTCACCTGTACATCAGATAGCATGTGTCCTATGTTACATTACTATTCTCTGTGTAATGATTATATGTGCTCTCCCTCACCTGTACATCAGATAGCATGTGTCCTATGTTACATTACTCTTGTCTGTGTAATGATTATATGTGCTCTCCCTCACCTGTACATCAGATAACATGTGTCCTATGTTACATTACTCTTGTCTGTGTAATGATTATATGTGCTCTCCCTCACCTGTACATCAGATAGCATGTGTCCTATGTTACATTACTCTTGTCTGTGTAAGGATTATATGTGCTCTCCCTCACCTGTACATCAGATAACATGTGTCCTATGTTACATTACTCTTGTCTGTGTAATGATTATATGTGCTCTCCCTCACCTGTACATCAGATAGCATGTGTCCTATGTTACATATCTCTTGTCTGTGTAAGGATTATATGTGCTCTCCCTCACCTGTACATCAGATAGCATGTGTCCTATGTTACATTTCTCTTGTCTGTGTAAGGATTATATGTGCTCTCCCTCACCTGTACATCAGATAGCATGTGTCCTATGTTACATTACTCTTGTCTGTGTAAGGATTATATGTGCTCTCCCTCACCTGTACATCAGATAGCATGTGTCCTATGTTACATTACTCTTCTCTGTGTAAGGATTATATGTGCTCTCCCTCACCTGTACATCAGATAGCATGTGTCCTATGTTACATTACTCTTGTCTGTGTAAGGATTATATGTGCTCTCCCTCACCTGTACATCAGATAACATGTGTCCTATGTTACATTACTCTTGTCTGTGTAAGGATTATATGTGCTCTCCCTCACCTGTACATCAGATAGCATGTGTCCTATGTTACATTACTCTTGTCTGTGTAAGGATTATATGTGCTCTCCCTCACCTGTACATCAGATAGCATGTGTCCTATGTTACATTACTCTTGTCTGTGTAATGTTTATATGTGCTCTCCCTCACCTGTACATCAGATAGCATGTGTCCTATGTTACATTACTCTTGTCTGTGTAATGATTATATGTGCTCTCCCTCACCTGTACATCAGATAGCATGTGTCCTATGTTACATTACTATTCTCTGTGTAATGATTATATGTGCTCTCCCTCACCTGTACATCAGATAGCATGTGTCCTATGTTACATTACTCTTGTCTGTGTAATGATTATATGTGCTCTCCCTCACCTGTACATCAGATAACATGTGTCCTATGTTACATTACTCTTGTCTGTGTAATGATTATATGTGCTCTCCCTCACCTGTACATCAGATAGCATGTGTCCTATGTTACATTACTCTTGTCTGTGTAAGGATTATATGTGCTCTCCCTCACCTGTACATCAGATAACATGTGTCCTATGTTACATTACTCTTGTCTGTGTAATGATTATATGTGCTCTCCCTCACCTGTACATCAGATAGCATGTGTCCTATGTTACATATCTCTTGTCTGTGTAAGGATTATATGTGCTCTCCCTCACCTGTACATCAGATAGCATGTGTCCTATGTTACATTTCTCTTGTCTGTGTAAGGATTATATGTGCTCTCCCTCACCTGTACATCAGATAGCATGTGTCCTATGTTACATTACTCTTGTCTGTGTAAGGATTATATGTGCTCTCCCTCACCTGTACATCAGATAGCATGTGTCCTATGTTACATTACTCTTCTCTGTGTAAGGATTATATGTGCTCTCCCTCACCTGTACATCAGATAGCATGTGTCCTATGTTACATTACTCTTGTCTGTGTAATGATTATATGTGCTCTCCCTCACCTGTACATCAGATAGCATGTGTCCTATGTCACATTACTCTTGTCTGTGTAAGGATTATATGTGCTCTCCCTCACCTGTACATCAGATAGCATGTGTCCTATGTCACATTACTCTTGTCTGTGTAAGGATTATATGTGCTCTCCCTCACCTGTACATCAGATAGTATGTGTCCTATGTCACATTACTCTTGTCTGTGTAAGGATTATATGTGCTCTCCCTCACCTGTACATCAGATAGCATGTGTCCTATGTCACATTACTCTTGTCTGTGTAAGGATTATATGTGCTCTCCCTCACCTGTACATCAGATAGCATGTGTCCTATGTCACAATACTCTTGTCTGTGTAATGATTATATGTGCTCTCCCTCACCTGTACATCAGATAGCATGTGTCCTATGTCACATTACTCTTGTCTGTGTAAGGATTATATGTGCTCTCCCTCACCTGTACATCAGATAGCATGTGTCCTATGTCACATTACTCTTGTCTGTGTAAGGATTATATGTGCTCTCCCTCACCTGTACATCAGATAGCATGTGTCCTATGTCACATTACTCTTGTCTGTGTAAGGATTATATGTGCTCTCCCTCACCTGTACATCAGATAGCATGTGTCCTATGTCACAATACTCTTGTCTGTGTAAGGATTATATGTGCTCTCCCTCACCTGTACATCAGATAACATGTGTCCTATGTTACATTACTCTTGTCTGTGTAAGGCTTATATGTGCTCTCTCTTGTCTTTGTGCTAGATTACGTGTTTTCCCTCACCTGTATATTTTACTACATGAGCTCTATCTTTGTTGTGGTGAATATTATGTGTTTCTATATAGGTCACGTGTTCAGTCTGTTAGCTCATGTGACCTCTCTGTTGTTGTTAGGCCTGTTCCCTGTTATCTTAGGTCTACACAGTGGGGTTAATGCAGAGTATCATGTATGTCTGTTCTGCAGATGGATCTTGTCATTGTTATTACTGCACAGGCTCTGTAGGCAGGTACATGCAATGAATCTAGTCATACACATCTCAGTTGCATTTCCACCTGCCGCTGAATGGGTGGAAACTGGGTGTTTGCATGTAGATGTCATAGCGGTGTGACGGAAAGGTGTCATAGCGGTGTGACGGAAAGGTGTCATAGCGGTGTGACGGAAAGGTGTCATAGCGGTGTGACGGAAAGGTCTCATAGCGGTGTGACGGAAAGGTCTCATAGCGGTGTGACGGAAAGGTCTCATAGCGGTGTGACGGAGAGGTGTCATAGCGGTGTGACGGAAAGGTGTCATAGCGGTGTGACGGAAAGGTGTCATAGCGGTGTGACGGAAAGGTGTCATAGCGGTGTGACGGAAAGGTCTCATAGCGGTGTTACGGAAAGGTGTCATAGCGATGTGACGGAAAGGTGTCATAGCGGTGTGACGGAAAGGTCTCATAGCGGTGTGACGGAAAGGTCTCATAGCGGTGTGACGGAAAGGTGTCATAGCGGTGTGATGGAAAGGTGGCTCTGCAGGTTTGTGCGTACGCAGAGCTCTATCTGATCCCTTACACCAGGTATAGGGCTGATAGTGATGCTAGCTACTTCCACAAGGATATGGGGCGTGCAAATAAGAATGCATAGATGCACCAAGTCTGACCACAGACGGATACCATATTTATTTCCCAGCATGCAATGCATCTGTGTAGGGGTGTATTTATAATGGGTGCAGGGTGTGCATTTAAAACTTACCTCTCCGAGGTCCCACATTGGGTCTCTCAGTGCTGCTCAAAAAGCTGGAAAATGCCCACCGCAGCCATTTTTCCAGAATTTTGCACATGCGCTGTGAGGAAATCGCCGGGAAAATGGCGGCTGCGCCATTTCCCTGGTGATCTGTGCATGTGCAGTAGACTCTAGGCACACTCTAGGGCCCAGAGTCTACTGATGATGCGACGGCCCGCCAGCCACGACAGTCGGATGCCGGCCGTCGGGGTGAGAGGAGGGGGCTCTTGACGGGGAATGCACACGGACCCCCTCCTCTCTTAAGAAGCCCTTGCGGTGTAAATAAGAGAGCCATGTCCTAGGTGTATGGTAGATGGTGGCCACGGGGGAGAGTTCTCCTGCTGCCGGAAGTGACTATGACAGTATTTCTCCTTTATTTTCAGCAGATTGGAAATGATCTCTCTTATCTTCTATATCGTTTTTGTATATTACAGAAACCAGCATTGTCTGCTTAGTAGATATTGGATCATTGTAGTTTTGAATTACTAGATCACATGTGCTCTCATCTGTTCATTATATTACATGTGCTCTCATCTGTTCATTATATTACATGTGCTCTCATCTGTTCATTATATTACATGTGCTCTCATCTGTTCATTATATTACATGTGCTCTCATCTGTTCATTATATTACATGTGCTCTCATCTGTTCATTAGATTACATGTGCTCTCATCTGTTCATTATATTACATATGCTCTCATCTGTTCATTATATTACATGTGCTCTCGTCTGTTCATTATATTACATGTGCTCTCGTCTGTTCATTATATTACATGTGCTCTCATCTGTTCATTATATTACATATGCTCTCATCTGTTCATTATAGTACATGTGCTCTCATCTGTTCATTAGATTACATGTGCTCTCATCTGTTCATTATATTACATGTGCTCTCATCTGTTCATTAGATTACATGGGCTCTCATCTGTTCATTATATTACATGTGCTCTCATCTGTTCATTATATTACATGTGCTCTCATCTGTTCATTATATTACATGTGCTCTCATCTGTTCATTATATTACATGTGCTCTCATCTGTTCATTAGATTACATGTGCTCTCATCTGTTCATTATATTACATATGCTCTCATCTGTTCATTATATTACATGTGCTCTCGTCTGTTCATTATATTACATGTGCTCTCGTCTGTTCATTATATTACATGTGCTCTCATCTGTTCATTATATTACATATGCTCTCATCTGTTCATTATAGTACATGTGCTCTCGTCTGTTCATTATATTACATGTGCTCTCATCTGTTCATTATATTACATGTGCTCTCATCTGTTCATTATATTACATGTGCTCTCATCTGTTCATTATATTACATGTGCTCTCATCTGTTCATTATATTACATGTGCTCTCATCTGTTCATTAGATTACATGTGCTCTCATCTGTTCATTATATTACATATGCTCTCATCTGTTCATTATATTACATGTGCTCTCGTCTGTTCATTATATTACATGTGCTCTCGTCTGTTCATTATATTACATGTGCTCTCATCTGTTCATTATATTACATATGCTCTCATCTGTTCATTATAGTACATGTGCTCTCATCTGTTCATTAGATTACATGTGCTCTCATCTGTTCATTATATTACATGTGCTCTCATCTGTTCATTAGATTACATGGGCTCTCATCTGTTCATTATATTACATGTGCTCTCATCTGTTCATTATATTACATGTGCTCTCATCTGTTCATTATATTACATGTGCTCTCATCTGTTCATTATATTACATGTGCTCTCATCTGTTCATTAGATTACATGTGCTCTCATCTGTTCATTATATTACATATGCTCTCATCTGTTCATTATATTACATGTGCTCTCGTCTGTTCATTATATTACATGTGCTCTCGTCTGTTCATTATATTACATGTGCTCTCGTCTGTTCATTATATTACATATGCTCTCATCTGTTCATTATAGTACATGTGCTCTCATCTGTTCATTAGATTACATGTGCTCTCATCTGTTCATTATATTACATGTGCTCTCATCTGTTCATTAGATTACATGGGCTCTCATCTGTTCATTATATTACATATGCTCTCATCTGTTCATTAGATTACATGTGCTCTCATCTGTTCATTATATTACATATGCTCTCATCTGTTCATTAGATTACATGTGCTCTCATCTGTTCATTATATTACATATGCTCTCATCTGTTCATTAGATTACATGTGCTCTCATCTGTTCATTATATTACATATGCTCTCATCTGTTCATTAGATTACATGTGCTCTCATCTGTTCATTATATTACATATGCTCTCATCTGTTCATTAGATTACATGTGCTCTCATCTGTTCATTATATTACATATGCTCTCATCTGTTCATTAGATTACATGTGCTCTCATCTGTTCATTATATTACATATGCTCTCATCTGTTCATTAGATTACATGTGCTCTCATCTGTTCATTAGATTACATATGCTCTCATCTGTTCATTATATTACATGTGCTCTCATCTGTTCATTAGATTACATGTGCTCTCACCTGTTAATTATATTACATGTGCTCTCATCTGTTAATTAGATTACATGGGCTCTCATCTGTTCATTATATTACATATGCTCTCATCTGTTCATTAGATTATATGTGCTCTCATCTGTTCATTATATTACATATGCTCTCATCTGTTCATTAGATTACATGTGCTCTCATCTGTTCATTATATTACATGTGCTCTCATCTGTTCATTAGATTACATGTGCTCTCATCTGTTCATTAGATTACATGTGCTCTCATCTGTTCATTAGATTGCATGTGCTCTCATCTGTTCATTATATTACATGTGCTCTCATCTGTTCATTAGATTGCATGTGCTCTCATCTGTTCATTATATTACATGTGCTCTCATCTGTTCATTAGATTACATGGGCTCTCATCTGTTCATTATATTACATGAGCTCTCGTCTGTTCATTATATTACATGTGCTCTCGTCTGTTCATTATATTACATGTGCTCTCGTCTGTTCATTATATTACATGTGCTCTCGTCTGTTCATTATATTACATGTGCTCTCGTCTGTTCATTAGATTACATGTGCTCTCGTCTGTTCATTATATTACATGTGCTCTCGTCTGTTCATTAGATTACATGTGCTCTCGTCTGTTCATTAGATTACATGTGCTCTCATCTGTTCACTAGATTACATGTGCTCTCATCTGTTCACTAGATTACATGTGCTCTCATCTGTTCATTAGATTACATGTGCTCTCATCTGTTCATTAGATTTCATGTGCTCTCATCTGTTCATTAGATTACATGTGCTCTCATCTGTTCATTAGATTACATGTGCTCTCATCTGTTCACTAGATTACATGTGCTCTCATCTGTTCATTATATTACATGTGCTCTCATCTGTTCATTAGATTACATGTGCTCTCATCTGTTCATTATATTACATGTGCTCTCATCTGTTCATTAGATTACATGTGCTCTCATCTGTTCATTAGATTACATGTGCTCTCATCTGTTCATTAGATTGCATGTGCTCTCATCTGTTCATTATATTACATGTGCTCTCATCTGTTCATTAGATTGCATGTGCTCTCATCTGTTCATTATATTACATGTGCTCTCATCTGTTCATTAGATTACATGGGCTCTCATCTGTTCATTATATTACATGAGCTCTCGTCTGTTCATTATATTACATGTGCTCTCGTCTGTTCATTATATTACATGTGCTCTCGTCTGTTCATTATATTACATGTGCTCTCGTCTGTTCATTATATTACATGTGCTCTCGTCTGTTCATTAGATTACATGTGCTCTCGTCTGTTCATTATATTACATGTGCTCTCGTCTGTTCATTAGATTACATGTGCTCTCGTCTGTTCATTAGATTACATGTGCTCTCATCTGTTCACTAGATTACATGTGCTCTCATCTGTTCACTAGATTACATGTGCTCTCATCTGTTCATTAGATTACATGTGCTCTCATCTGTTCATTAGATTTCATGTGCTCTCATCTGTTCATTAGATTACATGTGCTCTCATCTGTTCATTAGATTACATGTGCTCTCATCTGTTCACTAGATTACATGTGCTCTCATCTGTTCATTATATTACATGTGCTCTCATCTGTTCATTAGATTACATGTGCTCTCATCTGTTCATTATATTACATGTGCTCTCATCTGTTCATTAGATTACATGTGCTCTCATCTGTTCATTATATTACATGTGCTCTCATCTGTTCATTAGATTACATGTGCTCTCATCTGTTCATTATATTACATGTGCTCTCATCTGTTCATTAGATTACATGTGCTCTCATCTGTTCATTATATTACATGTGCTCTCATCTGTTCATTATATTACATGTACTCTCATCTGTTCATTAGATTACATATGCTCTCATCTGTTCATTAGATTACATGTGCTCTCATCTGTTCATTAGATTACATATGCTCTCATCTGTTCATTAGATTACATGTGCTCTCATCTGTTCATTAGATTACATGTGCTCTCATCTGTTCATTATATTACATGTGCTCTCATCTGTTCATTATATTACATGTGCTCTCATCTGTTCATTAGATTACATGTGCTCTCATCTGTTCATTATATTACATGTGCTCTCATCTGTTCATTAGATTACATGGGCTCTCATCTGTTCATTATATTACATATGCTCTCATCTGTTCATTAGATTACATGTGCTCTCATCTGTTCATTATATTACATATGCTCTCATCTGTTCATTAGATTACATGTGCTCTCATCTGTTCATTATATTACATGTGCTCTCGTCTGTTCATTAGATTACATGTGCTCTCATCTGTTCATTATATTACATATGCTCTCATCTGTTCATTATATTACATGTGCTCTCGTCTGTTCATTATATTACATGTGCTCTCGTCTGTTCATTATATTACATGTGCTCTCGTCTGTTCATTATATTACATATGCTCTCATCTGTTCATTATAGTACATGTGCTCTCATCTGTTCATTAGATTACATGTGCTCTCATCTGTTCATTATATTACATGTGCTCTCATCTGTTCATTAGATTACATGGGCTCTCATCTGTTCATTATATTACATATGCTCTCATCTGTTCATTAGATTACATGTGCTCTCATCTGTTCATTATATTACATATGCTCTCATCTGTTCATTAGATTACATGTGCTCTCATCTGTTCATTATATTACATATGCTCTCATCTGTTCATTAGATTACATGTGCTCTCATCTGTTCATTATATTACATATGCTCTCATCTGTTCATTAGATTACATGTGCTCTCATCTGTTCATTATATTACATATGCTCTCATCTGTTCATTAGATTACATGTGCTCTCATCTGTTCATTATATTACATATGCTCTCATCTGTTCATTAGATTACATGTGCTCTCATCTGTTCATTATATTACATATGCTCTCATCTGTTCATTAGATTACATGTGCTCTCATCTGTTCATTAGATTACATATGCTCTCATCTGTTCATTATATTACATGTGCTCTCATCTGTTCATTAGATTACATGTGCTCTCACCTGTTAATTATATTACATGTGCTCTCATCTGTTAATTAGATTACATGGGCTCTCATCTGTTCATTATATTACATATGCTCTCATCTGTTCATTAGATTATATGTGCTCTCATCTGTTCATTATATTACATATGCTCTCATCTGTTCATTAGATTACATGTGCTCTCATCTGTTCATTATATTACATGTGCTCTCATCTGTTCATTAGATTACATGTGCTCTCATCTGTTCATTAGATTACATGTGCTCTCATCTGTTCATTAGATTGCATGTGCTCTCATCTGTTCATTATATTACATGTGCTCTCATCTGTTCATTAGATTGCATGTGCTCTCATCTGTTCATTATATTACATATGCTCTCATCTGTTCATTAGATTACATGGGCTCTCATCTGTTCATTATATTACATGAGCTCTCGTCTGTTCATTATATTACATGTGCTCTCGTCTGTTCATTATATTACATGTGCTCTCGTCTGTTCATTATATTACATGTGCTCTCGTCTGTTCATTATATTACATGTGCTCTCGTCTGTTCATTAGATTACATGTGCTCTCGTCTGTTCATTATATTACATGTGCTCTCGTCTGTTCATTAGATTACATGTGCTCTCGTCTGTTCATTAGATTACATGTGCTCTCATCTGTTCACTAGATTACATGTGCTCTCATCTGTTCACTAGATTACATGTGCTCTCATCTGTTCATTAGATTACATGTGCTCTCATCTGTTCATTAGATTTCATGTGCTCTCATCTGTTCATTAGATTACATGTGCTCTCATCTGTTCATTAGATTACATGTGCTCTCATCTGTTCACTAGATTACATGTGCTCTCATCTGTTCATTATATTACATGTGCTCTCATCTGTTCATTAGATTACATGTGCTCTCATCTGTTCATTATATTACATGTGCTCTCATCTGTTCATTAGATTACATGTGCTCTCATCTGTTCATTAGATTACATGTGCTCTCATCTGTTCATTAGATTGCATGTGCTCTCATCTGTTCATTATATTACATGTGCTCTCATCTGTTCATTAGATTGCATGTGCTCTCATCTGTTCATTATATTACATGTGCTCTCATCTGTTCATTAGATTACATGGGCTCTCATCTGTTCATTATATTACATGAGCTCTCGTCTGTTCATTATATTACATGTGCTCTCGTCTGTTCATTATATTACATGTGCTCTCGTCTGTTCATTATATTACATGTGCTCTCGTCTGTTCATTATATTACATGTGCTCTCGTCTGTTCATTAGATTACATGTGCTCTCGTCTGTTCATTATATTACATGTGCTCTCGTCTGTTCATTAGATTACATGTGCTCTCGTCTGTTCATTAGATTACATGTGCTCTCATCTGTTCACTAGATTACATGTGCTCTCATCTGTTCACTAGATTACATGTGCTCTCATCTGTTCATTAGATTACATGTGCTCTCATCTGTTCATTAGATTTCATGTGCTCTCATCTGTTCATTAGATTACATGTGCTCTCATCTGTTCATTAGATTACATGTGCTCTCATCTGTTCACTAGATTACATGTGCTCTCATCTGTTCATTATATTACATGTGCTCTCATCTGTTCATTAGATTACATGTGCTCTCATCTGTTCATTATATTACATGTGCTCTCATCTGTTCATTAGATTACATGTGCTCTCATCTGTTCATTATATTACATGTGCTCTCATCTGTTCATTAGATTACATGTGCTCTCATCTGTTCATTATATTACATGTGCTCTCATCTGTTCATTAGATTACATGTGCTCTCATCTGTTCATTATATTACATGTGCTCTCATCTGTTCATTATATTACATGTACTCTCATCTGTTCATTAGATTACATATGCTCTCATCTGTTCATTAGATTACATGTGCTCTCATCTGTTCATTAGATTACATATGCTCTCATCTGTTCATTAGATTACATGTGCTCTCATCTGTTCATTAGATTACATGTGCTCTCATCTGTTCATTATATTACATGTGCTCTCATCTGTTCATTATATTACATGTGCTCTCATCTGTTCATTAGATTACATGTGCTCTCATCTGTTCATTATATTACATGTGCTCTCATCTGTTCATTAGATTACATGGGCTCTCATCTGTTCATTATATTACATATGCTCTCATCTGTTCATTAGATTACATGTGCTCTCATCTGTTCATTATATTACATATGCTCTCATCTGTTCATTAGATTACATGTGCTCTCATCTGTTCATTATATTACATGTGCTCTCGTCTGTTCATTAGATTACATGTGCTCTCGTCTGTTCATTAGATTACATGTGCTCTCATCTGTTCATTAGATTACATATGCTCTCATCTGTTCATTAGATTACATGAGCTCTCATCTGTTCATTATATTACATGTGCTCTCATCTGTTAATTAGATTACATGTGCTCTCATCTGTTCATTATATTACATGAGCTCTCGTCTGTTCATTATATTACATGTGCTCTCATCTGTTCATTATATTCCATGTGCTCTCGTCTGTTCATTATATTACATGTGCTCTCATCTGTTCATTATATTACATGTGCTCTCATCTGTTCATTATATTACATGTGCTCTCGTCTGTTCATTAGATTACATGTGCTCTCATCTGTTCATTATATTACATGTGCTCTCATCTGTTCATTAGATTACATGTGCTCTCATCTGTTCACTAGATTACATGTGCTCTCATCTGTTCACTAGATTACATGTGCTCTCATCTGTTCATTAGATTACATGTGCTCTCATCTGTTCATTAGATTTCATGTGCTCTCATCTGTTCATTAGATCACATGTGCGCTGTCATGTGTACAATACAATACATGTGCTCTATTATGTTTACACTAGATTACATGTGCTCTATCATGTGTACACTAGATTACATGTGCACTGTCATGTGTACACTAGATTACATATGCACTGTCATGTGTACATTAGAATACATGTGCTCTATCATGTGTAGACTAGATTACATGTGCTATATTATGTGTACACTCGATTGTATGTGCTTTTTCATGTGTACACTAAATTACATGTGCTCTCATCTGTTCACTAGATTTCATGTGCTCTCATCTGTTCATGAGATCACATGTGCGCTGTCATGTGTACAATAAAATACATGTGCTCTATTATGTTTACACTAGATTACATGTGCTCTATCATGTGTACACTAGATTACATGTGCACTGTCATGTGTACACTAGATTACATGTGCACTGTCATGTGTACACTAGATTACATGTGCACTGTCATGTGTACACTAGATTACATGTGCTCTATCATGTGTACACTAGATTACATGTGCTCTATCATGTGTACACTAGATTACATGTGCACTGTCATGTGTACACTAGATCACATGTGCGCTGTCATGTGTACAATACAATACATGTGCTCTATTATGTTTACACTAGATTACATGTGCTCTATCATGTGTAGACTAGATGACATGTGCTTTATAATGTGTACACTAGATTACATGTGCTCTATCATGTGTAGACTAGATTACATGTGTGTTGTTATGTGTACATTACAATACATGTGCTGTGTTATGTTTACACTAGATTACATGTGCTCTATCATGTGTACACTAGATTACATGTGCACTGTCATGTGTACATTAGAATACATGTGCTCTATCATGTGTAGACTAGATGACATGTGCTTTATAATGTGTACACTAGATTACATGTGCTCTATCATGTGTAGACTAGATTTCATGTGTGTTGTCATGTGTACATTACAGTACATGTGCTGTGTTATGTTTACACTAGATTACATGTGCTCTATCATGTGTACACTAGATTACATGTGCTCTATCATGTGTACACTAGATTACATGTGCTCTATCATGTGTACACTAGATTACATGTGCTCTATCATGTGTAGACTAGATTACATGTGTGTTGTCATGTGTACACTAGATTACATGTGCTATATTATGTGTACACTAGATTACATGTGCTCTATCATGTGTACACTAGATTACATGTGCTCTATCATGTGTACACTAGATTACATGTGCTCTATCATGTGTAGACTAGATTACATGTGTGTTGTCATGTGTACACTAGATTACATGTGCTATATTATGTGTACACTAGATTACATGTGCTCTATCATGTGTACACTAGATTACATGTGCTCTATCATGTGTACACTAGATTAAGGGGTCAATTTATTCAAATGTATTTTTGTCTGCATTATGATGGGTCTGGTATGTTTTGTTGACAATCACAATGTTGACATCCAAAATGTTGACTGGTACATAATGTCAACACCCAATTCTAAACCTCACCCTAACCCCAATCCTTACCCTTATCCCAATCCTAACCCCAATTATTGCCCTTACCCCAACCCTAACCCCAATCCTTGCCTTTACCCCAATCCTTGCCCTTACCCCAATCCCAATCCTTGCCCTTACCCCAAACCTTGCCCTTACCCCAACCCTAATCCCAATCCTAACCCCAATCCTTGCCCTTACCCCAACCTCAATCCTTACCCTTATCCCAATCCTAACCCCAATCCTTGCCTTTACCCCAATCCTAACCCCAATCCTTGCCTTTACCCCAACCCTAACCCCAATCCTTACCCTTATCCCAATCCTAATCCTTGCCCTTACCCCAACCCTAACCCCAATCCTTGCCCTTACCCCAACCCTAATCCCACTCCTTGCCCTTACCCCAATCCTAACCCCAATCTTTGCCCTTACCCTAACCCCAATCCTTGCCTTTACCCCAACCCTTGCCCTTACCCCAACCCTAATCCCAATGCTTGCCCTTACCCCAACCCTAATCCTTGCCCTTACCCCAACCCTAAAATTTCTATTGTCAACATTTTTACTTTGTAGACACTTCATGTGTTGACATTTTCCTTGTGTCATCAGGTGTCGACATGTTGGTTGTCGATATTTTTATGTAGACATTATGAGTTCTGACTGTCAACATTGTCGCCAACATGCCTACATCCTGTTTGACACAGTATGTATCACTGATTCTTATTGCAACAATATAGAATGTGTTTTTGTCCCAATTTATGGATATTGCACCCGGCAGAGGGATGGTGTGAAAAACCCTCTCCGGAGATGTAGCTTTACCTTCTACCTCGTGTGGTGCTCTGTGCATGCGCAGCGCGAGCTGAAAAGGGCGTCAGTGCTCATTAAAGATCAGCAGAACCTTTGTGAATAAATCCCCCAATCTGACTGTTTTTCAGCTCCTCTGTGCTGCGTATGCATGATGCAAATGTGTTTTTATATACTATGGTTATCACTGTTTTATAAATTAGAGAACAATTGCATACTCCATAATAGACTATAGGTGTGAGAATAATAGGTTTACGTGTGGCTTACCACCTTGACAAAGGCGGCTCTTTATAGCGAGCATAGTACCCCGGCAACTTGTGAGTCCTAGATCACACAGGAAAGACACAATAGAAAAGATACAATGATACCTTTATATTACATAGCACAAATGTAACAATGTAAAATTGGTAACTTCACCCCCGGACTGTTAGTATTCCCATCTTCATGGAGCATAAAGCTGATAACGGTCTCGTGCTTACCCGCCTTGGCCAACCCTCTAACTTACATGGTAGGGACCAAGGTTCAGTCAGCTACTGTACATTGTAGCTCTTCTGCTATTGCCAATATTTCTTCAGCATCTTGCCACTACCCAGTTTTCAGTTATCTTGCTCATTGAGGATCCGGTGTCTTCTTCACTGTACTCGGCAGAAGTCGCCGACTCAATGCTAAGTATCTTCCCGAGTAATCACCAGCAACCAGTGACCCTCTCAGCCTTCATTTACAGTATCCCCCTTCTTCAAGTTGATATCCATAGGGATGTAAAGGTACTTTTTGGGCTCATTGATTGGGCCTTTCAAACTATTGTCTATATTGGGAGTTTCCCATCTCCCCCTGTCAGGTACTTGTCCACCAGTCTGGTGACGTCATCTCAGCATACCTGACTCATTATGCAAATGATGGCTTGGAAAGAATATTGGATCTTGCTGTTCAGAGGATTACAAAGGTAGAGTTATTTTGGAGGGGATTACTATACAATCACAGAGCTGGATTAAGGCTTTGGGGGGCCTGGGATACTTAAGACTAGGTGGCCCTAAAGACCAACATTTGGGACACAGGGCTCGGGTCATTGGACCTCATTCAGAGTCGGTCGCTAGCGGCCGCTCGGTCGTACGCCTAACGATCGAGAATCAGAAAAAAAAAACAATTGCACAGCTGGGCGATCGCAACCAAACGCCCATACATGAACAAAGCACCTCCTCTAGCAAACGAGTGATAGCAGCTAGCGATCGAGTCGATCGTTGTCAGTCGTTGTCTGTCGCTGTATGTTCATTTTCTTCTGATGGTTACGGCCACTTGTGTTGGGTGCAAATTACACCAAAAATTAACAAAAAAACGCATAGAATAAGCCATCTCCCTGAAATGTATTTATTCTTATTATTCTCTAATGCAAACGCAACTGAATCAATTACAAGCCAATTAGCAGTGTTATTAGCAACAACAAACGATTATTAGCTGCTTGCATTGTGTGGCACAAAATAGAAACATCAAACATAACATCAGTCACATTCGATAGTATCGATTGTAGTCTGAAGAGAGCACGTCGTACCCAACCTCAAGCTGTACAATCAGCCAGGCCTCTAACCTGCTCGCAGAGTGACGTTTTACTACTTCCGGCTTTCTATGTCGGTCGTAGCAGGTAATTTATGTACGTCCCTAAAACGCCCTGAAAACGGTGAGGAACGCCTGCTTTTTCAGACCACCACCCCCGTCACCACCCACAAACGGCCTTTCATGTCAATCAACTCTCGGAAGCCACTTCCTGCTCGTAAGCCGTACGATCGACAGCATTTTGGATCGCAAGGTCTCGTACGCACATGTGCACAACTAACGTACGCATGCGTGGTTTGGAAACATCGATGCGTACGACCGAACGTCCGCTTATGACCGACTCTGAATGAGGTCCATAGTGTACAAGCCTTCGGCGTGCACAAGAACAGGGGCCGAGGTCACACATCCCGTCCCCATTTCACTTCACGTTGGAGACGTGCACATCACTTCCCCAGCGGCACGGTTGCCCTCAGCCTAATGCGCACAGCAGGTGGGAGTGTTCCCTCTCTACCTTTCCTCCAGCCCACAGGTGGGACAGTGTTCAAAAAACAGGGCTGTCCCTCCAAAATCGTGATGGTTGGTTGGGATACGCATACATGCATAGCCCCACACATATACACATACATAGTCACACACATATACACATACATAGTCACACACATACACATACATACATACAGACGCACACATATATTGTACACATACATACATACATACATACAGTCGCACACATATACACACACATACATAGTCACACACATATACTGTACACATACATACATAGTCACACACATATACACATACATACATATCAGTCACACACATATACTGTACACATACATAGTCACACACAAACAGTTGCACACATATACACACACATACAAACAGTCGCACATATATTGTACACATACATACAGTTACACACACATACATAGTCACACACATATACTGTATACATACATAGTCACACACATATACACATACATATCAGTCACACACATATACTGTACACATACAGTCACACACATACTGTACACACACATACATAGGCACATACATATATACAGTCACACACATACTGTACACATATATAGTCACACATATACTGTACACATACATAGGCACTCACATACACATACATACAGTCACACACATATACACATACATACAGTCACACACATATACACATACATACATAGTCACACACATATACACATACATACAGTCGCACACATATATTGTACACATACATAGTCACACACATATACTGTACACATACATAGTCACACACATATACACATACATACATATCAGTCATACACATACTGTACACATACAGTCACACACATAGGCACACACATATACACATACATATATACAGTCACACACATACTGCACACATACATAGTCACACATATACTGTACACATACATAGGCACACACATATACACATATACACATACATACAGTCGCACACATATACACATACATAAAGTCACCCCCATTTAAGTGTACCAAGTGGTGGCCGTCCCCTCCGCAGCTCAGGTAAATGTCAAACAGGCTGGAACTAGCTCCTGACCCCAACATCCATCCTTTCTGCCAGCTGCCCGCCGGCTGGTACACCCCTCTACAGGATGGCTCTGGCTGCTGATCCCATAGTCTGTCCTCTCTGGCAGCATCCCCACCAGATGATTGTCTCTGGCATCCACAGAGGGCTCGCAAAGAGCAGCTGGTGGCGGGGTGTCAGCGCAGCATGCAAACTGCTGGCAAACACCCTCTGCCCCCAGCATCTGGGCATCAATCACTGTGTCAGGTCTTCTTCTGCAGCTCCTCCTCGGGTTCCTCTCCAGCGGGGACTGTCAGCAGCAGTTTGGTGAGTGAAAAAGGTGATAAGAACCTTAGGGGGTGGTCTCATTAGTCCAGTCAGTCAGAATCAGTCAGTCGGTCAGCCAGTCAGTTTGGTAAGACTCAGTCAGTCGGTCAGACAGTCAGACAAAGGCCAGGGAACAAGCTGGAAAGTGTTAAATTCCTTAGTAGTAGTACTTTATATACAGTCAGGTACATAAATATTGGGACATTGACAGAATTTTCATATTTTGGCCTCTATTCACCACCACAATGGCTTTGAAATGAAACAAACAAGATGTGCTTTACCTGCAGACTTTCAGATTTAATTTGAGGGTAATTACATCCAAATCAGGTGAACGGTGTAGGAATTACAACGGTTTCTATATGTGCCTCCCACTTTTTAAGGGGCCAAAAGTAATGGGACAAACTAAACAATCCTAAATCTAACTTTCACTTTTTAATACTTTGTTGCAAATCCTTTGCAGGCAATTACAGCCTGAAGTCTGGAACGCATAGACATCACCAGACGCTGGGTTTCATCCCTGGTGATGCTCTGCCAGGCCTCTACTGCAAATGTCTTCAGTTCCTGCTTGTTCTTGGGGCATTTTCCCTTCAGTTTTGTCTTCATCAAGTGAAATGCATGCTCAATCGGATTCAGGTCAGGGGATTGACTTGGCCATTGCATAACATTCCACTTTTTAGCCTTAAAAAACTCTTTGGTTGCTTTTGCAGTATGCTTCGGGTCATTGTCCATCTGCACTGCTATCTCTCTGATGGGTTTGTTTTCATTTTTCAGCCTAATGATGGCTTCACTGATAGTGACAGCTCTTTGGATCTCATATTGAGAGTCGACAGCAACTGATTCCAAATGCAAATGTCACACCTAGAATCAACTCCAGACCTTTTTACCTGCTTAATTGATAATGAAATAACGAGGGAATAGCCCACACCTGTCCATGAAATAGCTTTTGAGTTGATAGTCCCATTACTTTTGTCCCCTTAAAAAGTGGGAGGCACATATAGACACCGTTGTAATTCCTACACCGTTCACCTGATTTGGATGTAATTACCCTCAAATTAAATCTGAAAGTCTGCAGGTAAAGCTCATCTTGTTTGTTTCATTTCAAAGTCATTGTGGTGGTGAATAGAGGCCAAAATATGAAAATTCTGTCATTGTCCCAATATCTATGCACCTGACTGTATGTTAAATTTCTGTAATCCCATGTCCTGACAAGTTTACTTATGTTCTAAATATGTTTAGTCACATTAAGCCAGTATACCCCATGTTCTGACCTTGAACCTACATATGTACAGTCACACACTTATACACATACATACTGTCAGACACATATGTACAGTCACACACATACATAGTCACACTTATACACATATATACAGTCAGACACATATGTACTGTCACACACATACATAGTCACACACACTTATACACATACACACTGTCAGACACATGTACAGTCACACACATACATATGTACAGTCACACACTTATACACATACATACTGTCAGACACATATGTACAGTCACACACATACATAGTCACACACTTATACACATACATACTGTCAGACACATATGTACATTCACATTCCAACATAGTAACACACTTATACACATACATATTGTACACACACATATGTACAGTCACACACATACATAGTCACACTTATACACATACATACTGTCAGACACATGTACTGTCAAACACACATAGTCACACACACTTATACACATACACACTGTCAGACACATATGTACAGTCATGCACATACATAGTCACACACTTATACACATACATACTGTCACACACATACTGTACAGTCACACACATACATAGTCACACACTTATACACATACATACTGTCAGACACATATGTACAGTCACATACATACATAGTAACACACTTATACACATACATGTTGTACACACACACATATCTACAGTCACACACATACATAGTCACACTTATACACATACATACTATCAGACACATGTACTGTCACACACATACTTAGTCACACACTTATACTGTAATGTGATAAAATATTAACTGGATGGCATTATAATGTTACATTTTAAGAACTGGGACACTGTAATGTGGCATAATATGAGCTGGGGGCACTTTAATGGGGCATAATATGAACTGGAGGGCACTTTAATGGGACATAATATGAACTGGAGGGCACTGTAATGGGGCATAATATGAACTGGAGGGCACTGCAAAGTGGCACAATATAAACTGGATGTACTATAGTGTGGCATAGTATGCACCCGGGGCACCGTAATATGGCATAATATGAACTGCCTCACAGCACTGTGGTCATGGGTTTGATTCCCACCTCGGCCCTACCTGTGTGGAGTTTCTATATTCTCCCTGTGCTTGCGTGGGTTTCCTCCGGGTACTCTGGTTTCCTCCCACACTCCAAAAATATACTGGTAGGGTAATTGGCTCCAAACAAAATTAACCCTACTCTGTACGGGTGTGTACATGTGGTAGTGAATGTAGATTGTAAGCTCCACTGGGGCAAGGACAGATGTGAATGGGCAAATATTCTCTGTAAAGAGCTGCAGAATATGTGTGCACTATATAAATAACTGGTAATAAATAAATACAATAAATAAATAACTGGGGACACAGTATGTCATATTGTGCATTGGGGGTACCCTATGCTGGCAGCTCAGCAATGTGACATAATGTGACCTAGGGCACTACTATGGAGTATACAATGTACTAGGGAATTACTATGGTGTATACTATGTACTAGGGCACTACTATGGGGTATACCATGTACTAGGGCACTACTATGGGGTATACCATGTACTAGGGCACTACAATGGGGTATACCATGTACTAGGGCACTACTATGGGGTACACCATGTCCGAGGGCACTACTATGGGGTACACCATGTACTGGGGCACTACTATGGGGAATACCATGTACTGGGGCACTACTATGGGGCATACCATGTACTGGGGCACTACTCTGGGGCATACTATGTACTAAGGCACTACTATGGAGTATACCATGTACTAAGGCATTACTATGGAGTATACCATGTACTAGGGCACTACTATGGGGTATACCATGTACTAGGGCACTACTATGGGGTATACCATGTACTAGGGCACTACTATGGGGTATACCATGTACTAGGGCACTACTATGGGGTACACCATGTACTAGGGCACTACTATGGGGCATACCATGTACTGGGACACTACTATGGGGCATACCATGTATTAGGGCACTACTATGGGGTATACCATGAACTGGGGCATTACTATGGGGTATACCATGTACTAGGACACTACTGTGGGGTATGCCATGAACTAGGGCACTACTGTGGGGTATACCATGTACTAGGGCTCTACTATGGGGTGTACCATGTAATAGGGCATTACTGTGGGCATACCATGTGCTAGGGCACTATAATGGGGCATACCATGTACTAAGGCACTATTATGGGGCATACCATGTACTAAGGCACTATAATGGGGCATATCATGTACTAAGGCACTATAATGGGGCATACCATGTACTAGGGCACTATTATGGGGCATACAATGTACTAGGGCACTATAATGGGGCATAGAATGTACTAGGGCACTATAATGGGGCATACAATGTACTAGGACACAATAATGGGGCATACAATGTACTAGGGCACTTTAATGGGGCATACAATGTACTAGGACACTATAATGGGGCATACAATTTACTAGGGCACTATTATGGGGCATACAATGTACTAAGGCACTATAATGGGGCATACAATGTACTAGGGCACTATTATGGGGCATACAAGGTACTAAGGCACTATAATGGGGCATACCATGTACTAGGACACTATTATGGGGCATACCATGTACTAGGGCACTATAATGGGGCATACAATGTACTTGCACACTATAATGGGGCATACCATGTACTAGGGCACTATTATGGGGCATACCATGTACTAGGGCACTATTATGGGGCATACAATGTACTAGCACACTATTATGGGGCATACAATGTACAAAGGCACTATTATGGGGCATACCATGTACTAGGGCACTATAATGGGGCATACAATGTACTAGCACACTATTATGGGGCATACAATGTACAAAGGCACTATTATGGGGCATACCATGTACCAGCACACTATAATGGGGCATACAATGTACTAGCACACTATTAATGGGGCATACAATGTACAAAGGCACTATTATGGGGCATACAATGTACTAAGGCACTATTATGGGGCATACAATGTACAAAGGCACTATTATGTGGCATACAATGTACTAAGGCACTATTATGGGGCATACAATGTACAAAGGCACTATTATGGGGCATACTATTTACTAAGGCACTATAATGGGGCATACCATGTACTAGGGCACTATTATGGGGCATACAATGTACTAGGGCACTATTATGGGGCATACAATGTACTAAGACACTATTATGGGGCATACAATGTACTAAGGCACTATTATGGGGCATACCATGTACTAGGGCACTATTATGGGGCATACAATGTACTAGGGCACTATTATGGGGCATACAATGTACTAAGACACTATTATGGGGCATACAATGTACTAAGGCACTATTATGGGGCATACCATGTACTAGGGCACTATTATGGGGCATACCATGTACTAGGGCACTATTATGGGGCATACAATGTACTAGGGCACTATTATGGGGCATACAATGTACTAGGGCACTATTATGGGGCATACAATGTACTAAGACACTATTATGGGGCATACAATGTACTAGGGTACTATTATGGGGCATACAATGTACTAAGGCACTATTATGGGGCATACAAAGTACTAGGGCACTATTATGGGGCATACAATATACTAAGGCACTATTATGGGGCATACAATGTACTAGGGCACTATAATGGGTCATACCATGTACTAAGGCACTATTATGGGGCATACTATCTACTAAGGCACTATAATGAGGCATACAATGTACTAGGGCACTATTATGGGGCATACCATGTACTAGGGCACTATAATGGGGCATATCATGTACTAGGGCACTATTATGGGGCATACAATGTACTAAGGCACTATTATGGGGCATACAATGTACTAAGGCACTATTATGGGGCATATCATGTACTAGGGCACTATAATGGGGCATATCATGTACTAGGGCACTATTATGGGGCATACAATATACTAAGGCACTATTATGGGGCATACAATGTACTAAGGCACTATAATGCAGCATAACAGCTGAGGCAGAGAGGTGTTTCTCTAGAAGCATTGGGACAGGGGCTCCTTCAAAATGTTGCTATGGTGCCCACATAGGGCTGGCTACGTCCCTATTTTTGTGTATTATGTGTTATTAATCAGTATAGCTTCTGTTACTGAGAAAGCAGAGTGTCTGCAATGTTCTATTAATGTCTTTGTCTCCTCCCCAGGCTGCGGTATCGCTATGCTGATTATATCTGTGCTAATAGCCATATACTACAACATCATTATGTGTTACACCATCTTCTATCTCTTCGCCTCTCTCGTGTACACCTTACCGTGGGCGTCTTGCACTAATCCGTGGAACACGCCGGATTGTAAAGATAAAGACAGACTTATGCTGGGTAAGTGCGACACCGGACTGTATTATTATATGATACCCGCTATGTATATGTATATGAGGAAGCCGATGGACGGAATCCCGACCGTCGGCTTCCCGACTGTATAATCCCGGCAAGAGTTAAATGACAGGCATCGAAATCCCCACGCCTGTCATTTTCCATACGCCGGGAACCCGACACCCGGCTTACCGTTCGAAGGTAAGCCGGGCGACGGGTGGGGGCAGCCGTGGCGGGGGGACGGTTAGGTTTAGGGTTCCCAGGGGGGGGACTTAGGGTTAGGCACCCCCCCGGGATGTTAGGTTTAGGCTAGGGGAAGGGAGGGTTAAGTTTAGGCACTTAGAGGGGGGGATTAGAGTTAGGAACTTGTGGGGGAGGTTAGGGTTAGGTGGTAGAATTAGGTTAGTCTCATGTGTATATACTGTACTACCAGCACATGTAGCATGTATGCAGTGTCAATTTCGAAAAGACTGGGGAGGAGAATTGAAGCAGCATGACAGGGATTGCAAAATCCCTCTCCGAAAATGCGTTTAGAGGTATAAGCCAGTTACAGCAATATGAGGCTGCTGCAGCCTTCAGGAACAAGCTCAGACCTACACTTTTATAGCATTGTACATAGAGGTCAGATGGCATGGAATAATATAACCATAACCTACCACTTACCAATCCTAACCTACTGTACCACCCACCTGTTATATCCTACGGTTCCTCTAATGTAACCATAGCATTCCACTTACCTATCCTAACCTACCACCCACCTGTTATATCCTACGGTTCCTCTAATGTAACCATAGCATTCCACTTACCTATCCTGACCTACCACCCACCTGTTATATCCTACTGTTCCTTTAATGTTACCATAACCTGCCACTTACCTATCCTAACCTACCACCCACCTGTTATATCCTATGGTTCCTCTAATGTAACCATAACCTACCACTTACCTATCCTAACCTACCACCCACCTGTTATATCCTACTGTTCCTCTAATGTAACCATAACCTACCACTTACCTATCCTAACCTACCACCCACCTGTTATATCCTACTGTTCCTCTAATGTAACCATAACATTCCACTTACCTATCCTGACCTACCACCCACCTGTTATATCCTACTGTTCCTCTAATGTAACCATAACATTCCACTTACCTATCCTAACCTACCATCCACCTGTTATATCCTGCGGTTCATCTAATGTAACCATAACGTTCCACATACCTATCCTAACCTATCACCCACCTGTTATATCCTACTGTTCCTCTAATGTAACCATAACATTCCACTTACCTATCCTAACCTACCACCGGCACCCACCTGTTATATCCTACGGTTCCTCTAATGTAACCATAACATTCCACTTACCTATCCTAACCTACCACCCACCTGTTATATCCTACTGTTCCTCTAATGTAACCATAACCTACCACTTACCTATCCTAACCTACCACCCACCTGCTATATCCTACTGTTCCTCTAATGTAACCATAACATTCCACTTACCTATCCTGACCTACCACCCACCTGTTATATCCTACTGTTCCTCTAATGTAACCATAACCTGCCACTTACCTATCCTAACCTACCACCCACCTGTTATATCCTACGGTTCCTCTAATGTAACCATAACCTGCCACTTACCTATCCTAACCTACCACCCACCTGTTATATCCTACTGTTCCTTTAATGTTACCATAACCTGCCACTTACCTATCCTAACCTACCACCCACCTGTTATATCCTATGGTTCCTCTAATGTAACCATAACCTACCACTTACCTATCCTAACCTACCACCCACCTGTTATATCCTACTGTTCCTCTAATGTAACCATAACCTACCACTTACCTATCCTAACCTACCACCCACCTGTTATATCCTACTGTTCCTCTAATGTAACCATAACATTCCACTTACCTATCCTGACCTACCACCCACCTGTTATATCCTACTGTTCCTCTAATGTAACCATAACATTCCACTTACCTATCCTAACCTACCATCCACCTGTTATATCCTGCGGTTCATCTAATGTAACCATAACGTTCCACATACCTATCCTAACCTATCACCCACCTGTTATATCCTACTGTTCCTCTAATGTAACCATAACATTCCACTTACCTATCCTAACCTACCACCGGCACCCACCTGTTATATCCTACGGTTCCTCTAATGTAACCATAACATTCCACTTACCTATCCTAACCTACCACCCACCTGTTATATCCTACTGTTCCTCTAATGTAACCATAACCTACCACTTACCTATCCTAACCTACCACCCACCTGCTATATCCTACTGTTCCTCTAATGTAACCATAACATTCCACTTACCTATCCTAACCTACCACCCACCTGTTATATCCTACTGTTCCTCTAATGTAACCATAGCATTCCACTTACCTATCCTGACCTACCACCCACCTGTTATATCCTACTGTTCCTCTAATGTAACCATAACCTGCCACTTACCTATCCTAACCTACCACCCACCTGTTATATCCTACTGTTCCTCTAATGTAACCATAACATTCCACTTACCTATCCTAACCTACCACCCACCTGTTATATCCTACTGTTCCTCTAATGTAACCATAACCTACCACTTACCTATCCTAACCTACCACCCACCTGTTATATCCTACTGTTACTCTAATGTAACCATAACATTCCACTTACCTATCCTGACCTACCACCCACCTGTTATATCCTACTGTTCCTCTAATGTAACCATAACATTCCACTTACCTATCCTAACCTACCATCCACCTGTTATATCCTACGGTTCATCTAATGTAACCATAACGTTCCACATACCTATCCTAACCTATCACCCACCTGTTATATCCTACTGTTCCTCTAATGTAACCATAACATTCCACTTACCTATCCTAACCTACCACCGGCACCCACCTGTTATATCCTACGGTTCCTCTAATGTAACCATAACATTCCACTTACCTATCCTAACCTACCACCCACCTGTTATATCCTACGGTTCCTCTAATGTAACCATAACATTCCACTTACCTATCCTAACCTACCACCCACCTGTTATATCCTACTGTTCCTGCAATGTAACCATAACATTCCACTTACCTATCCTAACCTACCACCCACCTGTTATATCCTACTTTTCCTCTAATGTAACCATAACATTCCACTTACCTATCCTAACCTACCACCCACCTGTTATATCCTACTGTTCCTCTAATGTAACCATAACATTCCACTTACCTATCCTGACCTACCACCCACCTGTTATATCCTATGGTTCCTCTAATGTAACCATAACCTACCACTTACCTATCCTAACCTACCACCCACCTGTTATATCCTACTGTTCCTCTAATGTAACCATAACCTACCACTTACCTATCCTAACCTACCACCCACCTGTTATATCCTACTGTTCCTCTAATGTAACCATAACATTCCACTTACCTATCCTGACCTACCACCCACCTGTTATATCCTACTGTTCCTCTAATGTAACCATAACCTGCCACTTACCTATCCTAACCTACCATCCACCTGTTATATCCTGCGGTTCATCTAATGTAACCATAACGTTCCACATACCTATCCTAACCTATCACCCACCTGTTATATCCTACTGTTCCTCTAATGTAACCATAACATTCCACTTACCTATCCTAACCTACCACCGGCACCCACCTGTTATATCCTACGGTTCCTCTAATGTAACCATAACATTCCACTTACCTATCCTAACCTACCACCCACCTGTTATATCCTACTGTTCCTCTAATGTAACCATAACCTACCACTTACCTATCCTAACCTACCACCCACCTGCTATATCCTACTGTTCCTCTAATGTAACCATAACATTCCACTTACCTATCCTGACCTACCACCCACCTGTTATATCCTACTGTTCCTCTAATGTAACCATAACATTCCACTTACCTATCCTAACCTACCACCCACCTGTTATATCCTACTGTTCCTCTAATGTAACCATAACATTCCACTTACCTATCCTAACCTACCACCCACCTGTTATATCCTACTGTTCCTCTAATGTAACCATAGCATTCCACTTACCTATCCTGACCTACCACCCACCTGTTATATCCTACTGTTCCTCTAATGTAACCATAACCTGCCACTTACCTATCCTAACCTACCGCCCACCTGTTATATCCTATGGTTCCTCTAATGTAACCATAACATTCCACTTACCTATCCTAACCTACCACCCACCTGTTATATCCTACTGTTCCTCTAATGTAACCATAACCTACCACTTACCTATCCTAACCTACCACCCACCTGTTATATCCTACTGTTCCTCTAATGTAACCATAACATTCCACTTACCTATCCTGACCTACCACCCACCTGTTATATCCTACTGTTCCTCTAATGTAACCATAACATTCCACTTACCTATCCTAACCTACCATCCACCTGTTATATCCTACGGTTCATCTAATGTAACCATAACGTTCCACATACCTATCCTAACCTATCACCCACCTGTTATATCCTACTGTTCCTCTAATGTAACCATAACATTCCACTTACCTATCCTAACCTACCACCGGCACCCACCTGTTATATCCTGCGGTTCCTCTAATGTAACCATAACATTCCACTTACCTATCCTAACCTACCACCCACCTGTTATATCCTACGGTTCCTCTAATGTAACCATAACATTCCACTTACCTATCCTAACCTACCACCCACCTGTTATATCCTACTGTTCCTCCAATGTAACCATAACATTCCACTTACCTATCCTAACCTACCACCCACCTGTTATATCCTACTTTTCCTCTAATGTAACCATAACATTCCACTTACCTATCCTAACCTACCACCCACCTGTTATATCCTACTGTTCCTCTAATGTAACCATAACATTCCACTTACCTATCCTAACCTACCACCCACCTGTTATATCCTACTGTTCCTCTAATGTAACCATAACATTCCACTTACCTATCCTAACCTACCACCCACCTGTTATATCCTACTGTTCCTCTAATGTAACCATAACATTCCACTTACCTATCCTAACCTACCACCCACCTGTTATATCCTACTGTTCCTCTAATGTAACCATAACATTCCACTTACCTATCCTAACCTACCACCCACCTGTTATATCCTACTGTTCCTCTAATGTAACCATAACATTCCACTTACCTATCCTAACCTACCACCCACCTGTTATATCCTACTGTTCCTCCAATATAACCATAACATTCCATTTACCTATCCTAACCTACCACCCACCTGTTATATCCTACTTTTCCTCTAATGTAACCATAACATTCCACTTACCTATCCTAACCTACCACCCACCTGTTATATCCTACTGTTCCTCTAATGTAACCATAACATTCCACTTACCTATCCTAACCTACCACCCACCTGTTATATCCTACTGTTCCTCTAATGTAACCATAACATTCCACTTACCTATCCTAACCTACCACCGGCACCCACCTGTTATATCCTACTGTTCCTCTAATGTAACCATAACATTCCACTTACCTATCCTAACCTACAACCGGCACCCACCTGTTATATCCTACTTTTCTTCTAATGCAGGGATGGGGAACCTCTAGACCGGGGGTCGTATAAGGCCCCCAGAGTCATTTGGTCTGGCCTTTGGAGCTTTTTCTCCTAGTCTCATCTGGCTAGCACTGTGCCTAGAATGACTCACTGCAGCCAGAATCTATGCAGCAGTGCCACCTGGAGAGTCCTTAGGACGCTTCAGACGGTCACACAGCTGCCCTTACAGCTCCCCCGAACATCCTCAGGCATTGCTGTAATCATCGGTGATTGTGGCCCCGCCCTCCGTGTGACATCAAATGGAGGGGGAGTGGCCTGCAACGGGCCCGCTTATATATATCAATATGGCCCTCGGCAGAAAAAAGGTTCCCCAACCCTGCTCTAATGTAACCATAACATTCCACTTACCTATCCTAACCTACCACCCACCTGTTATAGCCTACGGTTATAGCCCAGGCAGTTTGGTGGTGATTTGAGGCCGGGTTCTAAACCCCGACTGTTTGGTGATGATTTGGCGGCGGATTTGCTATCCGCAGATTTATGAAGGGCAAAACCGCTGCAAAACTGCAGTCAAAACACATTTTAGAATAGAATAGAACAGGGCTAGGGCTAAAATTACTAACTGGTGGTTTTGGTGTCATTTAGAAACTGCCATGAAAGCGCCGGAGTTTAGAACCAGCAGCTTAGGAAATTTTGCCCGTGTAATCCTACAGTATATGGCAATCCGCCCGATGCTCATATCCTGAGTCCACCACATCTAGGTGATCATACTGCCCCCTGCCCTACACCCGCAGGAGCACCCTTCACCATTAGTAACGGGATACGTTCAGTATCCCGACACCGAGGATGCTGGCACTTAGGATACTGACACCAAAAACCTGACACCTGTCAGAATCCCAGCGCCGGCATCCCGAAGGTAAGTAGCAGGGTTGGGGGGAGGGTTAGGCACTAGGGGGAGGGGTAGGCATTAGGAGGAGAGTTAGGGTTATGCATTAGGGGGAGGGTTAGGCACTAGGGGGAGGGTTAGGGTTAGGCACTAGGGGGAGGGTTAGGCACTAGGGGGAGGGTCAGGGTGGAAGCACTAGGGGAAGGGTTAGGGTTAGGCACTAGGGGGAGGGTTAGGTTTAGGGTACGGGGAGGGGGAGGTTAGGTTTAGACACTAGGGGGGAGGTTAGGTTCAAGTACCGGGGAGGGATAGAGGGGTAGGGAGAGAGGAAGGGTTAGGATACCTACAGACAGGTTTCGGTAACCCAACCCTGTCGGGATGCCGGTGTCAGGATTTTGACCGCCATGATCCTGAGTGCCGGTATCCTGTACCCATTCCTTAGTAACAACTGTGACAAAAACACTGGAAGGGTTGTCAAGGGGCGTTATATATGCAGTGCGGTAACATGGCTCTAATGCCCCCTGTGCCAGCCCCGTCCCCTTTTTTTTTTTTGCTTCTGTCTGGTAGAGAGAAGCTGATTAGCAGTCTTGATTGCAAGACCACATGTGAGAGGCTGATAAAGGGTGTGTCAGTCCATGTAGTCAGTCTCTCACTGTCTGGGGAACAGGTCAGGCCTATTGAGAGACACTGTGATTACTGTGCTGTGCTGAGACTTCTGTTTTGTGAGAGGGATCTTAGGTCCCTCCACTCTGAGAGAGGGAATCATTTTGTTCAGTTAGAGTCGGACAGATCAGGATTAAACTTTTATGTTTTGTTTATTTTTGTGCTGCTAATAAAACTAGCTGTGGGTTCTCTAGTACCAAGACCCTGGACTAGTGTACTATTAGGCTGCTGCATGACAAGTGCTGCTGTTTGAGACGGAACCCTTACCCTGATCTGGCCACACAATGCTCACACCTACCCGATGCTTGGAGCAGAAGATGTGTCTGTGAATGGTGTCAACTTTGGCTACACAGCCACAATCCCCATTGCCGCCCAGTAGAGCCCATTCTGATGTCAGTGAGCAGCGCCTGAGATGCGTACGACTCAGGATTGCTAAAAATCATGAGATGCAAACCTGTGAGTCACTCAGATTGAGCCCCATGATCTGGATGATAAGGTGCCTTATAGCCCTATATATGATACATTGTCTCCATATAGACGTCCCCAGAATAGGACTGATGCTTTGTTTTTGTTTTAATATTCCTTGCTTGCAGCCATTATTGGGTACTGTGGTGAATGATGGAAGTGCCTTGCACTATTTTACCCTTATACAGTATATCTTACCTGAGCACGGCTAGAGGTCCATATATTGCTTGTCACCTATAGCTGTGAGATCCTGTATCTGTGAGATCTATGATAATGTAAATAGTGATCACGGACTTGTCACATGAGAGGGGTCCACTCTACCAGTATAATCCGGCTGTATTCATTGGGGTCCCGTGGTGCGTCCAGGAAACTGTGGCCACTGTGCAGGGTATGATGCAGATGCTGACCGCGTACGGTCTCAGAGCTGTGGACGGCTGATGAGGGTAAGGACCAAAACAGAAAATCCTGATTTCAGAGCCAGAGCAGTGGCAGCTAAACAGGGCTGGAGAGCTCAACAAAGAATGTCCCACTGGCTGCAAGGTGTTGAGAAGATAACCCAATGCATGGGCAATACGGTCAACCAATGTAATAAGAACATTTAAAATATGCAGCAGGAACAGTATAATGCATAGATGAGAGTGGTATATTGAGATAAAATGAAGAGCGTGGTCCAAACGTGGAATCGCAGGATCCACAAATATGCAAACGGTGGGCGAAGATTGAGTTTTAAGAGGCCGGCTCAACACCCACCCATGTGGCCCTGAATCTGCCAATCTCTGGGTGGACAATTACGTTTGTGACAGCAGGAAGTCTGCGCTACATTTACAATCTTTAGTGACTGTAGGAGGCGTTACCTGGTGATCAGGTCTCTGTGTACAACACTATCACCGATTAGCAGCAATTATTTGTGTCACCGTGGGAGTCAGCTGAGGAGTAAAGTGCTGGACACTTTAATATATCAGATGTCTCACAGAGAGTGGAGGCCAGCACGGGATCTCAGGATTGGAGTTTGCTACAGAGACTGAGAATGGGGGACTGGGAGCCGTACAGGACACTGGGATGCTGGGAACTGGGCAATGACACATCTCCTGATTTAGACTGAATTCAGGAATAGGATGGAGATACTGGAGACACTACAAACGTGTAGCAGCATACACAGCATGAAACAGTGACCTGGCAATGGCTGCAGGGCGAGGAAGACTCATAAAGGACAAGAGACAGGTGAGGCTCGATAGGTGCTGGAGAAAGAAGCATGACTGATTATATCTACAGTATATTGCTGCTGGAGCTGCAAAAGTCCAGGAAGCAGCCCCACCTCTGGTAAGATAGAGGTACTACAATAAGCAATGTCTAAATACTGCAGAAACCAGAACTTCAACTTCAGGTCCTTAGTCATAGGCAAACGCAGGGGGGGTTTCCGTCTGCCTGGAAACCCCCCTCCCCAGCCCACACCATGACCACAATAGAAATAGCAATATAATGGCATTTTACTAGCACTGTATGTTCTTCTCAGTATCATAAATTAAATAATTAGCACCACCTGTGGATCTTTTAACATGTATCAGCCAGTAATAAATAACCTGTGCACCAATTAGGGGATTTGGAAAACATGCACTGTTAGGGATGCACTGCTATAAAGCCCAATATTTACATATATGTCCAGGACAGTGCTAGGTTCTTCTGCTGCTCCCCCAGACTTGCTCCCATGCTTTGCAATTGTGCCCATATCTAAAATAAAAACATTCAGCTCAAGCAGGATGGCCCTACTGCCGCATTTAATGACTTACTGTGATCACGGATCCTGTATATGCTGGAATTATGCCACACAATACACTTTGTATGATGCATATTAAAGCTGGATAAGTGGTAATTATGCCCTCTTCATGGACTGGCCATACTCTAAAATCTAGCATTTGGAAACCCCCTTCTAGAAATCCTGCGTTTGCCACTGTTAGTGGTCCCATCTCTATTGGCGATTCAATGATACACTGTACTGGAGACCAGAAAAGGATACAAATAGCTCTTGTGACACTGGGAGAATAGATAAACCTGGAATATGTGAGCCACAGGGTGGGAGGCCGTAACTTCCAGTGAATGGAAAGCCAAAGAGATTGTGGGAATCTGGGGCCCGGAGCTTGTGAAGCAATGAGGGACTCGCAGACTAGTGACTGCAGAATGATCGCTGCATCCAGGAGAAATGATATTATGGTCATTTAAATACAAATTGTGTATCTTCTGATGACTGCTGCCAGAGATAGCACCAGGCCAGACACAAGCCAGGAAACTGAGGATGCAACAAGATCTAGGTACAGACACTAACAGGAGCAGATGTTCAGTTATATAAAAGCGGATGGATGAATAATGATCACTGTATGAGTCTGTTATATGTTATTAAATTAAGGTTTATCAGAGTCTATCTCACCATATATTTACTTCCCACAGACTCCTGTATCCTTGGGGATCAACCAAAAATCCAAATCAAGAACAGCACGTTCTGTATGACCGCCTATCCAAACTTGACGATGGTGAATTACACCAGCCATGCCAACAAGACCTTTGTCAGCGGCAGCGAGGAATACTTCAAGTAAGGCGGCATGTAATGTCCTTATAACCTGAGTGTATTCCTTATAGTAACATCGCTGTAACCATGTTCCCCGTAATCTTCTTTATGGGCCTAATTCCGATATGTACATATACCCGATGGTTGGAGGATTGCGCATGTGCAGAACGGGTCTTACGTGATCACTCGCAGTCCCTCCTTAGCCGCATTTGGGGGTGAAGCAGGGACGACATCCGGGACCATTCTACAAAATGGGGGCGTGTTGCGCCCTGTTTTGCAGGCAAGCCCAGGGTCTGCCTCATTGAACGCAGATTTCCTGGACCTGGCAGAGAAGTTCCGATGGCCAGGCTGCGTCAGCTTTTACATCATTAACTTTTTACACCACTGCTCTGTTACAGCAAAAGTGTTTAATACATTACACAAGTATAAATATGATACAATTTGGTTTTAATTAATCAGTTATGCTCTAAGTTTTAGGGCTGAATTCAATTAGCTGCGAAAAGTGCCGTTTGTAGAAAAGTTTTCGCTGATTTGCGCTTTTCGCCTGTTTTCTGCTTTTCTCCGTATTCCATTCCAGGACGTTTTCGCCTACACAAAAACTTTACATGGAAAAATAGGCAAAAAAGTTTCTCCACATATAAGCAGGTAAATTGGAAGTGCAAAATCGCTATTTTTGGGGTGCAAACGTGGTGATTTGATCCAGAACCCTTTGGACACCCCCACTAATGAGTAATCAGTCAAACACAGTTTTAAAGATAAATGTAAAACACCCTAAAAATTACGTGTTATTTTTGGGGCGAAAATGTAAAAAGTGTTGGAACATGGGTCAAAAGTGGGGGGCCTTGTACTTTGGGGGCTATATGGATGAGACAGGTATTATTGGGATTGCACGAGGCTGCAGCCGGTATATTTTTACATTTTTTTTTTAAATCTTCATTTTAGACATCAAAATATACTAGTCCCCTATTTCATGTACCCCAAATGTAACTACGGTACTTATTTTTCTGAAAGAACATAGCTTTCTAGCATTTTCCCACACATATGCAAATATGTATATAACAGCCCTTTGCCTCAAAATAAGTTCACTAAATACCTTTATTAGGGCTCCTACTACTATTCTATATTTATTCCCAGGGTCACTGAAGCAGTTTATGGGGTACAGACTGATTTCCCCCCCAAAAATATGTCCTTTTCACTAGTTTCGCTTTGTAAAACATTCTCCTATCCGCGATATCGCCTGTTTTACAATTGAATAGGGCGAAAAACGGGGACACGCATGGAAAAAACATTGCGTTAAAACAGGCGACTGAGGGGAATTCATTCCGCTTTTCCCCAGATGGCACTTTTCGAGGCTAATTGAATTCGGCCCTGAATAAGAAAGTAACAATATTAAAAAGTTATAATTGGCTTGAAAGGAAATTCCCACCTTTGTGGACTCTCCCCCCTAATATAGAGTTAGTACATCCTGTGCAAACATTAGGCCTGATACAGACCCGCTCGCGAGCGCATAGCGCTCATAAGCGGGTCAATGTTCCCCCACTGCGCATTCGCCGCCTCCGGCGTGCGCATGCACGAGCCCCAGCGAGCGACGGCAGCTCCATCACTCCGGGGCTCACTACAAGACGGGGCGGCTGTCGATGTTGATTGACAGCTCGCCCCATTTTGTAGGCGGGGAGGGGGTGTGGCTGCGCAAACGCAGGCGTTCCCTTAGGAACAGCTGCCGTTTGTGGGCGGCCCTACTGACATCACTCGTGATGTCAGTAGTGGACTTCCTGCTCTATTAGAGCAGGAAGTCCACTCGGGCTTCCGGGAGCCAAGACCCTCCCGCAGGGTCTCGACGCAAGCCTGATGGTCGCGATAATCGCGCCCATCGCCAGGCCGCTCGCGCTAGCTGTGGGTTGTCACCCACAGCTTTGCGAGCGCCCTGGAGGCCGAAACAAAATGCCCTGATTCCAAGTGAGCCCCCGCAACAGTGAACGCCTCTGAATCAGGCCCATAATTCCTTCCTTAGCTTATTAGTATGGTTAGATACACCCCATAGCAGAATGTATCTAACAGCACCTACAGGGGAAGAATCTGTCTTGTGTTTGCGGGATCGTATGTAATCCTCTGCACACGTCAGGCCCCTAACACCGCGTTACCTGGCCGATAAATACCCAGAATACAATTATTCCAATCTTGACATTAGAGAAATGATATAATGATCACATGTATTCTGTAGTAACTGACAGTGACATCACTACCCGGCTATAATACAGTATATATGGGAGGGATGTGATTTGTCGAAGGGCATAATATTGACAATTACTATGTGGACGGTGTTATGTCGACATGGTACTACGCCAATTAAAGCAATGTTTAAAGCATTATGCTGTCAGCATTACGTGGTGTCAACATTGTAACTATTTCCTGTGTATGTGATCGTTCCAGTAAAATGTCATTAAAGAAAATGCGACAATGTATCAGCAATGAGAAGAGGGAGCCCGAGCAATGGGGTAAAGGAACAAAAATAGGGAGTTGAGGCTGAGACATATTTAGCGTTTAACTGATCCGTCCTCGCAGGTACAATATGCTGAAGATTTCCGCTGGTGTTGAGTATCCCGGTGAGATCCGATGGCCTCTGGTTCTGTGTCTGTTCCTGGCCTGGGTGATCGTCTACGCTTCTCTCGCCAAAGGGATCAAGACATCAGGAAAGGTAAGAGGAGGATTTGTACTGCGATGTGGGGTCAGGAACTAATCGCTCACAGCACCAGTCAGTATTCCCAGCCATGATAATTGTGCTTTATAAGAAAGTGAATTGTGATTGTTTTTCCATTATATTAAAATAATTCAGTCACTCAGATCTTACTACCAGGGCCGGTGCAAAGTTCCTTGGCACCCTAGGCATTTCTTCAGCCTTACCCCCCCCCACCCTCGATAGCTACACAAGCCCTTATACAGTGCCCCCAGTAGTGGCCCCCCAATGCAGTGCCGGCAGTAGTGGTCCCCCCTATGCAATCCCCAGTAGTGGCCCCACCTATGCAATCCCCAGTAGTGGCCCCACCTATGCAATCCCCAGTAGTGGTCCCACCTTATACAGTACCCTCAGTAGTGGCCCCCCTATGCGGTGCCCTCAGTAGTGCCCCTATACAGTGCCCCCAGTAGTAGTCCCCAACCAATGCAGTGCCCCTTATATAGTTCCCCCAGTAGTGGTCCCACCAGTACAGTGCCCCCAGTAGTCTCCCCCCTAGCAGTGCCTCCAGTAGTAATCCCCCCAGTAGCAGCCCTCTCCCAGCAGTGCCCCTCGTAGTAGCCCCCCCCAACAGTGCCCCAGCAGTAATCCCTCCCTATGCAGTGCCCCCAGTAGTGGTCCCACCAGTACAGTGCCCCCAGTAGTAGTCCCCCCAGCAGTGCCCCCAGCAGTGCCCCTAGTAGTCCTCCTCCCAGCAGTGCCCCCAGCAGTAGTGCCCCCAGTAGTAGTCCACCCAGCAGTGCCCCCAGTAGTAGTCCCCACGGTAGCAGTCCCCCCCCGAGAAGTGCCCCCCATAGTAGTCCCCAAAGCAGTACCCCTAGTAGTAATCCCCTCTCTAGGCAGTGCCCCCAGTAGTGGTCCCACCAGTACAGTGCCCCCAGTAGTCTCCCCCCTAGCAGTGCCTCCAGTAGTAATCCCCCCAGTAGCAGCCCTCCCCCAGCAGTGCCCCTAGTAGTAGTCCCCCCCCAACAGTGCCCCAGCAGTAATCCCTCCCTATGCAGTGCCCCCAGTAGTGGTCCCACCAGTACAGTGCCCCCAGTAGCAGTCCCCCCCCAGCAGTGCCCCTAGTAGTCCTCCTCACAGCAGTGCCCCCAGCAGTAATCCCCACCTATGTAGTGCCCCCAGTAGTAGTCTACCCAGCAGTGCCCCCAGTAGTAGTCCCCCCAGTAGCAGTCCCCCCCCAGAAGTGCCCCCCATAGTAGTCCCCAAAGCAGTACCCCTAGTAGTAATCCCCCTCTAGGCAGTGCCCCCAGTAGTGGTCCCACCAGTGTGCAGTGCCCGCAGTAGTCCTCCCAGCAGTGCCCGTAGTATTAGTCCCTCCCCCTGGCCAGACAGACACACACACAGAAAAAAAAAACCCTCCACTTAATCGCCGCTCCGGCATCTGCTCCTCCTTCTGGTGTCCTCCCGGGCCGGCCCGCTCTGCATGATGGGAGAGATGTCATGACGTGTCTCCCATCACCCACTGCGGGAGCCGGAAAATGGAGCTCATGATTGAGCTCCAGCCCGGCTCCGGCAGTGGGCGCAGCAGCCGATGAGAGTCTGTCTGACTCTCATCGGCTGCTAAAACAAACACACAGCTGCCGGCGGCTGTGTGTTTGTTCCTAGTAGTGTAGTGCGCCCTGCACTTATGTGCCATCCACTCTACACATCAATTCAGCGCGCCCTGCAGTGGCCGACACTCTTAGGCAGCTGCCTAAGTTTATAGAAAAGGGGGCCCTAGACTGCACACCCTGAATATATATAATGGGGGGTGCTACCTGTGGAGACCATTGTTGCAAACACAAGAAGAGAAAGTGCAAGTGCACAACTCCTAGTTTTACTGTATACGGTGTGTGTTTTGTCTTTATTTAACTATTTATTTTACAGTGGGGGCACGGATGCTGGCCGCCTGCTGGCACTTGTAGTTCCACAAGTGCCAAAGGACAGGCATGCTTGCACCTGTAGTTCCACTGTAAAATACAATAGTTTTATTTAATTTTCCACTTTATTACCCCCGTACCCACAGTCCAGGGGTTCGGGGACGAGCCCCGGGCTTCAGACCAAGCCCGGGGTTTTGGGGGGGGGTCACCCCTTCTTGGGGGGGTCCTCACTTCCCCTGAGATCCCCGGCTTGGCCTGACCGGCTTGGGCTAATAATGCTTTGGCCACAGAGCCCCGGTAATAGGGTCTCCGGGCTGTGGCATTACAGCCCGGCCATTTTGGTCCAGTGCTGGTTTAAAATATAGGGGGACCCCTACGCAATTTTTTTCCCCATATATTTAAAACCAGGACTGGCCCTGCAGCCTGGTGCTGGTTCCTAAATTATGGTGGATCACTACTCATTTTGTTCCCTGTAATTTTTAGAACTAGGACCGGCTGATAAGTCTTGGGCTGGTTAACCTATTGGGGAGGAACCCACGTCATTTTTATTTAAGAATTTAACCCGTTTTTTACAGGTATAACACACAAGCAGCTTACACATATCTCACTGATATGTGCAGGCTGCTAGCTCAGGAGAGATTTGCAGAGAGAAAACACTGCAATCTCAGGTGAGTAATCTCATCTAAACTCGCAACTCGGCGGAGATATCTCGATTTCCGCTTCACCATCGGAAAACTCACTTTCAGCTAAACTCACTTCTTAGTAAACTTGAGAGATGAAAAACGTGAAAATCAACTGATATTCAACGATGCAAATCGAGATTAAAACAACTAAACTCAACCATTCTCGATTCTTAGTAAATTTACCCCCTAGAATGAGGCAGAGCCAGCGCACCATTACTCTCATGACGTCGGGAAAGCACCAGGCTCCAACAAGTGGAATATTAGTAGAACAGGGAAAAGTTGTAATTAATTAGGAGGAGAGGGTTCCAATAATGATACATACTTGGCACAAGTTTGCAGTGTTATTTTATATTTACCAGCATTTATGTTCCCAACCCCAATGGTCGCATAAAGCGTCTGGGTCCCAAAGGCAGAAAGTAAACTAAATGTAATGTGCATACTTACAGTATATTTTGCCTGTAGTAAATAACCCATACCGTCAGGTTTGCCATTGCTGAATGGTGACGTTCACAGTAAGAATAGAAAGTGTGGGGCACATAGATCAGAACTTTCTTCCACAATTAGTGGAACCCATCATGCTGCTTCAGGTCGACAATGTTCAATCTCTCACGGCCAATCGTAACCACGGAACAGCGTGAAGCCAGCTGACTCGCTACCTAACCAGTCTTCTGTGGAGGAATGAAGCAGGCTCCAGGTTAGGGCCCTGGGGCCCATGATGGTATGCTATACCTGGGTACAACCATACGTTGCTGTATTTCCTGTGACTGTTGGAGTGACGCGTTAGTGTCCGGGGAGTGATGACGTATGTTCCGTGTCTTACTCTGCAGAGATTTAACTTTGCACATTTTTCAGGTCCTCCCCTGGCTGCTATGGAGTGACGGTCTTATTAGTTACTGGGATGTTCTCTACAGAGCATGGTTAGTCTGAAAGGAAGGTGGTCCTCGTATCCCCCCACAGAACCCCAACCAGTGCTCTTACACATACAACACACTACGGTCATACGGGGGGGTTATATGAGCCGTGTACACTGATAGCACCTGGAGGTAGATGGGGAACCACTGAATTACTTTATATGATTACATGATATATATATATATATATATATATATATATATATAATTGGAGCAGATCTCCAGTCTTACACTCTGACATAGATTCAGGCTGTGCCAGTTGTTCCTGGTGGGTAATTCATTCATTACTGAACACAATACCCGTAGAGTAGATATGTCAGGTAGACGTTCCTCAGATGTTGCACATATGGATCTGTTGTTGCACCGTACCTTCCAAGCTGACAATGTACAGGGGACAGACCTCCCGAAAGTGTCAAGATTGTTTACCACCCCAGCCAAAACATTTTTACATTCAGCGGCATCTGTGCCACAAAGTTCCCATTGTTTCAGCTAAGTAGTCTCTTGTCAAAGGCGGCCATGTCCCGATAACTGCAGAAGCCAACAGAGTAAGGAGAGGGACGCAGGGACGGAGTAAGGGCCACGTGGCCCTGGGGCTGAAAATGATCAAGGGCCTATTGTGAGAAGCGGAGGAGGTGTGGCCAATGGTGTGTGGGTGTGGCCAGTGTCATGTGGACGTGACCTGTGCTGTGTGGGTGTGGCCAGTGTCATGTGGAAGTGACCAGTGCTGTGTGGGTGTGGCCAATGTTATGTGGGTGTGGCCAGTGTCATGTGGAAGTGACCAGTGCTGTGTGGGTGTGGCCAATGCTATGTGGGTGTGCCCAGTGCTGTGTGGGTGTGCCCAGTGCCATGTGGGTGTGTACACCCTCATCGCTTCAAGCCCCAATATCTCACTAAATACAGTACGTAGAAAAAAATGGCTTCATCTGATGAAAATAGAAATACAATTTTAAAACGTATGATTTATGGCCGAGCGTGTGACCGGCTGCTCATTATCATGCTGTCATATTTATGGGCCTATTTTTATATTGAGGCCTGGTACCAGACTGTTAATCTGGCATTAAAGGGAAGTCTGCTGAAAATAAACGTGTTGAAAGTCCTGGACAATCTTCCAATCTGCCAGTATTTTTAGAAAAAAAAATAAATAAATAATTTGAAAAATGTTTCGCTTGGGGTGTTAAATACATAATATTTTTTTATGAGGGTAACTTACCCTTTCATTTTAGTGCAATTGCACTTTTTTAACCCTATACACATAGACAGACATCTGTATACAAAGTAACTTAAAATGTATCACACATCAAATTGTCTGCTAACATTGGGTGGCCAATGTTTAGTTAATCTTTAATTAATCTCTCATATGCTGCCAATGTTAATGACACACATGGCATCGCCTCGCGTGCTTCTCAAAGCGTGACTATTGGAATCCCCCATAATACCATTTCAGCCACCAGATGGCAGTGTGAGAAAATGATCAGCATAGGCCTATTTCAGGGGTCCCAATATGGCTGCTTACAGAAGCTCCCATAGCCAGACCCTCCAATAATACCCCTTCCACTAGGTACAAAATGCCCTCTCCCTGCACCTACGGTGCCAGGCCTTGGTCCACGCCCCTCTGTACTCCCCTCTCCTCGACTTACCTGCTGACTGCTTCGTGTTAGTGGCCCCCCTCCATGGTCATGTCCTCCTGGTCGGCTCCGCCTCCTCCCAGCTTCAGTCAAGGAGGAGAGATGGAGTCACCCGGGAGAGGAGATGTGTGCCTGCCGTGCGCAGCGTGACCACGGAGCAGGTAAGTCGAGAGGGTGGGTGCGGACCGAGGGGGGGCTGGGGACCTAGGGGGGCCCGTGAAAATTTTGCTATGGGGCCCCCTAGACATTGGCGGCTCCAGTAGCAGCCGCGCCCTGTGCAGACACATCCGACGCCCCTTAACCCAGCGCATGGTTTCCAAAAACAAGGCACAGCCTAATTACCATATGGCACGCTGCCTAAATGATGCTATTGTGGGGGCATGCCCGTTTGGCACGCCTTACATTTAATGTGTGGGTGGGGGTGATCCCAGCACTCCTTCACCAGCTGGGCTGCCCCCAGCCCTCACCCTGCACTGAATGGATGCCGCGCGCATGCGCGCGGTGTCCATTCCTCTTCTCCAGGGCCGACAGCTGCGGCGGTGGGTGGCAGTGGGGGTGCCCAATCTCCCGACCACTGGCGGAACACTTCGGCCCGCGGGTGCAACAGAGGGGCCGTGCCCAAAAAATGGGACTGTCCCGGTGAAGTTGGGATGGTTGGGAGGGGTGCGCCCTCTATTGGGTCGCGCCCCTGTTCGACCGCACTGGTCAAACGTGCCTTGAGCTGGCCCTGCCCCTAGGTCTAGTTATGCCCCTGCCTTTCTCATCAATTACCTAGTTCAACACAGAGTTGCCCAGAGTTAAAAGACAATTTGATGCCTCATAAATTAGTATACAGAAATCACAAAAGTTATACTTGGAAGGTATGGCGCAGCCCGCACCACATCAGGGGCAGTTACACAGACAGGCCAGTAGGGGGCAGTAGTCACCACCCACGTCCATCTATGTTTCCTAGACAGGTATTAAGGACCTTTTTCCTCTATTGATGTCTCTTTCCATGTCCTGTGCTGTAGCACTGTGCCTCCTGTGTTACTCTGCTTTGTATATACAGTTACTGTGAATCTCTGTGATTGGTGTAATGTCTATTCTATTCCAGGTGCTCACACAGATTGTACGTACAGCCGGTATATCCCTCCCACTGTATTCAGCGCTCAGACGTACTGCGTCCCACCAATGCCACACAATAAATATATTCACACAGTTGACCCAAAAACTATTTTTTTTAGCAGCCGTTTTCATGACCATGTAACAGAAATGCATTGTGGGTATTGGGAGATATTTTTTCATTATTTTGTTTAAAAACCAACTAAATTTAGAAATTCAAAAAATACAAGAAATCATCAACAAAATACACTGCAACGTGGAGCCCGTATTACTGCATATTACTGTATCTATGTGGGGTCACATTCATGTATCAGCAAATGCTTTCTACACTATAGATGCTGAGTCAGTGACTACAATGCAATGTGATATCTGAATATGACAGATTATCCCATTTACAACATCCATTCGCTAATTCCGATTAGATTTGATATAACTTGTGACAGTAAGATAATTGTTATAATGTCACATCTTACAACTGTACGTTTATCATCATCATCCAATAAGACAACACAAGTTCTGCAGCACCCGACAAGCAAGGAAACAATTAAAGCAGAATAAAACAGGGAAAATAAAAGAGACAGGAAGGTACAAGTCAGGTGAGAACAGTTTCACATCCAGAACAGTGCAAATTCCCAGGGCAGGTAATCATACGGTACATGGAATGTGCAAATCATAGACATCATGTCATGTTCATGCAGCTACAGATAGCACAGAAGATGGACAGTGTGCAAATTCCCAGGGCAGGTAATCATATGGTACATGGCATGTGCAAATCATAGACATCATGTCATGTTCATGCAGCTACAGATAGCACAGAAGATGGACAGTGTGCAAATTCCCAGGGCAGGTAATCATACGGTACATGGCATGTGCAAATTATAGACATCATGTCATGTTCATGCAGCTAGGGATAGCATAGAAGATGGACAGTGTGATAATGGGTAGATGTGGGGGTTACAGACAAGAGAAAGGTGCGGAGGGCCCTGCTCATGAGGGCTTTTAGTTTAGAAGGAGGATGCAGAGCCCTGCTAGTCCTGAGGCAAAGGGGTGGAAAGAGATGGGGTGGTGGCAGGTGAGGGAGATTGGGTCAAGAGAGGGTTTCTTGAGGATTTACAGAATTTTATGGGGTTTCTTGAGGATATATATATATGTGAGCTCCCATATAGTATATGTGTCTAGAATGAGCAGAAAGTTTCCCTTATATATATATAGTCACCATGTTCCTATCCTCACCCGCTCAAACACCTCCCGGTCTACCCAGATTCCATCATTACAGTATGGAGCTCTGTAAAATGAAAATGTGTTTTGCACAAACATGTCCACAGGATCTAATACCGCTGCTCGTTATCTCATGGCACAATCATCGTTCAGCCATTCACATACCGGGGCTGAGACTGGTGCCTTGGCCATCGATGGGAGACTGAGACTGGGATCTTTGTGTAGTAACCCTAAAAGTACAGTAATAGTTCTGGTTTATCTATGAACTTATACAATGGAACCTGACAAAATGGTCAAACCGATGATACTTGGAGAGGGGAACAGGGGAAAAATATACATAAAAGCATTTGTTACTGAATTCATGACATGTCGTAATACAGAGTAATTAGTCCACGCTCCTCTCTGCAATGGCCAGAACGTGTTTCTGTTACTATGTTGTGTATGAGAAATATAATCTTCCAGCAATTCAATAGGGTCACTTTTCTGTAATGCAGCCATAGGAATGAAGAGGTGGAGACCGGTGGGTGACTCATTAATAGAAGGTAAAGACATACAAAAAGTATCAAATTCATCCACCAAAATGACCAGAAACAATGCACATAATACTAGTACAATAACTGACTACATACAAACTATTAGTGTAAATATAATTTATAAACCATGGAGATTCCAGGGGTGATCTATATTGTCTGCTAGGAGGAGCCGTGTGATACACTTGGAGGGAGCGTGCCGATGTCCTGTCTCTTTAGGATCTGTGTAATCTCTCCGGGATCTGTCCGGTCTGTTCCCTATCATGGTGGCCTCAGTGCAGTTGTGCAGTCTCTCTCTCTCTCTCTCTCTCTCTCTCTCTCTCTCTCTCTCTCTGTCCCTCTCTCTCTTTTCAAAGTGAATTAATCTTATTTTATTTTATTGTCTAGGTTGTCTATTTTACAGCCACGTTTCCTTATGTCGTCCTTATCATCCTCCTCATCCGTGGGGTAACACTGCCCGGTGCGGGGGCTGGAATGTGGTATTTCATCACCCCGAAATGGGAGAAGCTGAAAGATGCTATGGTGAGAATACAATAATATCCCAGGGTAATGAAAGTCATTAGTAACTCGGGTGTAGTTTGGCCCAATCCCGATGTACAATTATGAGACCTTCTGCACAATTTACCATTATAGGCCATATTCAATTAATTTCGCACCCACGATACTTTTTCGCATGGCGAGGTTTTCACCTACATCGCTGGTTTTGTATGCGGAAAAGTATCGGGCATGCTCATTCTATTCCGCGTATTCAGTGAGAAAGGACACGAAAACGGCACCTGGCGAAACTGAAACATGCGAAAAGTCCTGTCAAAAATGGGGACACAGCCTGACACCCCCCAAAAGATGCTCTAACATTGGGGATCACTATAGATGCCTCCGAGTAGCCCTAATGAAGGTATTTGGGGTACTTAAGTTGTGACAATTGGTGCCAATTGGCGCATTGACAAAAGTGGTGAAGAATAGCATTAAGCAGTATTTTTTTTGAGGAAATAAGTACTCCCAGCAAATTTGGGGTACATGAAAATGGGTGCTAGCATAATTTTAAGTTGCTAAAGTGAAGTTTTAAATGACGTAAAAAATCCATCTGCCGCAAGCACCCGCAATCATAAAAACACCTGCCCCATACTTGGGGATCCCCCAGAAGTTTATTTTACTAGTTTTTAAGTTTGTCCCCCAACTTTGCACTTTTTCGCCCCCAAAATGAAAGTACTTTTTTGGGGTGTTCTAAAAAATTTTTTTGTTTTTTTACACAGTTAATCTTTGGGGGACTGTCCCAAGGGTGCACAGAGGTTTTCCGAAGTTTGCACCACAAAACCCCAATTCTGCACTTTTTTCCACCTGCTATTCATAGGCGAAACTTTTCCGCCGATTACATTGCATTGACTTTCCGCATACGCTAAAAGTCTTTGGAATTGAATATGGGGATAAGTTTTTGCCTGGCGAAACAACGTCATCTGCGATACTTTTCCGCGGATTCGGACTTATTTGTCGGCCAAGGAGGTTCTGGAACATAAAACATACTCTTAGGGCTACATGAGAAGTCGTACAAAAGCCAAACTACAGTAGTAGCACAAAGGTAACAGGTAAAGGGGTCTATTTACCAAGCCTTGGAGAGAGATGACCAACCAATCAGCTCCTAACTGTCATTTTTCAAACACAACATGTACAGTAGGAGCTGATTGGCTGGTACTTTATTTCCATCAACTTTATCTCTGTCTAAGGCTTAGTACATAGGCCCCACAGTCTGTGAAAAGGATTCTGGGTTATAGTTGAGACTGTGGACCAAATGTAATCGCCTGCGAGATGTGGGAAGCGGAGAGATTTCGGCAATGTACTTACTAGATAATAAGCAGCAGGGGGGTTTTTAGGGCAAAACTTGTTTGGGAAATCAAAAATGGCTAAAAAAAATGAGATAATTATTTTAAGTGAGTTCTAAACCAGAACAATCCTAACGGCGCTGAGCAAGAACAGAACTGGTCTAAAGGGGATCGGAATGAATGGCCAAATCCCGACGCTGGAAGACCGGCAGCAGTGAGGATCCCGACATGTAAGTATATTAACTATACCTAACCCTCCCCCCACCCTTACCCTCCTTTAGGGGTGCCTAACTGTAACCTCCCCTCGGGGGTGCCTAACCCTAACCCCCCTTCCCCTAGCCGAACCCTAACCCTCCCGGGGGGGTGCCTAACCCTATATCCCCCCGGGAGCCCCTAACCTAACCCTCCCCCCACCCTTACCCTCCCTTAGGGGTGCCTAACCCTAACCCCCCCCCTTCCCCTAGCCAAACCCTAACCCTCCCGGGGGGGGTGCCTAACCCTATATCCCCCCGGGAGCCCCTAACCTAACCACCCCCTGCGCGGCTGTCTGCGCCCGCCTCCCGGCCTACCTTCGTTCGGTATGCCAGGCGTCAGGCTCCCAGCGTAGGAATAATGATATGCCTCAAGATATAGTCTACAAAGTTCCTTACACTTCTCATCAACCAATACAGGGGCACTGAGTAATGGGATTAACCCCTTAGTGTATAAGAAGTTTTTGAAGATTTAAAATAGATTCAATATATGTGAAATACCTGCACTAACACAAATCACAGCACAAGATTCTGCTTCAGTGTAAAATATCAGTGGAGAGATTCCGGCTGTTAGAGACGAAATCTCTCTGGGGCTTGCAGCCACGAGACCCTACCACAAGGGTCTCGTCGCAAGCCCGATGGTCGTGATGGTCTTGACCATCGCAACCACCATCATGGTCGCTCGCTGTAGCTGTGGGTGGTCACCCACAGCTATGCGAGCGGCCAGGAGGCCGATCCAATAAAAAAAAGCCTGTCCCTGATTCAGAGCGGGCGTTCTGTCAGAGCGAGTGGGTCTGAATTAGGCCCTCTGTACATCTGGGTGCTCAGTGTCCTGGTTCCAGTGCTCAGAAGATGGGACTAAAGTGCCTGAATATAGTATTTTTCAGGTGCTATTTTTTTTGGGGGGGGGGGAGAGAGGGGGTCATGACTCCTATATTTGGCCCCTAATACCAGGGCCCTGGTGAACTCTCAGTGGCTCTGACTGGGATTTTCTCATACTGTACCCAGACTAATCATATCAATGAGTACAGATAGTGACAATCCCACAGAGATGAAATTATTGAGTGGGTCTTCAAACGTCAGCGTACAATTATGGGGTACAATTATTAGACCCAAGAGGCGCCGTCATGCGAGCAAATACCCGATCTGATATCAGAAAGCAGATACGTAAATAAAACACAACTTTAGGAAAATACGTTTCCCTCAACGGAAACCATCAAGAACGAAAGAATAGTAAAAAAAAAAGTCAATATATATAATAATATTTGGTTTGATTGGTTCTCAGTAAATGTAAGAAGCGTAGAGACGACGCTGGTAAGAAAAGTGTCGCATTTACGCAGCACAGCGGGCCCGTATTCCCAGCTGAACACTCCCAGAGCGCACATGTAATCTAGTTTTAAATTGCCTAATCGATCGCTCTGTGTTCTGCAGTCACTCGGCCCCCGATGTGTCAGTTACAAACAGACCAGCACAGGCTCACGTTCTCCATAGGAGGCTCTGCAGATATTTCATGGGCCGACGTGGCACCTAATTACACCCTACAGAGAAGGGCACCTTCATCATGCACAACAGTTGGGATTTCCTTATTGTGATTGTGTTACGGAGAACCTACAGATGATGCTGGGTCATCGCTACCGGTCACCGCTGCCCCCAGATTATATCTCGCCACTGGCACCACCATAGATAATATAGAATCACTTCCCAAATGTATATATGTATTTATGACAGTATATATTTATTTATTGCAGGACTGAGGGGCTGTTTCACAGTCTCACGCTGCTGCCACTGATTTAGCGCATTTTGCTGCAGTCACGCCTGCGACACGGCGGCACAGTACCTGCATCTTTGTACTTGTTTTGAGAGCCAGAAAAAAAAGTTTTGATAAAATAAAACCCAAAATAATAAAAGTATAAGGTCCGGGCAGAGAATGACGCTGAGTATAGTAGATCCCAGAGCAAACGCCATGACTGCTGGCAGCAGGGACTCGGAGGTGGTCGTAATGCAGTTGACAGGGCAGTGTGCCAATTATCTGCTACCGCGCATGCGCAAATAAAATCTGAAAACCCCTCCGGCGCATGCGTTCCACTGAGTGCACGCAGAAATGCACTGTTGCGATACAGAGCACTGGCGTTAGGTACCGTGAGACAAACCACGGGCGTTCCTGGGTGGTGACTGAATTGGACGCAAAAACAGGCTGTTTCATGGGCGTATTATGGGCGAGTCATGGGCTTGTCAATGACGGCGACTGTGTTCTCAGGCGCAGAACCGCAGCCACAGAGGCCAATTAAAGAAGGAGGCACTGCACCTGCCATAAGCTGGTGCAAGGGTACATGGTCACATGACGGTGCGCAGATTGCGTTGAGAACCACCGCTGGAGTTGCACTGGGCATTGAAAGTGGGCGTCCCCGGGCTTGTGCTGTCTTGCGGATGCTAATACACCAGGGGAAGGCTGAAACTGGAGATGTTGCCATAGCGACCAATCAGACTGTATTTATCATCAGTCTAGTTACTAGTACTTTCGATAAAAGCTGATTGGTTGCTATTGGCAATGATTCTACTTGTCCTCTATAGAAAGTTTTTGCTACATCTCCCACAAACTGAGAAGACGCATATTGGATGGAGATTTCTCAGGTGCCTCTGACATATTTGGGGTGCAGGAGTAAGACCATGGGAGAACGTTAATAGACAAACTGAGATTCCCCATCATGGATCGCCAGCTCAAGACCTTAATAGGTGCGTACACACGGTACGATAAAAATGCACGATAATAACGATAATGATCTCAACCATATTGTTATCATTCAGGTGGTCCATTTTTTGGTGCCCAAAGACCAGCGATGCACGGGGGCTGGGGGGGTGGTATCGCCCATGCACACAGGCCATCGTTGATCGCGGCTCGCTGGCCAGCCGTTGGTGGGTTGGTGGTGTACTGGATGAACGATATCGATCATCCAGCACACCGGGAAGGTGCAGGATGATCAGTCAGTGATATCGTTATTGCTAACGCAAGACAACAATCCAGTTATCCAAGAGACCCCTTTGGTGTAACCAAGGACAGCACCGCATTACTGCTAACACTGCAGAGCTTGGTCAGGAATAATATAATTATATTGTAATGGCTGAATACACGTCGCCTCCAGGCTGGAGCTACTGTAAAGGCTGCTGTACATACAATAAAATATCAGGTCACCAAATAGAGTCCGTGTCAGGACAAACCTTCAGGGCTTGTTGGGTTCTACCAATCAATCACTCTTGTAGCATCACAAACACCATTAACATGCCCTGGGCAGGAATAGCTGGTACCCAGGGCCTGGATGGGGCACTTGGAGAAAGCGCGGTACAGCACAAGATGGCGCAGTCTGCTTACAGAGTACACACGAGCAATATTCACCCGGAGCCTCCAGCCCGTGATACAAAATAAATATAAAACCTCTATGATATATGGAGTAATATAATTCTTATTAATGGGATAATTGAAAAGCTTTTGAAAAAATTAATTGAACACATTTATATTACAAGTTCTAATAACCTAGAGTATATGTTCGTGTTACGTCGCAGTTGCTAACATTAGATGCGTTATATCATTTTATTTGTAGACTCGTTTTGATCTCTCTGAGTAATTGGGTGTAATCACAGTGTTTGTCGGATAGGTAACGAGATTGGATGAAGTTAATGATGCGTTACGTTTTCTTCACACAACGATTTCATGGATTTCTCTCATTATTCAGGTTTGGAAAGATGCAGCCACACAGATATTCTTCTCCCTGTCCGCGGCCTGGGGGGGACTGATCACCCTGTCCTCGTACAACAAGTTCCACAACAACCTCTACAGGTATACACATCAAGGGCTGCTATTCTCTGTATATATTTATTTCCAGTTTATCTTTATGCCTGCCATCAGTGACACATACTGTATTTAGGGGTTTATGTAGTAGGTTACGACAGTACGGAACCGGTGTGGTTTAAATTTTGGCGCGTTTGCCACTAAATTTAAAGCGGCAATCAGTAATAAGGCAAAACCAGCCTTCTAACTGATTGCCGCTTTAAATGTAACAGCCAAAATCACTCTGGTTCCATAATCTCAGAGCCTATTACATAAAACCTATAGGGTTGGATTATTCTGTGCTGGGAACCTCCAATACCTGAATACTTCATCTTTATCAGTTTGTGGTGCCAAAATATTATGAAGAATGAGCCAGAGGAGGCCACTTACAAAGCACAAAACATTCAGTGCCACATCAGCTTTGGTGCCGCTGTTTGCCTCCGGCATGCCTTGTTGTGTAGTTGTGTGGTATTATCAGCAGGTCACACTTTGATGAGATAGTTACACTTTTGCACAATGTCAGTAGCAGCGTTTAGTCGGGGAACGCCACAAAACTGCAGCCGTTAGAAATATAATTGCACTTATGAGGCTGACGGAGAAAGTGCAGACATGAGACAGAGGATGGAGGGGTCCTGAGCGTGAGAGCTTACAATCTAAAGGACAGCGCACCATGGAAGATTTTACCAGCTCAAGGCATAGAAGATATGCAAAGGGTAAATAATGCCAGTCCACTATAATGCCAATCCGCTATAATGTCAGTACACTATAATGCCAGTCCACTATAATACCAGTCCACTATAATGCCAGTCCACTATAATGCCAGTCCACTATAATACCAGTCCACTCTAATACCAGTCCACTATAATGCCAGTCCACTATAATGCCAGTCCACTATAATACCAGTCCACTATAATGCCAGTCCACTATAATGTCAGTCCACTATAATACCAGTCCACTATAATACCAGTCCACTATAACGTCAGTCCACTATAACACCAGTCCACTATAATGTCAGTCCACTATAATGCCAGTCCACTATAATACCAGTCCACTATAATGCCAGTCCACTATAATGCCAGTCCACTATAATACCAGTCCACTATAATACCAGTCCACTATAATACCAGTCCACTATAACGTCAGTCCACTATAACACCAGTCCACTATGCCAGTCCACTATAATGCCAGTCCACTATAATACCAGTCCACTATAATACCAGTACACTATAATAACAGTCCACTATAACGTCAGTCCACTATAACACCAGTCCACTATAATGTCAGTCCACTATAATGCCAGTCCACTATAATACCAGTCCACTATAATGCCAGTCCACTATAATGCCAGTCCACTATAATACCAGTCCACTATAATACCAGTCCACTATAATGCCAGTCCACTATAATGCCAGTCCACTATAATACCAGTCCACTATAATGTCAGTCCACTATAATGCCAGTCCACTATAATACCAGTCCACTATAATACCAGTCCACTATAACAACAGTCCACTATGCCAGTCCACTATAATGTCAGTCCACTATAATACCAGTCCACTATAATACCAGTCCACTATAATGCCAGTCCACTATAATGCCAGTCCACTATAATACCAGTCCACTATAATACCAGTCCACTATAATGTCAGTCCACTATAACACCAGTCCACTATGCCAGTCCACTATAATGTCAGTCCACTATAATGTCAGTCCACTATAATGCCAGTCCACTATAAAACCAGTCCACTATAATGCCAGTCCACTATAATGCCAGTCCACTATAATGCCAGTCCACTATAATGCCAGTCCACTATAATGTCAGTCCACTATAATACCAGTCCACTATAATACCAGTACACTATAATACCAGTCCACTATAATACCAGTACACTATAATACCAGTCCACTATAATGTCAGTCCACTATAACACCAGTCCACTATGCCAGTCCACTATAATGTCAGTCCACTATAATGCCAGTCCACTATAATGCCAGTCCACTATAATGTCAGTCCACTATAACACCAGTCCACTATGCCAGTCCACTATAATGTCAGTCCACTATAATGCCAGTCCACTATAATACCAGTCCACTATAATGCCAGTCCACTATAATGCCAGTACACTATAATACCAGTCCACTATAATACCAGTACACTATAATACCAGTCCACTATAATGTCAGTCCACTATAATGTCAGTCCACTATAATGCCAGTCCACTATAATACCAGTCCACTATAATGCCAGTCCACTATAATGTCAGTCCACTATAATGCCAGTCCACTATAATACCAGTCCACTATAATACCAGTACACTATAATACCAGTCCACCATAATGTCAGTCCACTATAATGCCAGTCCACTATAATACCAGTCCACTATAATACCAGTCCAATACAACACCAGTCCACTATGCCAGTCCACTATAATGTCAGTCCACTATAATGCCAGTCCACTATAATACCAGTCCACTATAATGCCAGTCCACTATAACGTCAGCCCACTATAACACCAGTCCACTATGCCAGTCCACTATAATACCAGTCCACTATAATACCAGTACACTATAATACCAGTCCACTATAATGTCAGTCCACTATAACACCAGTCCACTATGCCAGTCCACTATAATGTCAGTCCACTATAATACCAGTCCACTATAATACCAGTCCACTATAATGCCAGTCCACTATAATACCAGTCCACTATAATACCAGTCCACTATAATACCAGTCCACTATAATGTCAGTCCACTATAACACCAGTCCACTATGCCAGTCCACTATAATGTCAGTCCACTATAATGCCAGTCCACTATAAAACCAGTCCACTATAATGCCAGTCCACTATAATGCCAGTCCACTATAATATCAGTCCACTATAGTACCAGTCCACTATAATACCAGTCCACTATAATACCAGTACACTATAATACCAGTCCACTATAATGTCAGTCCACTATAACACCAGTCCACTATGCCAGTCCACTATAATGTCAGTCCACTATAATGCCAGTCCACTATAATACCAGTCCACTATAATGCCAGTCCACTATAATACCAGTACACTATAATACCAGTCCACTATAATGTCAGTCCACTATAACACCAGTCCACTATGCCAGTCCACTATAATTTCAGTCCACTATAATGTCAGTCCACTATAATGCCAGTCCACTATAATGCCAGTCCACTATAATACCAGTACACTATAATGTCAGTCCACTATAATACCAGTCCACTATAATGCCAGTCCACTATAATGCCAGTCCACTATAATGTCAGTCCACTATAATGCCAGTCCACTATAATACCAGTCCACTATAATACCAGTCCCCTATAACACCAGTCCACTATGCCAGTCCACTATAATGTCAGTCCACTATAATACCAGTCCACTATAATACCAGTCCACTATAATGCCAGTCCACTATAATGCCAGTCCACTATAATACCAGTCCACTATAATACCAGTCCACTATGCCAGTCCACTATAATGTCAGTCCACTATAATGTCAGTCCACTATAATGCCAGTCCACTATAAAACCAGTCCACTATAATGCCAGTCCACTATAATGCCAGTCCACTATAATGTCAGTCCACTATAATGTCAGTCCACTATAATACCAGTACACTATAATACCAGTCCACTATAACGTCAGTCCACTATAACACCAGTCCACTATAATACCAGTCCACTATAATACCAGTACACTATAATACCAGTCCACTATAACGTCAGTCCACTATAACACCAGTCCACTATAATGTCAGTCCACTATAATGCCAGTCCACTATAATACCAGTCCACTATAATGCCAGTCCACTATAATACCAGTCCACTATAATACCAGTCCACTATAATGCCAGTCCACTATAATGCCAGTCCACTATAATACCAGTCCACTATAATGCCAGTCCACTATAATACCAGTCCACTATAATACCAGTCCACTATAACACCAGTCCACTATGCCAGTCCACTATAATGTCAGTCCACTATAATACCAGTCCACTATAATACAAGTCCACTATAATGCCAGTCCACTATAATGCCAGTCCACTATAATACCAGTCCACTATAATACCAGTCCACTATAACACCAGTCCACTATGCCTGTCCACTATAATGTCAGTCCACTATAATGTCAGTCCACTATAATGCCAGTCCACTATAAAACCAGTCCACTATAATGCCAGTCCACTATAATGCCAGTCCACTATAATGTCAGTCCACTATAATACCAGTCCACTATAATACCAGTACACTATAATACCAGTCCACTATAATACCAGTACACTATAATACCAGTCCACTATAATGTCAGTCCACTATAACACCAGTCCACTATGCCAGTCCACTATAATGTCAGTCCACTATAATGCCAGTCCACTATAATACCAGTCCACTATAATGTCAGTCCACTATAACACCAGTCCACTATGCCAGTCCACTATAATGTCAGTCCACTATAATGCCAGTCCACTATAATACCAGTCCACTATAATGCCAGTCCACTATAATGCCAGTACACTATAATACCAGTCCACTATAATACCAGTCCACTATAATACCAGTCCACTATAATGTCAGTCCACTATAATACCAGTCCACTATAATGTCAGTCCACTATAATACCAGTCCACTATAATGTCAGTCCACTATAACACCAGTCCACTATGCCAGTCCACTATAATGTCAGTCCACTATAATGCTAGTCCACTATAAAACCAGTCCACTACAATGCCAGTCCACTATAATGCCAGTCCACTATAATATCAGTCCACTATAGTACCAGTCCACTATAATACCAGTCCACTATAATACCAGTCCACTATAATACCAGTCCACTATAATGTCAGTCCACTATAACACCAGTCCACTATGCCAGTCCACTTTAATGTCAGTCCACTATAATGCCAGTCCACTATAATACCAGTCCACTATAATGCCAGTCCACTATAATGCCAGTCCACTATAATACCAGTCCACTATAATACCAGTCCACTATAATGTCAGTCCACTATAACACCAGTCCACTATGCCAGTCCACTATAATTTCAGTCCACTATAATGTCAGTCCACTATAATGCCAGTCCACTATAATACCAGTCCACTATAATACCAGTACACTATAATGTCAGTCCACTATAATGCCAGTCCACTATAATACCAGTCCACTATAATACCAGTCCACTATAACACCAGTCCACTATGCCAGTCCACTATAATGTCTGTCCACTATAATGCCAGTCCACTATAATACCAGTCCACTATAATGCCAGTCCACTATAACGTCAGCCAAATATAACACCAGTCCACTATGCCAGTCCACTATAATGCCAGTCCACTATAATGCCAGTCCACTATAATACCCGTCCACTATAATACCAGTCCACTATAATGTCAGTCCACTATAATGCCAGTCCACTATAATACCAGTCCACTATAAGGCCAGTCCACTATAATACCAGTCCACTATAATACCAGTACACTATAATACCAGTCCACTATAACACCAGTCCACTATAACACCAGTCCACTATAATGTCAGTCCACTATAATGCCAGTCCACTATAATGCCAGTCCACTATAATACCAGTCCACTATAATGCCAGTCCACTATAATGCCAGTCCACTATAATACCAGTCCACTATAATACCAGTCCACTATAATGCCAGTCCACTATAATGTCAGTCCACTATAATGCCAGTCCACTATAATACCAGTCCACTATAATACCAGTACACTATAATATCAGTACACTATAATGCCAGTCCACTATAACGTCAGTCCACTATAACACCAGTCCACTATGCCAGTCCACTATAATGTCAGTCCACTATAATACCAGTCCACTATAATACCAGTCCACTATAATGCCAGTCCACTATAATGCCAGTACACTATAATACCAGTCCACTATAATGTCAGTCCACTATAACACCAGTCCACTATGTCAGTCCACTATAATGTCAGTCCACTATGCCAGTCCACTATAATGCCAGTCCACTATAAAACCAGTCCACTATAATGCCAGTCCACTATAATGCCAGTCCACTATAATGTCAGTCCACTATAATAACAGTCCACTATAATACCAGTCCACTATAATACCAGTACACTATAATACCAGTCCACTATAATGTCAGTCCACTATAACACCAGTCCACTATGCCAGTCCACTATAATTTCAGTCCACTATAATGCCAGTCCACTATAATGCCAGTCCACTATAATGTCAGTCCACTATAACACCAGTCCACTATGCCAGTCCACTATAATGTCAGTCCACTATAATGTCAGTCCACTATAATGCCAGTCCACTATAATACCAGTCCACTATAATGCCAGTCCACTATAATACCTGTCCACTATAATGTCAGTCCACTATAACACCTGTCCACTATGCCAGTCCACTATAATGTCAGTCCACTATAATGCCAGTCCACTATAATACCAGTCCACTATAATGCCAGTCCACTATAATGTCAGTCCACTATAATGCCAGTCCACTATAATATCAGTCCACTATAATACCAGTACACTATAATACCAGTCCACCATAATGTCAGTCCACTATAATGCCAGTCCATTATAATACCAGTCCACTATAATACCAGTCCACTATAATACCAGTCCACTATAATGTCAGTCCACTATAACACCAGTCCACTATGCCAGTCCACTATAATTTCAGTCCACTATAATGCCAGTCCACTATAATGCCAGTCCACTATAATGTTAGTCCACTATAACACCAGTCCACTATGCCAGTCTACTATAATGTCAGTCCACTATAATGCCAGTCCACTATAATACCAGTCCACTATAATGCCAGTCCACTATAATACCAGTCCACTATAATGCCAGTCCACTATAATGCCAGTCCACTATAATGTCAGTCCACTATAACACCAGTCCACTATGCCAGTCCACTATAATGTCAGTCCACTATAATGCCAGTCCACTATAATGCCAGTCCACTATAATGCCAGTCCACTATAATACCAGTCCACCATAATGTCAGTCCACTATAATGCCAGTCCACTATAATACCAGTCCACTAGAATACCAGTCCACTATAATGCCAGTCCACTATAATGCCAGTCCACTATAATACCCGTCCACTATAATACCAGTCCACTATAATGTCAGTCCACTATAATGCCAGTCCACTATAATACCAGTCCACTATAATGCCAGTCCACTATAATGCCAGTCCACTATAATACCAGTCCACTATAATACCAGTACACTATAACACCAGTCCACTATAACACCAGTCCACTATAACACCAGTCCACTATAATGTCAGTCCACTATAATGCCAGTCCACTATAATGCCAGTCCACTATAATGCCAGTCCACTATAATACCAGTCCACTATAATGCCAGTCCACTATAATGTTAGTCCACTATAATACCAGTCCACTATAATGCCAGTCCACTATAATGTCAGTCCACTATAATACCAGTCCACTATAATACCAGTCCACTATAATGCCAGTCCACTATAATACCAGTACACTATAATACCAGTCCACTATAATGTCAGTCCACTATAACACCAGTCCACTATGTCAGTCCACTATAATGTCAGTCCACTATAATGCCAGTCCACTATAATGCCAGTCCACTATAAAACCAGTCCACTATAATGCCAGTCCACTATAATGCCAGTCCACTATAATGTCAGTCCACTATAATAACAGTCCACTATAATACCAGTCCACTATAATACCAGTACACTATAATACCAGTCCACTATAATGTCAGTCCACTATAACACCAGTCCACTATGCCAGTCCACTATAATTTCAGTCCACTATAATGCCAGTCCACTATAATGCCAGTCCACTATAATGTCAGTCCACTATAACACCAGTCCACTATGCCAGTCCACTATAATGTCAGTCCACTATAATGTCAGTCCACTATAATGCCAGTCCACTATAATACCAGTACACTATAATGCCAGTCCACTATAATACCTGTCCACTATAATGTCAGTCCACTATAACACCTGTCCACTATGCCAGTCCACTATAATGCCAGTCCACTATAATGCCAGTCCACTATAATACCAGTCCACTATAATGCCAGTCCACTATAATGTCAGTCCACTATAATGCCAGTCCACTATAATATCAGTCCACTATAATACCAGTACACTATAATACCAGTCCACCATAATGTCAGTCCACTATAATGCCAGTCCACTATAATACCAGTCCACTATAATACCAGTCCACTATAATACCAGTCCACTATAATGTCAGTCCACTATAACACCAGTCCACTATGCCAGTCCACTATAATTTCAGTCCACTATAATGCCAGTCCACTATAATGCCAGTCCACTATAATGTCAGTCCACTATAACACCAGTCCACTATGCCAGTCCACTATAATGTCAGTCCACTATAATGCCAGTCCACTATAATACCAGTCCACTATAATGCCAGTCCACTATAATACCAGTCCACTATAATGCCAGTCCACTATAATACCAGTCCACTATAATGTCAGTCCACTATAACACCAGTCCACTATGCCAGTCCACTATAATGTCAGTCCACTATAATGCCAGTCCACTATAATGCCAGTCCACTATAATGCCAGTCCACTATAATACCAGTCCACCATAATGTCAGTCCACTATAATGCCAGTCCACTATAATACCAGTCCACTATAATACCAGTCCACTATAATGCCAGTCCACTATAATGCCAGTCCACTATAATACCCGTCCACTATAATACCAGTCCACTATAATGTCAGTCCACTATAATGCCAGTCCACTATAATACCAGTCCACTATAATGCCAGTCCACTATAATGCCAGTCCACTATAATACCAGTCCACTATAATACCAGTACACTATAACACCAGTCCACTATAACACCAGTCCACTATAACACCAGTCCACTATAATGTCAGTCCACTATAATGCCAGTCCACTATAATGCCAGTCCACTATAATGCCAGTCCACTATAATACCAGTCCACTATAATGCCAGTCCACTATAATACCAGTCCACTATAATGCCAGTCCACTATAATACCAGTCCACTATAATACCAGTCCACTATAATGTCCGTCCACTATAATGCCAGTCCACTATAATGCCAGTCCACTATAATACCAGTACACTATAATATCAGTACACTATAACGCCAGTCCACTATAACGTCAGTCCACTATAACACCAGTCCACTATGCCAGTCCACTATAATGTCAGTCCACTATAATACCAGTCCACTATAATACCAGTCCACTATAATGCCAGTCCACTATAATACCAGTCTACTATAATACCAGTCCACTATAATGTCAGTCCACTATAACACCAGTCCACTATGCCAGTCCACTATAATGTCAGTCCACTATAATGTCAGTCCACTATAATGCCAGTCCACTATAAAACCAGTCCACTATAATGCCAGTCCACTATAATACCAGTCCACTATAATGTCAGTCCACTATAACACCAGTCCACTATGCCAGTCCACTATAATTTCAGTCCACTATAATGCCAGTCCACTATAATGCCAGTCCACTATAATGTCAGTCCACTATAACACCAGTCCACTGTGCCAGTCCACTATAATGTCAGTCCACTATAATGCCAGTCCACTATAATACCAGTCCACTATAATGTCAGTCCACTATAATGCCAGTCCACTATAATACCAGTCCACTATAATACCAGTACACTATAATACCAGTCCACCATAATGTCAGTCCACTATAATGCCAGTCCACTATAATACCAGTCCACTATAACACCAGTCCACTATGCCAGTCCACTATAATGCCAGTCCTCTATAATACCAGTCCACTATAATGCCAGTCCACTATAACATCAGCCCACTATAACACCAGTCCACTATGCCAGTCCACTATAATGCCAGTCCACCATATTACCAGTCCACTATAATACCAGTCCACTATAATACCAGTCCACTCTAATGCCAGTCCACTATAATGCCAGTCCACTATAATACCCGTCCACTATAATACCAGTCCACTATAATGTCAGTCCACTATAATACCAGTCCACTATAATGCCTGTCCACTATAATACCAGTCCACTATAATACCAGTCCACTATAATACCAGTACACTATAATACCAGTCCACTATAATGTCAGTCCACTATAACACCAGTCCACTATGCCAGTCCACTATAATGTCAGTCCACTATAATGTCAGTCCACTATAATACCAGTCCACTATATTGTCAGTCCACTATAACACCAGTCCACTATGCCAGTCCACTATAATGCCAGTCCACTATAATGCCAGTCCACTATAATACCAGTCCACTATAATGCCAGTCCACTATAATGTCAGTCCACTATAATGCCAGTCCACTATAATACCAGTACGCTATAATACCAGTCCACTATAATACCAGTCCACTATAACACCAGTCCACTATGCCAGTCCACTATAATGTCAGTCCACTATAATGCCAGTCCACTATAATGCCAGTCCACTATAATGTCAGTCCACTATAACACCAGTCCACTATGCCAGTCCACTATAATGTCAGTCCACTATAATGCCAGTCCACTATAATACCAGTCCACTATAATGCCAGTCCACTATAATGCCAGTCCACTATAATACCAGTCCACTATAATACCAGTACACTATAATACCAGTCCACTATAATGTCAGTCCACTATAACACCAGTCCACTATAACACCAGTCCACTGTAATGTCAGTCCACTATAATGTCAGTCCACTATAATGCCAGTCCACTATAATGCCAGTCCACTATAATACCAGTCCACTATAATGCCAGTCCACTATAATGTCAGTCCACTATAATGCCAGTCCACTATAATACCAGTCCACTATAATACCAGTCCACTATAATACCAGTACACTATAATACCAGTCCACCATAATTTCAGTCCACTATAACACCAGTCCACTATAATGCCAGTCCACTATAATGCCAGTTCACTGGTGCCACAAAAGATGTTTCCTGCGTGCTTCATAATTAGGGATAATGAGCCCAACAACACAGGAGTCAAATAACAAGTGATATATTGTGTTTCCACCAAACTGTATCATTCAAAACAGAATATCTCTCAGAAAAGAGAGAGAACTGTGTATATATATATATATATATATATATATATATATATATAGTATATTATACAAATATTTCCACGGATTTCATTTCCAAAACCCCGCTCACCTTTCCATGCTGATTTGGACCTAATGTGGTCATATGAAACTATTTTCCATGGGCTTGAATGTAACAGGCGGCCCTGATGTATATTGATGATACTTTATTTGACAGCGGCTATAAAAGATGCTTCATTAAAGCGTTATAATATTTTCCATGGGCTACATACGCGCTGTAAATGGAACTCACTATAATAAGTGACACAACAAAGGTCATGTATTAAGAATTTGCAACGAATCGTCTTATTTGCAGATATATTAATGGGCTTACACTGACAAACTGCATGAATATATCACATACTGATCTCTCTGTCACAGGGATACGCTGATTGTCACCTGCACCAACAGCGCCACAAGTATCTTCGCTGGCTTCGTCATATTTTCTGTTATCGGCTTCATGGCGAATGAGCTGAAGGTGGACATTGATAAAGTTGCGGATCAAGGTACAAGAAATATTCATCTGGCCGGTCGTTTGGTCGATTTTATATAATATAACCGTATTGTAAGATTCACCAAAGTGTGCAATGTGATGTAAGGATGCTCACCAGGGGCGGGTACATGGGTGTAATACAAATGTAATATGTGTAGCAGCATCTACACCGGATGTTTATTATCCTCACGTTTTGCCAAATGCCGCATTGTTCATATCTGCATGTTATACAGATAATATTCACATATGTTATATGGAAATCCTGCCCTAATGTAATCTACAAAGTACAGTTATATGTGGTTTTGAATGGAAGAACACTGCCACCTAGTGATAGTAATTTGTAATGCAGCCTCTGTAAACTGGACATTGTTTTGGACACTGATCTCTTTCTGTTTCTGGAATTAGTTCATAGGCAAACGCAGGGGGGGTTTCCATCTGCCTGGAAACCCCCCTCCCCAGCACACACATGACCACAGTAGAAATAGTAATATAATAGAATTTTTATAGTGTTGCATGTTCTTCCCAGTATCACAAATGAAATAATTAGCACCAACTGTGGACCTTTTAATATGTATCAGACAGTAATAAATAACCTGTGCACCAACTAGGAGATCTGGAAAACATGCACTATTATGGATGCACTGCTATAAAGCCAAATATGTACATATTAGGGGTGTGCACCGGACACTTTTCGTGTTTTGTGTTTTGGTTTTGGATCTGGATCTTTCTTCGTGTTTTGGATCTGGATTGGTTTTGCCAAAACCACCCTTCCGTGTTTTGGGTTCTGGGTTTTGTGTTTTGGATCTGGATTTTTTCTTAAAAAATAAAAAAAAAACGCTAAAATCACATAAATGGGCCTTTTTTTGTTCCTACGCTATTAATAACCCCAATAACATTAATTTCCACTCATTTCCACTCTATTCTGAACACCTCACACCTCACAATATTGTTTTTAGGCCAAAAGGTTGTACCGAGGAAGCTGGATGACTATGCTAAGCGACACAAGGGGGCGGCACAAACACGTGGCCCATCTAGGAGTGGCACTGCAGTGGCAGACAGGAAGCCAATCAGCGTTATGGTGCCCATTTGCATGTAGCACGAACCCGGGAGATCCATGCTACATGCATCTGTGTGATTGGCACAGAGCAATGACAGGTCCGTGAGACCCATCTGTGCTGCTGTGGTAAAAAAAAAAAAAAAAAACCTGTGTAAAAAAAGAAAAAAATGGCGTGCACCCCCCCAAAAAAGAGCAACCAGCCCCGGGCATTAGTAACCCAGTGCTGGGTGTGCTTAAATACAGGGGACAAACGACGTAGGGGTCCCCTGTACTTAAGCACAACCAGCACCGGGCTAGTCAGAACCAGCGCTGGTTGCCAAAATACGGGGGACAAACGACGTAGGGGTCCCCTGTATTCTGCGCAACCAGCTCTGGGCTCTGATCCGGTCCTGGTTCTGGAAATATAGGGGACAAAAAATGAGTAGGGTTCCCCTGTATGTTCCAGAACCAGCACTGGACTTTTTCTAGCGGGGGGCTGATGCCACAGCCAGGGGAGCCCTTTCACCGGGCCCCCCAGCCGCAGCATCAACCCTGACCGCTAGTCAGCCCAGGCCGGGGATCCCTGGAGAGCTGGGGACCCCCCCAATAAAGGGGTCACCCTCTCCAGGGCACCCCAGGCCCAGGCTGATAGCCCGGGGCTATCCCCGCCACCCCTGGTGGCGGTGGGTGGCGGGTTGATTGTGTGGTGTGGTGTAAATAAAGAATATCAAACATTGTCTTTACAAGTAGAACTGCAAGTCCCAGCTAGCCTGCCCCGCATGCTGGTACTTGGAGAACCACAAGTACCAGCATGCAGGGCATTAAGGGCCCACTAGTACCTGTAGTTCACCTGTAAAAAAAATGTTTAAAAAAACACAGGACACACACACCGTGACAGTATAAGTTTATTAAACATACATACACACACACACATGTACACATACTCACCTATGTAACCTGTAGCATCGGTCCACTTGTCCGGTAAAGTATCCCTAGGGGACCTGTGAAAAAAAACATACTCACCATCTCCTATGCGAGGTTCTGTCCTCTTCGTTCCAAAGTAGGCATCCCCGGACTTGGCAAAAAAAAAAAACGAAAACGCGATCCACGAACTTAGTACCGTTCTATAGAACGGTACTTCCCGAATGAGAGCTTAGCGGCGGGGTATCACCATGGAAACCCCGCTGCTAAGCGTTCATTGGCTGAGAGAGGTCATCTCCCGTCTCTCAGCCAATGAACGGCTCCCTCCATTGTAGTCAATGGTGGGAACCGCAGGGTAAACTTTAATAACCTTGCGGCTCCCACCATTGACTACAATGGAGGGAGCCGTTCATTGGCTGAGAGACGGGAGATGACCTCTCTCAGCCAATGAACGCTTAGCAGCGGGGTTTCCATGGTGATACCCCGCCGCTAAGCTCTCATTCGGGAAGTACCGTTCTATAGAACGGTACTAAGTTCTATAGAACGGTACTAAGTTCGTGGATCGCGTTTTCGTTTTTTTTTTTTGCCAAGTCCGGGGATGCCTACTTTGGAACGAAGAGGACAGAACCTCGCATAGGAGATGGTGAGTATGTTTTTTTTCACAGGTCCCCTAGGGATACTTTACCGGACAAGTGGACCGATGCTACAGGTTACATAGGTGAGTATGTGTACATGTGTGTGTGTGTATGTATGTTTAATAAACTTATACTGTCACAGTGTGTGTGTCCTGTGTTTTTTTTAAACATTTTTTTACAGGTGAACTACAGGTACTAGTGGGCCCTTAATGCCCTGCATGCTGGTACTTGTGGTTCTCCAAGTACCAGCATGCAGGGCAGGCTTGCTGGGACTTGCAGTTCTACTTGTAAAGACAATGTTTGATATTCTTTATTTACACCACACCACACAATCAACCCGCCACCCACCACCACCAGGGGTGGCGGGGATAGCCCCGGGCTATCAGCCTGGGCCTGGGGTGCCCTGGAGAGGGTGACCCCTTTATTGGGGGGGTCCCCAGCTCTCCAGGGATCCCCGGCCTGGGCTGACTAGCGGTCAGGGCTGATGCTGCGGCTGGGGGGCCCGGTGAAAGGGCTCCCCTGGCTGTGGCATCAGCCCCCCGCTAGAAAAAGTCCAGTGCTGGTTCTGGAACATACAGGGGAACCCTACTCATTTTTTTCCCCTGTATTTCCAGAACCAGGACCGGATCAGAGCCCAGAGCTGGTTGCGCAGAATACGGGGGACCCCTACGTCGTTTGTCCCCCGTATTTTGGCAACCAGCTCTGGTTCTGACTAGCCCAGTGCCGGTTGTGTTTAAGTACAGGGGACCCCTATGTCGTTTGTCCCCTGTATTTAAGCACACCCAGCACTGGGTCACTAATGCCCGGGGCTGGTTGCTCTTTTTTTGGGGGGGGGGCACGCCATTTTTTTCTCTTTTTACACAGGTTTTTTTTTTTTTATTTACCACAGCAGCACAGACGGGTCTCACGGACCCGTTAGTGCTCTGTGTCAATGACACAGATGCAAGTAGCACGGATCTCCTGGTCCGTGCGTGCATCTGTGTCATTGAAATACACAGCAGCACAGACGGGTCTCACTGACCCATCTGTGCTCTGTGTCACTGTCAATCACACAGATGCATGTAGCACGGATCTCACGAGTCCGTGCTACATGCAAATGAGCACCATAATGCTGATTGGCTGAGAGCCGTGACAGACGGCTCTGTCAGCCAATCAGCACTTTGCCCATTAAAGGCAAAGGCATTTTTTTTTAAATGGCCGCTCGAGGCAAAACCTCGAGATCCGACAGCAGATCTCGAGGTTTTGCCTCGGGAGAGGGATCCGGGGCAGACAGGGAGATCCGAGCTTGGGCTCGGATCACCCCGGATCCCCGAAGTTCGGGTGGGTTCGGTTCTCAGGGAACCGAACCCGCTCATCCCTAGTACATATATGTCCAGGGCAGTGCTAGGTTCTTCTGCTACTCCTACAGGATCCCAGACTTGCTCCAATAGTCTGGAATGGTGCCCACATCTAAAATATAAACATTCAGCTCACGCAGGATGGCCCTACTGCCGCAGCTGCCGCATCTAATGGCTTATTGTGATCACTGGTCCTGTATATGCTGGAATTACGATACACAATACACTTTGTATGATGCTTATTAAAACTGGTTGAGTACTAATTCTGCCCTCTTCATGGACTGGCCACACTCGCTCTAAAATCAAGCATTTGGAAACCCCCCCTCTAGAAATTCTACGTCTGCCACTGTAGTTATAAATTATAAGAATTAGAAATTACACCAAATAAAAGTATGCCAGTCGCTGCGTCACCCTGAGAGTACTGTATGTAACAGTGCTGCTGATAATGAAACAATTCACATTATTACGTCAGAATATTGCCCGATCACAGCACCTTATAGATTGCCCTGTGGTGGGAGGTTTGGTAAAGGTCTTGACTGAGGTCAGTATATCAGGAAATGATACTGTATATCTCCCAGGGTTTACGTTTTCGGTCACTCCTCCTCCAAACTTGCATTATACCCATGACTGCATTAGGAGTAAGTTATGTCACATTAGGGGCTTAGGCACATGACAGTGGGTTATGGAGGGCCATCAGGAGGGGGCCACTGAATTGTTGCTGCATTGCAGCCATCGGAACATGTCTTGGGATGGCATGTAGCCTCTCAAGGTAACTATTGGATGATTTAACCGTCAATGGTATTCCAGTAGGCACGAACAATTAGCGGCTGAAGTTTGTGCATGCCTGAAGGAACCTCGCTACCAACATAGAGGTTCTCCTGCTTGGTGCACACCCAGGAATGATGTCAGAAGCCATCGGAAAGAAGCATGCGATGAGGGCAACCATCCCTATTCCCAGCATCGAATCTATATCAGATCAGAAACATCGATGGATGCCAACTATTAATATCCAATGGCCATCCCAGCAGTGGGCATGAGCTACCTCTGGTGTACCCTCTTACCATGGCCATGTAACCCCTCATCATTACGAGTGTGGTCATAACTCCCAACTTCCCAGGTTCTCACTGGTCAGTGGGACAGTGGCCCTTTCTGAAGGCAGAGCCCAATTAAGGCTGTCCTAGGCAGGATACTGGTACGTAACCACATCCCCCCTGTGTTTGGGGTGGAACAAAACCACATACAAACTAGTTTGAGTAACGTGGGACCCTTCCGGCTGACTGAGCCCTAAGCAGGAGCCTCTATTACCTAATGGATAATCAGGCAGTATCCGGTCACTGAGCCTCCTGTTGGGCGATCCTGGAATGGGGTGAGGGATAATAGGGAGTCATGTCTATAAGAATGCTGGGAAATCACCGTCCGTTTCTGATATACTGAAAGGAATGTAAATAACAAATTACTAAAGAAATATGTATTTAAATAAAATTACTTTGTTTCCAGGTGACCATATGCCAGCAGGGATAGATCAGGGCGTTTACTAACATTCGCTGACGACCTCTCTGCGCTTCTCCCCAGGTCCTGGCATCGCTTTTGTAGTGTACCCGGAGGCGCTCACCAGGCTCCCACTTTCTCCATTTTGGGCTATAATATTCTTCCTGATGCTTCTGACTCTAGGACTGGACACCATGGTAAGGTTATATATACATTGTTATCCCTCATTGTCCTGTGACCGCCTGTAAATACACCTTGCCTAACCCTGCACGCCCACTTACATGGCTGACGCGTTTTACCTGCATGGTGGTTACGCGTCGTGTGCATGGGGTGCGGTGCATGACTCTCCATGCATTCATTCCTTCAGTCCTCATACATACAGTATGATCCATACAACAATCCATGCAGTCAGCTTACATATATCATGGAGCCACAATGCAGGAAACACGCTTCACACGTGTAACAGATGTTATAGCAAATTCCATATCTCCTCCTGGTGTACAGAAGTTATTACTTCTCTATAAACGTTGATCCATTTCCCACAGAGGGTGGAGTTGGCCGTGTTGTGGGCTAAACCAATAGTCAGTCTTGGAGCTAATGACATCACAGAGGCACGAGGCACCGCCACAGTGATGGGGATAACAGAACAAGTTTTGTGGCAGTAAAAGTACAGCTGGGACGCGTCCTAATGCTTTGCATGGGGGAGGACGGCTGTGGCTGGTGAGGCCTGGCTTGTCCTCCTTTGATAAATATACCCCAGGGTTTTCCTCACTTGGTCAGGACTCTCCCTGAGGGTGACCTGTAATATCCTCGTATCTCACAGTAAGGGCTGCATTATCACACATATAATCTTATTGTTCTCCTTCCTTCGTCCTCAGTTTGCTACGATAGAGACGATAGTGACGTCTGTCTCCGATGAGTTCCCCAAGTACCTGAGGACTCACAAAGCCATCTTCACCTTAGTGTGCTGCCTGGCTTTCTTCATCATGGGATTCCCAATGATCACCCAGGTCAGTGCTGGATTCACGCATCAAATGTTTATTCTATGTTCAGGTACTAACACGGCAGCAGGAACGTACGGCGATAGCTATAGGGAGGGTCGCTAGGCCCCGCCCTTGTACTGGCAGACATTGTGCTGATGACAAGCTTCCTGTGACATCACCTGACCATAGACCATATACTGCACTCTATAGGTGACCACATTACATGACACTGACTGGTCCTGATCTCCTGGAGTTTTGGTAATGGGAAGCTCTGTCATGAATGACTGATACCGGGGTCCATTTATGAAGCAGTGATGACCCCTTTCTCTGGCTCGTATTCCCGCTTCCCCCCTATATATATGACGCAGATAAAGCACTCATTCCTCTTGTGTCCCCTCTTATTTCGGTGGTGACCACATCCCTATAGACGTCTATGGGGACTGTGGGCCTGATTCAGAGCCGTTCGTAAGCGGCCGCTCGTTCGCTCCGAGCGATGTTCGCACATCTGCGCATGCGTATGGGTTTTAGTACGCATGCGCGAACCTGTCAGTACGGTCGAAAATCGTGTGCTCGCAAAATAGCGAATGCCTGCTAATTTGAGTGACAGGAGGAGGCGTATGTGGGTGGTAACAGGGGAAGGTGCTTGAAAACGGGGAGTGGAGATCCGAACGCAGGCGTGCCTAACGGTCAAAACGGGGGTTTTAAGGGTGTGCATAATTAACAAAGCAGCGTCATCGACCACGTCACTTGGTTGTCTTTTAGCCAGAACTGCTCGCATAATTGCGGTAGGAAAATGCAACCACAAGAATAGCGAGCAGTTCATTCGCCTTTCGATGTACTCGATTAATCTAATAAATAGCGGAGATGACGTATGATGCGAGTGGCCAGGGGGCGTTTTAAAAAAAAAACGTCCGCATGTTTTGTTCGCTCGTTCAGACATAGAGGCGTCAACAGACCGCAAAGAGCGAGCGCTCAATTTAAATAGCCAGCCCCTTTTTCTGGACGAGCGAGCGCAAATAGCGTCCGGCTCTGAATCAGGCCCTGTGTTTCACGCTGTATTTAGCAGGCGGTGGAAAGCTTTGTTTTCCGCTTCTAGGCGACACAATCTTACAATGGCGTTACCCCATACTCCTCAGTGCGGCTTTGCAGCGTCCCCTCCTGGCCATGTCACTTTGCGCCTGCACATATTGGAGCTGACTCTGGGTAGCTGTATTTGTGGGTAGTCGCGGAAGCCGGATCTACTACCTTATGCTAATTTCTGTAGGGCTAATGCGGGGATCCGTGCGGCCTTAAGTGGGAATCCGCACTGCATACTGTTTTCCTGTCCGCAGCCACGAGCGTCATCAGTATTGGTACCAGCCCCATGTTAGGCGCAAGAGATCCGCCATAAGATCTCAGAATAGCGCAAAACTCTAGCAACACGCCCATGACACTCCCACAGTCACGCGCAATCACATGGTCGCCGCCCTGAAACGCACACGTCACGGAAAGGCAGATCCGTCCCACTCAGAATTGCCGAATATATGCAAAAAAGTTGCGTCTGCGCATGCGCTGTACGCTAGAACTCGCTATTTGCATCTTCACTGGGAGCGTTACGCTGCCAGCGAGGGTGGCAATACTTCCATATAGCAGCCGGGTGTCCGCCCCGGACCGATAGCTGGATAATGAGAAACATTACGTGTTGTGGCGAGATGGAACGGTAACTTTTGTGGGGACATCGAGGTTATTAATAACTGCGCCCCGCCGTGAATTAGTAAATAGCTGGGCCATTATGTTACATTACAATTTAGCACAAATATTAATGCTGGAGAGTAATAATTGTTATTCTCGCACTAATCACACAGAATGTAAAAGGTGTTTCCTGAATTTTCAGTCCAGATTTTTCTTATTAAAGTAACAGATCTTTACCTTCATTATAAACCGATGGCGTAAAATCAGCTGAAAGTTTGCGCTAAATTTGCATTCTTCGACGATTGTAATAAAATATAAGTGAATTCTTTGGCGCTATTTCCCCTGCACAGGGCGGGATATACATGCTGCAGCTGGTGGACACTTACGCCGCCTCGTACTCGCTAGTTATTATCGCCATCTTCGAGCTGGTCGGGATTTCCTATGTGTACGGTACGGAAATGAAATTATCTAACAATTCATTTGACGTAATCTTGTTTTGCTAGAGATGATCATGTTCTATATCTATAGAAAGATTCATTTTATCATAAGTTATTCTGTAGTTATTGTGGCCGAACATTCTTCTATATCTACCTACAGCCATATATGTACTGTCCCTGTGTACCCCCATACATATGTCTCTGTGTACCTCCATATATCTATTGTCTGTGTACCCCCATACATATGTCTCTGTGTACCTCCATATATCTATTGTCTGTGTACCCCCATACATAGATCTGTGTACCCCATACATATGTCCCTGTGTACCCCATACATATGTCTCTGTGTACCCCCATATATCTACTGTCTGTGTACCTCCATACATAGGTCTGTGTACCCCATACATATGTCCCTGTGTACCCCATACATATGTCTCTGTGTACCCCATATATCTATTGTCTGTGTACCCCCATACATAGGTCTCTGTGTAACCATATATCTATTGTCTGTGTACCCCCATACATAGGTCTCTGTGTACCCCATATATCTATTGTCTGTGTACCCCCATACATAGGTCTCTGTGTAACCATATATCTAATATATGTGTGTACCGCATGCATCTAATGTCTGTTTACCCCCATACTGTACATATGTCTCTGTGTACCCCGTACATCTAATATCTGTGTACCACCATACATATGTCTATGTGTACCCCCCTATTGGTCTGTGTACCCCCATACATAGCTCTCTGTGTACCCCATACGTCTAATATCTGTGAGTGCCCCATACATCTAATGTATGTGTACCCCCATACATGTCTCTGTGTACCCCCATACATATGTCTCTGTGTACCCCCATACATATGACTCTGTGTGCCCCCATACATGGTCTGTGTACCCCCATACATAGCTCTCTGTGTACGCCATACATCTAGTGTCTGTGTACCCCCATACATGACTCTGTGTGCCCACATACATATGTCTCTGTGTACCCCATACATCTAGTGTCTGTGTACCCCCATACATGACTCTGTGTACTCCCATACATGACTCTGTGTACCCCCATACATATGACTCTGTGTACCCCCATAAATGGTCTCTGTACCCCCATACATAGCTCTCTGTGTACCCACATACATATGTCTCTGTGTACCCCATACATCTAGTGCCTGTGTACCCCCATACATGACTCTGTGTACCCCCATACATATGACTCTGTGTACCCCCATACATGGTCTGTGTACCCCCATACATAGCTCTCTGTGTACCACATACATCTAGTGTCTGTGAGCATCACATAAATCTAATGCCTGTGTACCCCCATACTTATGTCTCTGTGTACCCCATACATGACTCTGTGTACTCCCATGCATAGCTCTATGTGTATTCCCGTACATATGTCTCTATGTACCCCCGTACATAGGTATCTGTGTACACCCATATATATGTATCTATGCACCCCCATATATATATATCTGAATACTCCCATACATCTAATAACTGTGTGCACCCCTGTACATATGTATGTGTACCCCATGCATCTGTCTGTGTATCTCCACTCATATGTTTCTATGTACCTCCATTTATATGACTCTGTGTACCCCTATACATAGCTCTGTGTATCCCCCATACATATGACTCTCTGTACCCCCATACATAGGTATCTGCGTACATGGTTCTCCGTGTACCCCATATATGTATATAATACAGCACCAGGACATTCTCTGACAGACCAACACTGAGTGAACCATTGATGTTTAGAAGCTATTGTGCCTTGACAAAGGTCCATATTGGACCGAAACGTTGGCAAATGATGTTGGTTTAATCATTAAATACTGAATAATCTTGCTGAAAATCTGGAGAGTGTTTTTTCTTCTTTCTTGAAGAAGCTAGATTATTATCTATGGGAACCTCTATATGAATTTCCCTAAAAACACCCCAGTATTTTGAACATTACAAATTGAGAGTGCCGGACTACCTATATGTATATATATATATATATACTGTATAATGTCTGTGTACCCCCATACATAGGTCTCTGTGTACCCTATACATCTAACGTCTCTGTTTCCCGGCATGCTAATCACACGGTCCCTATTCTAGGTCAGTCATCCCTACACCAGCAGGAGGCGCTAATATGGAGCAGGGCTGATAGGAGAGGGGCAGACCAGGGCCCATTGTGCTGGTAGCATGGTGCCTGCCCTTTCTATCTGCCCCTCTCCTGGGTAAATCTGGAGCCAGGAGACTATTAGTGGACCGGTCCTGTCTGTATTTTCTGACTGACACATGATGTTGTGCGGTGCTGACTCAGGGGCCTCAGGCCTGTACATACTGTATACTGTGTATATTCCCCTGTAATACCCTAATAAGGGCCACTATTTGGCTGGGAGGGGGGATTACACTTCCTACACCCATCGGGGCATCTCTAAGTATAGCAGGAAGCAGCCGGTCTGCCTGGGAAATAGCTGCTGGTTTAGGTTTACGATCATCACTTCTGCTAAAGACGGAATAATGTTCTGTTTACTGTTCCCAAAAGGAGAATGAAAGCGATGATAACACATATGTGTAGTAACCGCGCAAAGCATCAGACCACTCGCCAGGAGACCCTACAAAAGCAGATTTATGCCGATTAATCCCACATTACATGATTGCAGAGAAGCCATTAGGAGGAGATTGTCCCTCTCTTTATAATCAGGAGGTAGTATGGCTGTAAGTAGAGACATTACGTCCTGTGAGAGTAACGGGATAATGTATACTCAGGAGGCCGCCATCGCTGTCCTGGATCGCCCCCTAGTGGTAGATTAATGCCTGGCTGCATCCAAAAACTAACCTGTAAAGGCCTAGTAACCAGTAGAGCAGTGGTGGGGGAACAGGGGTAAAAATTAAATTCCTGGGGGTAATGGACGGACAGCCGGGCATGCATATGAATCATTATATAATATAGAATATTTCATATGCATGCAGGGCTGTGCCGCAGGGAGGCTCTAAGTCGGACGCCCGCTGAGATGTTATTACCAGAAGGCGCCCGGTTCCTTCCCTGCAGCGCCGCGTTAGCCGGAGGCTGGAGTTCTCTTCTGAACTCCAGCTTCCGCCTCTCTCCATGCGCACTATGGGAGAGACGTCATGACGTATCTCCCATAGTTCTGAGCCCGAGTAGCAGCCGGGCGGACAGGACGGCGGCGGATGCAGGAGCGGGGATTAAGGTAAGTGTTTTTTTTTTTTTTTTGTACAAGCAGCAGTACAGGGGCACTATATGGGGGCACTACTACAGAGGCATTATATGGGGGCACTACTACAGGGGCATTATATGGGGGCACTACTACAGGGGCACCTCTCTGTACCCCCATACATCTAATGACTGTGTACCTCCCTACATCTGAGACCTCTATGTACCCCAATACATCTAATGAATGGGTACCCCCTACATCTGACACCTCTCTGTACCCCCATACATCTAATGACTGTGTACCCCTACATCTGACACCTCTCTGTACCCCATACATCTAATGACTGTGTACCCCTACATCTGACACCTCTCTGTACCCCATACATCTAATGACTGTGTACCCCTACATCTGACACCTCTCTGTACTCCAATATATATAATGTCTGGGTACCCCTTACATCTTCCACCTCTCTGAATCCCCATACATATATATATAATGATTGGGTGCCTCCTTACATCTGACACCTCTCTGTACCCCCATACATATACATCTGACACATCTCTGTACCCCAATACATATAATGACAGGGAGCAACCTCTCTGTACCCCAATACATATAATGACTGTGTACCCCCACTACATTGTCCACCAATCTGTAGCCCCATACATATAATGACTGGGTGCATCCTCTCTGTGCCCCAATACATATAATGTCTGGGTACCCCAATACATATAATGTCTGGGTACCCCAATACATATAATGTCTGGGTACCCCTTAAATCTTCCATCTCTCTGTACCCAATACATATAATGACTGGGGACCCCCCTACATTGTCCACGTCTCTGGACCCAATACATATATTGACAGAGTACCCCATACATCTGGAACATCTCTGTTCCCCAATACATATAATGACTGGGTACCCCCTACATCGGCGACATCTCTATACCCCAATACATATAATGAATGGATATCCCCTACATCAGCCACCTCTCTGTACCAAATACATAAAATGACGGGGTACCCCCCTACATCAGCCACCTCTCTGTACCCCAATACATATAATGACTGGGTACCCCCCTACATCGGCCACCTCTCTGTACCCCAATACATTAGGATATATAACCATTGCTGTACATGGGAAACATTAAGCTATATAACCATTGCTGTACATGGGATACATTAGGCTATATAACCATTGCTGTACATGGGATACATTGGGCTATATAACCATTGCTGTACATGGGATACATTAGGCTATATAACCATTGCTGCACATGGGATACATTGGGCTCTATAACCATTGCTGTACATGGGATACATTAGGCTATATAACCATTGCTGTACATGGGAAACATTAGGCTATATAACCATTGCTGTACATGGGATACATTGGGCTATATAACCATTGCTGCACATGGGATACATTGGGCTATATAACCATTGCTGTACATGGGATACATTAGGCTATATAACCATTGCTGTACATGGGAAACATTAGGCTATATAACCATTGCTGTACATGGGATACATTGGGCTATATAACCATTGCTGTACATGGGATACATTAGGCTATATAACCATTGCTGTACATGGGAAACATTAGACTATATAACCATTGCTGCACATGGGATACATTGGGCTATATAAACAATGCTGTATATGGGATACATTAGGCTATATAACCATTGATGCACATGGGATACATTAGGCTATATAACCATTGCTGTACATGGTATACATTAGGCTATTTAACCATTGCTGTACATGGTATACATTAGGCTATATAACCATTGCTGTACATGGGATACATTAGGCTATATAACCATTGCTGCACATGGGATACATTGGGCTATATAACCATTGCTGCACATGGGATACATTAGGCTATATAACCATTGCTGTACATGGGATACATTGGGCTATATAACCATGGCTGCACATGGGATACATTAGGCTATATAACCATTGCTGTACATGGGATACATTAGGCTATATAACCATTGCTGTACATGGGATACATTAGGCTATATAACCATTGCTGTACATGGGATACATTAGGCTATATAACCATTGCCGTACATGGGATACATTAGGCTATATAACCATTGCCGCACATGGGATACATTAGGCTATATAACCATTGCCGCACATGGGATACATTAGGCTATATAACCATTGCTGTACATGGGATACATTAGGCTATATAACCATTGCTGTACATGGGATACATTAGGCTATATAACCATTGCCGTACATGGGATACATTAGGCTATATAACCATTGCTGCACATGGGATACATTGGGCAATATAACCATTGCTGTACATGGTATACATTAGGCTATATAACCATTGCTGTACATGGGATACATTAGGCTATATAACCATTGCTGTACATGGGATACATTAGGCTATATAACCATTGCTGCACATGGTATACATTAGGCTATTTAACCATTGCTGTACATGGGATACATTAGGCTATATAACCACTGCCGTACATGGGATACATTAGGCTATATAACCATTGCCGTACATGGGATACATTAGGCTATATAACCATTGCTGCACATGGGATACATTAGGCTATATAACCATTGCTGCACATGGTATACATTAGGCTATTTAACCATTGCTGTACATGGGATACATTAGGCTATATAACCACTGCCGTACATGGGATACATTAGGCTATATAACCATTGCTGTACATGGGATACATTAGGCTATATAACCATTGCTGCACATGGGATACATTAGGCTATATAACCATTGCTGCACATGGGATACATTAGGCTATATAACCAATGCTGTACATGGGATACATTAGGCTATATAACCATTGCTGTACATGGGATACATTAGGCTATATAACCATTGCCGTACATGGGATACATTAGGCTATATAACCATTGCCGCACATGGGATACATTAGGCTATATAACCATTGCCGCACATGGGATACATTAGGCTATATAACCATTGCTGTACATGGGATACATTAGGCTATATAACCATTGCTGTACATGGGATACATTAGGCTATATGACCATTGCCGTACATGGGATACATTAGGCTATATAACCATTGCTGTACATGGGATACATTGGGCTATATAACCATTGCTGTACATGGTATACATTAGACTATATAACCATTGCTGTACATGGGATACATTAGGCTATATAACCATTGCTGTACATGGGATACATTAGGCTATATAACCATTGCTGCACATGGTATACATTAGGCTATTTAACCATTGCTGTACATGGGATACATTAGGCTATATAACCATTGCTGTACATGGGATACATTGGGCTATATAACCATTGCTGTACATGGGATACATTAGGCTATATAACCAATGCAGCACATGGGATACATTAGGCTATATAACCATTGCTGCACATGGGATACATTGGGCTATATAACCATTGCTGCACATGGGATACATTGGGCTATATAACCATTGCTGTACATGGGATACATTAGGCTATATAACCATTGCTGTACATGGGATACATTAGGCTATATAACCATTGCTGTACATGGGATACATTGGGCTATATAACCATTGCTGCACATGGGATACATTGGGCTATATAACGATAGCTGTACATGGGATACATTGGGCTATATAACCATTGCTGTCCAAGGGATACATTAGGCTATATAACCATTGCTGCACATTGGATACATTAGGCTATATAACCATTGCCGTCCATGGGATACATTAAGCTATATAACCATTGCCGCACATGGGATACATTGGGCTATATAACCATTGCTGTACATGGGATACATTAGGCTATATAACCATTGCTGCACATGGGATACATTGGGCTATATAACCATTGCTGCACAAGGGATACACTGGGCTATATAACCATTGCTGTACATGGGATACATTAGGCTATATAACCATTGCTGTACATGGGATACATTGGGCTATATAACCAATGCTGTACATGGGACACATTGGGCTATATAACCATTGCTGTACATGGGATACATTAGGCTATATAACCATTGCCGCACATGGGATACATTAGGCTATATAACCATTGCCGCATATGGGATACATTAGGCTATATAACCATTGCTGCACATGGGATACATTAGGCTATATAACCATTGCCGCACATGGGATACATTAGGCTATATAACCATTGCTGCACATGGGATACATTAGGCTATATAACCATTGCCGCACATGGGATACTTTAGGCTATATAACCATTGCTGCACATGGGATACATTAGGCTATATAACCATTGCTGCACATGGGATACATTAGGCTATATAACCATTGCTGCACATGGGATAGATTAGGCTATATAACCATTGCCGCACATGCTGTATAGGACCCACGGTAGCAGCACCGGCTGAACCCAAAGGGGAGGAGATGATGGTATCAGTGAGGGAGGGAAAAGGAGAAACAGGGTCCTACCCATGAGAGTACACTCTATAGGGGTGGGACAGACATACAGGGGAGACACAGATGGGTGAGACAGTGAGTGAGGAGCATAGAGCGGTGGGTTAGGAAGAGAGATTACACTCTATAGGGGAGGGACAGACAGACAGGGGTGACACAGAGTGGAGAGACAGTGAGTGAGGAGCATAGAGCGGTGGGTTAGGATGAGAGCTTACACTCTATAGGGGAGGGATAAACAGACAGGGGTCACACAGAGGGGAGAGACAGTGAGTGAGGAGCATAGAGCGGTGGGTTAGGATGAGAGCTTACACTCTATAGGGGAGGGGCAGACAGACAGGGGTGACACAGCGGGGATAGACAGTGAGTGAGGAGCATAGAGCGGTGGGTTAGGATGAGAGATTAAACTCTATAGATGAGGGGCAGACAGACAGGGGTGACACAGTTGGGAGAGACAGTGAGTGAGGAACATAGAGCGGTGGGTTAGGATGAGAGCTTACACTCTATAGGGGAGGGACAGACAGACAGGAGTGACACAGAGGGGATAGACAGTGAGTGAGGAGCATAGAGTGGTGGGTTAGGATGAGAGCTTAAACTCTATAGGAGACGGGCAGATAGACAGGTGACACACAGAGGGGAGAGACAGTGAGTGAGGAGGATAGAGCGGTTTGTTAGGATGAGAGTAAACTCTATAGGGGTGGGACAGACATACAGGGGTGGGACAGAGGGGGGAGACAGTGAGTGAGGAGCATAGAGCGGTGGATTAGGATGAGAGATTACACTCTATACGGGAGAGGCAGACAGACAGGGGTGACAACGAGGAGAGAGACAGTGAGTGAGGAGAATAGAGCGGTGGGTTAGAATAAGAGATTACACCCTATAGGGGAGGGGCAGACAGACCGGGTGACACAGAGGGGAGAGACAGTGAGTGAGGAGCATAGAGCAGTGGGTTAGGATGAGAGATTACACTCTATAGGGGAGGGGCAGACAAACGGGTGACACAGAGGGGAGAGACAGTGAGTGAGGAGCAAAGAGCGGCGGGTTAGGATGAGAGCTTACACTCTATAGGGGAGGGGCAGACATACAGGGGTGACACAGAGGGGAGAGACAGTGAGTGAGGAGCATAGAGTGGTAGGTTAGGATGAGAGATTACACTCTATAGGGGAGGGACAGACATACAGGGGTGTCACAGAGGGGAGAGACAGTGAGTGAGGAGCATAGAGCGGAGGGTTATGATGAGTGATTACACTCTATAGGGTAGGAGCAGACAGATAGGGTTGACACAGAGGGGAGAGACAGTGAGTGAGGAGTACAGAGCGGTAGGTTAGGATGAAAGCTTACACTCTATAGGGAGAGACAGACAGGGGTGACACAGGGAGAGACAGTGAGTGAGGAGCATAGAGCAGTGGGTTAGGATGAGAGCTTACACTATAGGGGAGAGGCAGACAGACAGGTGACAAAGAGGAGAGAGACAGTGAGTGAGGAGCATAGAGTGATGGGTTAGGATGAGAGGTTACACTATAGGGGAGGGGCAGACAGACAGGGGTGACACAGAGGGGAGAGACAGTGAGTGAGGAGCATAGTTGTGGGTTAGGATGAGAGCTTACACTCTATAAGGGAGGGGCAGAGAGACAGGGGTGACACAGAGGAGAGACAGTGAGTGAGGAGTATAGAGCGGTGGGTTAGGATGAGAGCTTACACTCTATATGGGAGGGACAGACATACAGGGGTGACACAGAGGGGAGAGACAGTGAGTGAGGAGCATAGAGCAGTGGGTTAGGATGAGATCTTACACTCTATAGGGGAGGGACAGACAGACAGGGGTGACACAGAGGGGAGAGACAGTGAGTGAGGAGCATAGAGCGGTGGGTTAGGATGAGAGCTTACACTCTATAGGGCAGGGGCAGACAGACAGGGGTGACACAGAGGGGAGAGACAGTGAGTGAGGAGCATAGTGCGGTGGGTTAGGATGAGAGCTTACACTCTATATGGGCGGGACAGACATCCAGGGGTGACACAGAGGGGAGAGACAGTGAGTGAGGAGCATAGAGCGGTGGGTTAGGATAAGAGCTTACACTATAGGGGAGAAGGCAGACAGACAGAGGTGACACAGAGGGGAGAGACAGTGAGTGAGGAGTATAGAGCGGTGGGTTAGGATGAGAGCTTACACTCTATATGGGCGGGACAGACACACAGGGGTGACACAGAGGCGAGAGACAGTGAGTGAGGAGCATAGAGCGGTGAGTTAGGATGAGAGCTTACACTCTATAGGGGAGGGGCAGACAGACAGGGGTGACACAGAGGAGAGACAGTGAGTGGGGAGTATAGATCGGTGGGTTAGGATGAGAGCTTACACTCTATATGGGCTGGACAGACATACAGGGGTGACACAGAGGGGAGAGACAGTGAGTGAGGAGCATAGAGCGGTGGGTTAGGATGAGAGCTTACACTATAGGGGAGAGGCAGACAGACAGGGGTGACACAGAGGGGAGAGACAGTGAGTGAGGAGCATAGAGCAGTGGGTTAGGATGAGAGCTTACACTCTATAGGGGAGGAGCAGACAGATGGGAGAGACAGTGAGTGAGGAGCATAGAGCGGTGAGTTAGGATGAAAGCTTACACTCTATATGGGCGGGACAGACATACAGCGGTGACACAGAGGGAAGAGACAGTGAGTGAGGAGCATAGAGCGGTGGGTTAGGAAGGATGAGAGCTTACACTCTATAGGGGAGGGGCAGACAGGCCGGGGTGACACAGAGGGGAGAGACAGTGAGTGAGCAGCATAGAGCGGTGGGTTAGGATGAGAGCTTACACTCTATAGGGGAGGGGCAGACAGACAGGGGGACACAGAGGGGAGAGACAGTGAGTGACGAGCATAGAGCGGTGGGTAAGGATGAGAGCTTACACTCTATATGGGCGGCACAGACATACAGGGGTGACACAGAGGGGAGAGACAGTGAGTGAGGAGCATAGAGCGGTGGGTTAGGATAAGAGCTTACACAATAGGAGAGAGAGCAGACAGACAGGGGTGACACAGAGGGGAGAGACAGTGAGTGAGGAGTATAGAGCGGTGGGTTAGGATGAGAGCTTACACTCTATATGGGAGGGACAGACATACAGGGGTGACACAGAGGCGAGAGACAGTGAGTGAGGAGCATAGAGCGGTGGGTTCGGATGAGAGCTTACACTCTATAGGGGAGGGGCAGACAGACAGGGGTGACACAGAGGGGAGAGACAGTGAGTGAGGAGCATAGAGCGGTGGGTTAGGATGAGAGCTTACACTATAGGGGAGAGGCAGACAGACAGGGGTGACACAGAGGGGAGAGACAGTGAGTGAGCAGCATAGAGCGGAGGGATAGGATGAGAGCTTACACTCTATAGGGGAGGGGCAGACAGACAGGGGTGACACAGAGGGGAGAGACAGTGAGTGAGGAGCATAGAGTGGTGGGTTAGGATGAGAGCTTACACTCTATAGGGGAGTGGCAGACAGACAGGGGTGACACAGAGGGGAGAGACAGTGAGTGAGGAGCATAGAGCGGTGGGTTAGGATGAGAGCTTACACTCTATATGGGCGGGACAGACATACAGGGGTGACACAGAGGGGAGAGACAGTGAGTGAGGAGTATAGAGCGGTGGGTTAGGATAAGAGCTTACACTATAGGGGAGAGGGCAGACAGACAGGGGTGACACAGAGGGGAGAGACAGTGAGTGAGGAGTATAGAGCGGTGGGTTAGGATGAGAGCTTACACTCTATAGGGGAGGGGCAGACAGACAGGGGTGACACAGAGGGGAGAGACAGTGAGTGAGGAGCATAGAGGGGAGGGTTAGGATGAGAGCTTACACTCTCTATATGGGCGGGACAGACATACAGGGGTGACACAGAGGGGAGAGACAGTGAGTGAGGAGCATAGAGCGGTGGGTTAGGATAAGAGCTTACACTATAGGGGAGAGGGCAGACAGACAGGGGTGACACAGAGGGGAGAGACAGTGAGTGAGGAGAATAGAGCGGTGGGTTAGGATGAGAGCTTACACTCTATAGGGGAGGGGCAGACAGACAGGGGTGACACAGAGGGGAGAGACAGTGAGTGAGGAGCATAGAGCGGTGGGTTAGGATGAGAGCTTACACTCTCTATATGGGCGGGACAGACATACAGGGGTGACACAGAGGGGAGAGACAGTGAGTGAGGAGCATAGAGCGGTGGGTTAGGATAAGAGCTTACACTATAGGGGAGAGGGCAGACAGACAGGGGTGACACAGAGGGGAGAGACAGAGAGTGAGGAGTATAGAGCGGTGGGTTAGGATGAGAGCTTACACTCTATAGGGGAGGGGCAGACAGATGGGAGAGACAGTGAGTGAGGAGCATAGAGCGGTGGGTTAGGATGAGAGCTTACACTCTATATGGGAGGGACAGACATACAGGGGTGACACAGAGGGGAGAGACAGTGAGTGAGGAGCATAGAGCAGTGGGTTAGGATGAGAGCTTATGCTCTATAGGGGAGAGGCAGACAGATGGGAGAGACAGTGAGTGAGGAGTATAGAGCGGTGAGTTAGGATGAAAGCTTACACTCTATATGGGCGGGACAGACATACAGGGGTGACACAGAGGGGAGAGACAGTGAGTGAGGAGCATAGAGCGGTGGGTTAGGATGAGAGCTTACACTCTATAGGGGAGGGGCAGACAGGCAGGGGTTACACAGAGGGGAGAGACAGTGAGTGAGCAGCATAGAGTGGTGGGTTAGGATGAGAGCTTACACTCTATAGGGGAGGGGCTAACAGACAGGGGGACACAGAGGGGAGAGACAGTGAGTGAGGGGCATAGAGCGGTGGGTTAGGATGAGAGCTTACACTGTATATGGGCGGCATAGACATACAGGGGTGACACAGAGGGGAGAGACAGTGAGTGAGGAGCATAGAGTGGTGGGTTAGGATAAGAGCTTACACTATAGGAGAGAGGGCAGACAGACAGGGGTGACACAGAGGGGAGAGACAGTGAGTGAGGAGTATAGAGCGGTGGGTTAGGATGAGAGCTTACACTCTATATGGGAGGGACAGACATACAGGGGTGACACAGAGGCGAGAGATAGTGAATGAGGAGCATAGAGCGGTGGGTTAGGATGAGAGCTTACACTCTATAGGGGAGGGGCAGACAGACAGGGGTGACACAGAGGGGAGAGACAGTGAGTGAGGAGCATAGAGTGGTGGGTTAGGATGAGAGCTTACACTCTATAGGGGAGGGGCAGACAGACAGGGGTGACACAGAGGGGAGAGACAGTGAGTGAGGAGCATAGAGTGGTGGGTTAGGATGAGAGCTTACACTCTATAGGGGAGTGGCAGACAGACAGAGGTGACACAGAGGGGAGAGACAGTGAGTGAGGAGCATAGAGCGGTGGGTTAGGATGAGAGCTTACACTCTATATGGGCAAGACACACATACAGGGGTGACACACAGGGGAGAGACAGTGAGTGATGAGCATAGAGCGGTGGGTTAGGATAAGAGCTTACCCTATAGGGGAGTGGCAGCAGACAGGGGTGACACAGAGAGGAGAGACAGTGAGTGAGGAGTATAGAGCGGTGGGTTAGGATGAGAGCTTACACTCTATAGGGGAGGGGCAGACAGATGGGAGAGACAGTGAGTGAGGAGCATAGAGCAGTGGGTTAGGATGAGAGCTTACACTCTATAGGGGAGGGATAAACAGACAGCGGTCACACAGAGGGGAGAGACAGTGAGTGAGGAGCATAGAGCGGTGGGTTAGGATGAGAGCTTACACTCTACATGGGAGGGACAGACATACAGGGGTGACACAGAGGGGAGAGACAGTGAGTGAGGAGCATAGAGCAGTGGGTTAGGATGAGAGCTTACACTCTATAGGGGAGGGGCAGACAGATGGGAGAGACAGTGAGTGAGGAGCATAGAGCGGTGGGTTAGGATGAGAGCTTACACTCTATAGGGGAGGGGCAGACAGACAGGGGTGACACAGAGGGGAGAGACAGTGAGTGAGCAGCATAGAGCGGTGGGTTAGGATGAGAGCTTACACTCTATAGGGGAGGGGCAGACATACAGGGGTGACACAGAGGGGAGAGACAGTGAGTGAGGAGCATAGAGTGGTAGGTTAGGATGAGAGATTACACTCTATAGGGGAGGGACAGACATACAGGGGTGTCACAGAGGGGAGAGACAGTGAGTGAGGAGCATAGAGCGGAGGGTTATGATGAGTGATTACACTCTATAGGGTAGGAGCAGACAGATAGGGTTGACACAGAGGGGAGAGACAGTGAGTGAGGAGTACAGAGCGGTAGGTTAGGATGAAAGCTTACACTCTATAGGGAGAGACAGACAGGGGTGACACAGGGAGAGACAGTGAGTGAGGAGCATAGAGCAGTGGGTTAGGATGAGAGCTTACACTATAGGGGAGAGGCAGACAGACAGGTGACAAAGAGGGGAGAGACAGTGAGTGAGGAGCATAGAGTGATGGGTTAGGATGAGAGGTTACACTATAGGGGAGGGGCAGACAGACAGGGGTGACACAGAGGGGAGAGACAGTGAGTGAGGAGCATAGTTGTGGGTTAGGATGAGAGCTTACACTCTATAAGGGAGGGGCAGAGAGACAGGGGTGACACAGAGGAGAGACAGTGAGTGAGGAGTATAGAGCGGTGGGTTAGGATGAGAGCTTACACTCTATATGGGAGGGACAGACATACAGGGGTGACACAGAGGGGAGAGACAGTGAGTGAGGAGCATAGAGCAGTGGGTTAGGATGAGATCTTACACTCTATAGGGGAGGGACAGACAGACAGGGGTGACACAGAGGGGAGAGACAGTGAGTGAGGAGCATAGAGCGGTGGGTTAGGATGAGAGCTTACACTCTATAGGGGAGGGGCAGACAGACAGGGGTGACACAGAGGGGAGAGACAGTGAGTGAGGAGCATAGTGCGGTGGGTTAGGATGAGAGCTTACACTCTATATGGGCGGGACAGACATCCAGGGGTGACACAGAGGGGAGAGACAGTGAGTGAGGAGCATAGAGCGGTGGGTTAGGATAAGAGCTTACACTATAGGGGAGAGGGCAGACAGACAGAGGTGACACAGAGGGGAGAGACAGTGAGTGAGGAGTATAGAGCGGTGGGTTAGGATGAGAGCTTACACTCTATATGGGCGGGACAGACACACAGGGGTGACACAGAGACGAGAGACAGTGAGTGAGGAGCATAGAGCGGTGAGTTAGGATGAGAGCTTACACTCTATAGGGGAGGGGCAGACAGACAGGGGTGACACAGAGGAGAGACAGTGAGTGGGGAGTATAGAGCGGTGGGTTAGGATGAGAGCTTACACTCTATATGGGCTGGACAGACATACAGGGGTGACACAGAGGGGAGAGACAGTGAGTGAGGAGCATAGAGCGGTGGGTTAGGATGAGAGCTTACACTATAGGGGAGAGGCAGACAGACAGGGGTGACACAGAGGGGAGAGACAGTGAGTGAGGAGCATAGAGCAGTGGGTTAGGATGAGAGCTTACACTCTATAGGGGAGGAGCAGACAGATGGGAGAGACAGTGAGTGAGGAGCATAGAGCGGTGAGTTAGGATGAAAGCTTACACTCTATATGGGCGGGACAGACATACAGCGGTGACACAGAGGGAAGAGACAGTGAGTGAGGAGCATAGAGCGGTGGGTTAGGATGAGAGCTTACACTCTATAGGGGAGGGGCAGACAGGCCGGGGTGACACAGAGGGGAGAGACAGTGAGTGAGCAGCATAGAGCGGTGGGTTAGGATGAGAGCTTACACTCTATAGGGGAGGGGCAGACAGACAGGGGGACACAGAGGGGAGAGACAGTGAGTGACGAGCATAGAGCGGTGGGTAAGGATGAGAGCTTACACTCTATATGGGCGGCACAGACATACAGGGGTGACACAGAGGGGAGAGACAGTGAGTGAGGAGCATAGAGCGGTGGGTTAGGATAAGAGCTTACACAATAGGAGAGAGAGCAGACAGACAGGGGTGACACAGAGGGGAGAGACAGTGAGTGAGGAGTATAGAGCGGTGGGTTAGGATGAGAGCTTACACTCTATATGGGAGGGACAGACATACAGGGGTGACACAGAGGCGAGAGACAGTGAGTGAGGAGCATAGAGCGGTGGGTTCGGATGAGAGCTTACACTCTATAGGGGAGGGGCAGACAGACAGGGGTGACACAGAGGGGAGAGACAGTGAGTGAGGAGCATAGAGCGCTGGGTTAGGATGAGAGCTTACACTATAGGGGAGAGGCAGACAGACAGGGGTGACACAGAGGGGAGAGACAGTGAGTGAGCAGCATAGAGCGGAGGGATAGGATGAGAGCTTACACTCTATAGGGGAGGGGCAGACAGACAGGGGTGACACAGAGGGGAGAGACAGTGAGTGAGGAGCATAGAGTGGTGGGTTAGGATGAGAGCTTACACTCTATAGGGGAGTGGCAGACAGACAGGGGTGACACAGAGGGGAGAGACAGTGAGTGAGGAGCATAGAGCGGTGGGTTAGGATGAGAGCTTACACTCTATATGGGCGGGACAGACATACAGGGGTGACACAGAGGGGAGAGACAGTGAGTGAGGAGTATAGAGCGGTGGGTTAGGATAAGAGCTTACACTATAGGGGAGAGGGCAGACAGACAGGGGTGACACAGAGGGGAGAGACAGTGAGTGAGGAGTATAGAGCGGTGGGTTAGGATGAGAGCTTACACTCTATAGGGGAGGGGCAGACAGACAGGGGTGACACAGAGGGGAGAGACAGTGAGTGAGGAGCATAGAGGGGAGGGTTAGGATGAGAGCTTACACTCTCTATATGGGCGGGACAGACATACAGGGGTGACACAGAGGGGAGAGACAGTGAGTGAGGAGCATAGAGCGGTGGGATAGGATAAGAGCTTACACTATAGGGGAGAGGGCAGACAGACAGGGGTGACACAGAGGGGAGAGACAGTGAGTGAGGAGAATAGAGCGGTCGGTTAGGATGAGAACTTACACTCTATAGGGGAGGGGCAGACAGACAGGGGTGACACAGAGGGGAGAGACAGTGAGTGAGGAGCATAGAGCGGTGGGTTAGGATGAGAGCTTACACTCTCTATATGGGCGGGACAGACATACAGGGGTGACACAGAGGGGAGAGACAGTGAGTGAGGAGCATAGAGCGGTGGGTTAGGATAAGAGCTTACACTATAGGGGAGAGGGCAGACAGACAGGGGTGACACAGAGGGGAGAGACAGAGAGTGAGGAGTATAGAGTGGTGGGTTAGGATAAGAGCTTACCCTATAGGGGAGTGGCAGCAGACAGGGGTGACACAGAGAGGAGAGACAGTGAGTGAGGAGTATAGAGCGGTGGGTTAGGATGAGAGCTTACACTCTATAGGGGAGGGGCAGACAGATGGGAGAGACAGTGAGTGAGGAGCATAGAGCAGTGGGTTAGGATGAGAGCTTACACTCTATAGGGGAGGGATAAACAGACAGCGGTCACACAGAGGGGAGAGACAGTGAGTGAGGAGCATAGAGCGGTGGGTTAGGATGAGAGCTTACACTCTACATGGGAGGGACAGACATACAGGGGTGACACAGAGGGGAGAGACAGTGAGTGAGGAGCATAGAGCAGTGGGTTAGGATGAGAGCTTACACTCTATAGGGGAGGGGCAGACAGATGGGAGAGACAGTGAGTGAGGAGCATAGAGCGGTGGGTTAGGATGAGAGCTTACACTCTATAGGGGAGGGGCAGACAGACAGGGGTGACACAGAGGGGAGAGACAGTGAGTGAGCAGCATAGAGCGGTGGGTTAGGATGAGAGCTTACACTCTATAGGGGAGGGGCAGACAGACAGGGGGACACAGAGGGGAGAGACAGTGAGTGAGGAGCATAGAGCGGTGGGTTAGGATGAGAGCTTACACTCTATATGGGCGGGACAGACATACAGGGGTGACACAGAGGGGAGAGACAGTGAGTGAGGAGCATAGATCGGTGGGTTAGGATGAGAGCTTACACTCTCTATATGGGTGGGACAGACATACAGGGGTGACACAGAGGGGAGAGACAGTGAGTGAGGAGCATAGAGCAGTGGGTTAGGATAAGAGCTTACACTATAGGGGAGAGGGCAGACAGACAGGGGTGACACAGAGGGGAGAGACAGTGAGTGAGGAGTTTAGAGCGGTGGGTTAGGATGAGAGCTTACACTCTATAGGGGAGGGGCAAACAGACAGGGGTGACACAGAGGGAAGAGACAGTGAGTGAGGAGCATAGAGCGGTGGGTTAGGATGAGAGCTTACACTCTCTATATGGGCGGGACAGACATACAGGGGTGACACAGAGGGGAGAGACAGTGAGTGAGGTGCATAGAGCGGTGGGTTAGGATAAGACCTTAAACTATAGGGGAGAGGGCAGACAGACAGGGGTGACACAGAGGGGAGAGACAGTGAGTGAGGAGTATAGAGCGGTGGGTTAGGATGAGAGCTTACACTCTATAGGGGAGGGGCAGACAGATGGGAGAGACAGTGAGTGTGGAGCATAGAGCGGTGGGTTAGGATGAGAGCTTACACACTATATGGGAGGGACAGACATACAGGGGTGACACAGAGGGGAGAGACAGTGAGTGAGGAGCATAGTGCAGTGGGTTAGGATGAGAGCTTACGCTCTATAGGGGAGGGGCAGAGAGATGGTAGAGACAGTGAGTGAGAAGTATAGAGCGGTGAGTTAGGATGAAAGCTTACACTCTATATGGGCGGGACAGACATACAGGGGTGACACAGAGGGGAGAGACAGTGAGTGAGGTGCATAGAGCGGTGGGTTAGGATGAGAGCTTACACTCTATAGGGGAGGGGCAGACAGACAGGGGTGACACAGAGGGGAGAGACAGTGAGTGAGGAGCATAGAGCGGTGGGTTAGGATGAGAGCTTACACTCTCTATATGGGCGGGACAGACATACAGGGGTGACACAGAGGGGAGAGACAGTGAGTGAGGAGCATAGAGCAGTGGGTTAGGATAAGAGCTTACACTATAGGGGAGAGGGCAGACAGACAGGGGTGACACAGAGGGGAGAGACAGTGAGTGAGGAGTTTAGAGCGGTGGGTTAGGATGAGAGCTTACACTCTATAGGGGAGGGGCAGACAGACAGGGGGACACAGAGGGGAGAGACAGTGAGTGACGAGCATAGAGCGGTGGGTAAGGATGAGAGCTTACACTCTATATGGGCGGCACAGACATACAGGGGTGACACAGAGGGGAGAGACAGTGAGTGAGGAGCATAGAGCGGTGGGTTAGGATAAGAGCTTACACAATAGGAGAGAGAGCAGACAGACAGGGGTGACACAGAGGGGAGAGACAGTGAGTGAGGAGTATAGAGCGGTGGGTTAGGATGAGAGCTTACACTCTATATGGGAGGGACAGACATACAGGGGTGACACAGAGGCGAGAGACAGTGAGTGAGGAGCATAGAGCGGTGGGTTCGGATGAGAGCTTACACTCTATAGGGAAGGGGCAGACAGACAGGGGTGACACAGAGGGGAGAGACAGTGAGTGAGGAGCATAGAGCGGTGGGTTAGGATGAGAGCTTACACTATAGGGGAGAGGCAGACAGACAGGGGTGACACAGAGGGGAGAGACAGTGAGTGAGCAGCATAGAGCGGAGGGATAGGATGAGAGCTTACACTCTATAGGGGAGGTGCAGACAGACAGGGGTGACACAGAGGGGAGAGACAGTGAGTGAGGAGCATAGAGTGGTGGGTTAGGATGAGAGCTTACACTCTATAGGGGAGTGGCAGACAGACAGGGGTGACACAGAGGGGAGAGACAGTGAGTGAGGAGCATAGAGCGGTGGGTTAGGATGAGAGCTTACACTCTATATGGGCGGGACAGACATACAGGGGTGACACAGAGGGGAGAGACAGTGAGTGAGGAGTATAGAGCGGTGGGTTAGGATAAGAGCTTACACTATAGGGGAGAGGGCAGACAGACAGGGGTGACACAGAGGGGAGAGACAGTGAGTGAGGAGTATAGAGCGGTGGGTTAGGATGAGAGCTTACACTCTATAGGGGAGGGGCAGACAGACAGGGGTGACACAGAGGGGAGAGACAGTGAGTGAGGAGCATAGAGGGGAGGGTTAGGATGAGAGCTTACACTCTCTATATGGGCGGGACAGACATACAGGGGTGACACAGAGGGGAGAGACAGTGAGTGAGGAGCATAGAGCGGTGGGTTAGGATAAGAGCTTACACTATAGGGGAGAGGGCAGACAGACAGGGGTGACACAGAGGGGAGAGACAGTGAGTGAGGAGAATAGAGCGGTGGGTTAGGATGAGAGCTTACACTCTATAGGGGAGGGGCAGACAGACAGGGGTGACACAGAGGGGAGAGACAGTGAGTGAGGAGCATAGAGCGGTGGGTTAGGATGAGAGCTTACACTCTCTATATGGGCGGGACAGACATACAGGGGTGACACAGAGGGGAGAGACAGTGAGTGAGGAGCATAGAGCGGTGGGTTAGGATAAGAGCTTACACTATAGGGGAGAGGGCAGACAGACAGGGGTGACACAGAGGGGAGAGACAGAGAGTGAGGAGTATAGAGCGGTGGGTTAGGATGAGAGCTTACACTCTATAGGGGAGGGGCAGACAGATGGGAGAGACAGTGAGTGAGGAGCATAGAGCGGTGGGTTAGGATGAGAGCTTACACTCTATATGGGAGGGACAGACATACAGGGGTGACACAGAGGGGAGAGACAGTGAGTGAGGAGCATAGAGCAGTGGGTTAGGATGAGAGCTTATGCTCTATAGGGGAGAGGCAGACAGATGGGAGAGACAGTGAGTGAGGAGTATAGAGCGGTGAGTTAGGATGAAAGCTTACACTCTATATGGGCGGGACAGACATACAGGGGTGACACAGAGGGGAGAGACAGTGAGTGAGGAGCATAGAGCGGTGGGTTAGGATGAGAGCTTACACTCTATAGGGGAGGGGCAGACAGGCAGGGGTGACACAGAGGGGAGAGACAGTGAGTGAGCAGCATAGAGTGGTGGGTTAGGATGAGAGCTTACACTCTATAGGGGAGGGGCTAACAGACAGGGGGACACAGAGGGGAGAGACAGTGAGTGAGGAGCATAGAGCGGTGGGTTAGGATGAGAGCTTACACTGTATATGGGCGGCATAGACATACAGGGGTGACACAGAGGGGAGAGACAGTGAGTGAGGAGCATAGAGTGGTGGGTTAGGATAAGAGCTTACACTATAGGAGAGAGGGCAGACAGACAGGGGTGACACAGAGGGGAGAGACAGTGAGTGAGGAGTATAGAGCGGTGGGTTAGGATGAGAGCTTACACTCTATATGGGAGGGACAGACATACAGGGGTGACACAGAGGCGAGAGATAGTGAATGAGGAGCATAGAGCGGTGGGTTAGGATGAGAGCTTACACTCTATAGGGGAGGGGCAGACAGACAGGGGTGACACAGAGGGGAGAGACAGTGAGTGAGGAGCATAGAGTGGTGGGTTAGGATGAGAGCTTACACTCTATAGGGGAGGGGCAGACAGACAGGGGTGACACAGAGGGGAGAGACAGTGAGTGAGGAGCATAGAGTGGTGGGTTAGGATGAGAGCTTACACTCTATAGGGGAGTGGCAGACAGACAGGGGTGACACAGAGGGGAGAGACAGTGAGTGAGGAGCATAGAGCGGTGGGTTAGGATGAGAGCTTACACTCTATATGGGCGAGACACACATACAGGGGTGACACAGAGGGGAGAGACAGTGAGTGAGGAGCATAGAGCGGTGGGTTAGGATAAGAGCTTACCCTATAGGGGAGTGGCAGCAGACAGGGGTGACACAGAGAGGAGAGACAGTGAGTGAGGAGTATAGAGCGGTGGGTTAGGATGAGAGCTTACACTCTATAGGGGAGGGGCAGACAGATGGGAGAGACAGTGAGTGAGGAGCATAGAGCAGTGGGTTAGGATGAGAGCTTACACTCTATAGGGGAGGGATAAACAGACAGCGGTCACACAGAGGGGAGAGACAGTGAGTGAGGAGCATAGAGCGGTGGGTTAGGATGAGAGCTTACACTCTACATGGGAGGGACAGACATACAGGGGTGACACAGAGGGGAGAGACAGTGAGTGAGGAGCATAGAGCAGTGGGTTAGGATGAGAGCTTACACTCTATAGGGGAGGGGCAGACAGATGGGAGAGACAGTGAGTGAGGAGCATAGAGCGGTGGGTTAGGATGAGAGCTTACACTCTATAGGGGAGGGGCAGACAGACAGGGGTGACACAGAGGGGAGAGACAGTGAGTGAGCAGCATAGAGCAGTGGGTTAGGATGAGAGCTTACACTCTATAGGGGAGGGGCAGACAGACAGGGGGACGCAGAGGGGAGAGACAGTGAGTGAGGAGCATAGAGCGGTGGGTTAGGATGAGAGCTTACACTCTATATGGGCGGGACAGACATACAGGGGTGACACAGAGGGGAGAGACAGTGAGTGAGGAGCATAGATCGGTGGGTTAGGATGAGAGCTTACACTCTCTATATGGGTGGGACAGACATACAGGGGTGACACAGAGGGGAGAGACAGTGAGTGAGGAGCATAGAGCAGTGGGTTAGGATAAGAGCTTACACTATAGGGGAGAGGGCAGACAGACAGGGGTGACACAGAGGGGAGAGACAGTGAGTGAGGAGTTTAGAGCGGTGGGTTAGGATGAGAGCTTACACTCTATAGGGGAGGGGCAAACAGACAGGGGTGACACAGAGGGAAGAGACAGTGAGTGAGGAGCATAGAGCGGTGGGTTAGGATGAGAGCTTACACTCTCTATATGGGCGGGACAGACATACAGGGGTGACACAGAGGGGAGAGACAGTGAGTGAGGTGCATAGAGCGGTGGGTTAGGATAAGACCTTAAACTATAGGGGAGAGGGCAGACAGACAGGGGTGACACAGAGGGGAGAGACAGTGAGTGAGGAGTATAGAGCAGTGGGTTAGGATGAGAGCTTACACTCTATAGGGGAGGGGCAGACAGATGGGAGAGACAGTGAGTGTGGAGCATAGAGCGGTGGGTTAGGATGAGAGCTTACACACTATATGGGAGGGACAGACATACAGGGGTGACACAGAGGGGAGAGACAGTGAGTGAGGAGCATAGTGCAGTGGGTTAGGATGAGAGCTTACGCTCTATAGGGGAGGGGCAGAGAGATGGGAGAGACAGTGAGTGAGAAGTATAGAGCGGTGAGTTAGGATGAAAGCTTACACTCTATATGGGCGGGACAGACATACAGGGGTGACACAGAGGGGAGAGACAGTGAGTGAGGTGCATAGAGCGGTGGGTTAGGATGAGAGCTTACACTCTATAGGGGAGGGGCAGACAGACAGGGGTGACACAGAGGGGAGAGACAGTGAGTGAGGAGCATAGAGCGGTGGGTTAGGATGAGAGCTTACACTCTCTATATGGGCGGGACAGACATACAGGGGTGACACAGAGGGGAGAGACAGTGAGTGAGGAGCATAGAGCGGTGGGTTAGGATAAGAGCTTACACTATAGGGGAGAGGGCAGACAGACAGGGGTGACACAGAGGGGAGAGACAGTGAGTGAGGAGTATAGAGCGGTGGGTTAGGATGAGAGCTTACACTCTATAGGGGAGGGGCAGACAGATGGGAGAGACAGTGAGTGAGGAGCATAGAGCGGTGGGTTAGGATGAGAGCTTACACTCTATATGGGAGGGACAGACATACAGGGGTGACACAGAGGGGAGAGACAGTGAGTGAGGAGCATAGAGCAGTGGGTTAGGATGAGAGCTTATGCTCTATAGGGGAGGGGCAGACAGATGGGAGAGACAGTGAGTGAGGAGTATAGAGCGGTGAGTTAGGATGAAAGCTTACACTCTATATGGGCGGGACAGACATACAGGGGTGACACAGAGGGGAGAGACAGTGAGTGAGGAGCATAGAGCGGTGGGTTAGGATGAGAGCTTACACTCTATAGGGGAGGGGCAGACAGGCAGGGGTGACACAGAGGGGAGAGACAGTGAGTGAGCAGCATAGAGTGGTGGGTTAGGATGAGAGCTTACACTCTATAGGGGAGGGGCAGACAGACAGGGGGACACAGAGGGGAGAGACAGTGAGTGAGGAGCATAGAGCGGTGGGTTAGGATGAGAGCTTACACTGTATATGGGCGGCATAGACATACAGGGGTGACACAGAGGGGAGAGACAGTGAGTGAGGAGCATAGAGTGGTGGGTTAGGATAAGAGCTTACACTATAGGAGAGAGGGCAGACAGACAGGGGTGACACAGACGGGAGAGACAGTGAGTGAGGAGTATAGAGCGGTGGGTTAGGATGAGAGCTTACACTCTATATGGGAGGGACAGACATACAGGGGTGACACAGAGGCGAGAGACAGTGAGTGAGGAGCATAGAGCGGTGGGTTAGGATGAGAGCTTACACTCTATAGGGGAGGGGCAGACAGACAGGGGTGACACAGAGGGGAGAGACAGTGAGTGAGGAGCATAGAGTGGTGGGTTAGGATGAGAGCTTACACTCTATAGGGGAGTGGCAGACAGACAGGGGTGACACAGAGGGGAGAGACAGTGAGTGAGGAGCATAGAGCGGTGGGTTAGGATGAGAGCTTACACTCTATATGGGCGAGACACACATACAGGGGTGACACAGAGGGGAGAGACAGTGAGTGAGGAGCATAGAGCGGTGGGTTAGGATAAGAGCTTACCCTATAGGGGAGTGGCAGCAGACAGGGGTGACACAGAGAGGAGAGACAGTGAGTGAGGAGTATAGAGCGGTGGGTTAGGATGAGAGCTTACACTCTATAGGGGAGGGGCAGACAGATGGGACAGACAGTGAGTGAGGAGCATAGAGCAGTGGGTTAGGATGAGATCTTACACTCTATAGGGGAGGGATAAACAGACAGCGGTCACACAGAGGGGAGAGACAGTGAGTGAGGAGCAGAGAGCGGCGGGTTAGGATGAGAGCTTACACTCTACATGGGAGGGACAGACATACAGGGGTGACACAGAAGGGAGAGACAGTGAGTGAGGAGCATAGAGCAGTGGGTTAGGATGAGAGCTTACACTCTATAGGGGAGGGGCAGACAGATGGGAGAGACAGTGAGTGAGGAGCATAGAGCGGTGGGTTAGGATGAGAGCTTACACTCTATAGGGGAGGGGCAGACAGACAGGGGTGACACAGAGGGGAGAGACAGTGAGTGAGCAGCATAGAGCGGTGGGTTAGGATGAGAGCTTACACTCTATAGGGGAGGGGCAGACAGACAGGGGGACACAGAGGGGAGAGACAGTGAGTGAGGAGCATAGAGCGGTGGGTTAGGATGAGAGCTTACTCTCTATATGGGCGGGACAGACATACAGGGGTGACACAGAGGGGAGAGACAGTGAGTGAGGAGCACAGATCGGTGGGTTAGGATGAGAGCTTACACTCTCTATATGGGCGGGACAGACATACAGGGGTGACACAGAGGGGAGAGACAGTGAGTGAGGAGCATAGAGCAGTGGGTTAGGATAAGAGCTTACACTATAGGGGAGAGGGCAGACAGACAGGGGTGACACAGAGGGGAGAGACAGTGAGTGAGGAGTTTAGAGCGGTGGGTTAGGATGAGAGCTTACACTCTATAGGGGAGGGGCAAACAGACAGGGGTGACACAGAGGGGAGAGACAGTGAGTGAGGAGCATAGAGCGGTGGGTTAGGATGAGAGCTTACACTCTCTATATGGGCGGGACAGACATACAGGGGTGACACAGAGGGGAGAGACAGTGAGTGAGGTGCATAGAGCGGTGGGTTAGGATAAGACCTTAAACTATAGGGGAGAGGGCAGACAGACAGGGGTGACACAGAGGGGAGAGACAGTGAGTGAGGAGTATAGAGCGGTGGGTTAGGATGAGAGCTTACACTCTATAGGGGAGGGGCAGACAGATGGGAGAGACAGTGAGTGTGGAGCATAGAGCGGTGGGTTAGGATGAGAGCTTACACACTATATGGGAGGGACAGACATACAGGGGTGACACAGAGGGGAGAGACAGTGAGTGAGGAGCATAGTGCAGTGGGTTAGGATGAGAGCTTACGCTCTATAGGGGAGGGGCAGACAGATGGGAGAGACAGTGAGTGAGAAGTATAGAGCGGTGAGTTAGGATGAATGCTTACACTCTATATGGGCGGGACAGACATACAGGGGTGACACAGAGGGGAGAGACAGTGAGTGAGGAGCATAGAGCGGTGGGTTAGGATGAGAGCTTACACTCTATAGGGGAGGGGCAGACAGGCCGGGGTGACACAGAGGGGAGAGACAGTGAGTGAGCAGCATAGAGCGGTGGGTTAGGATGAGAGCTTACACTCTATAGGGGAGGGGCAGACAGACAGGGGGACACAGAGGGGAGAGACAGTGATTGAGGAGCATAGAGCGGTGGGTTAGGATGAGAGCTTACACTCTATATGGGCGGCATAGACATACAGGGGTGACACAGAGGGGAGAGACAGTGAGTGAGGAGCATAGAGCGGTGGGTTAGGATAAGAGCTTACACTATAGGAGAGAGGGCAGACAGACAGGGGTGACACAGAGGGAAGAGACAGTGAGTGAGGAGTATAGAGCGGTGGGTTAGGATGAGAGCTTACACTCTATATGGGAGGGACAGACATACAGGGGTGACACAGAGGCGAGAGACAGTGAGTGAGGAGCATAGAGCTGTGGGTTAGGATGAGAGCTTACACTCCATAAGGGAGGGGCAGACAGACAGGGGTGACACAGAGGGGAGAGACAGTGAGTGAGAAGCATAGAGCGGTGGGTTAGGATGAGAGCTTACACTATAGGGGAGAGGCAGACAGACAGGGGTGACACAGAGGGGATAGACAGTGAGTGAGCAGCATAGAGCGGAGGGTTAGGATGAGAGCTTACTCTCTATAGGGGAGGGGCAGACAGACAGGGGTGACACAGAGGGGAGAGACAGTGAGTGAGGAGCATAGAGTGGTGGGTTAGGATGAGAGCTTACACTCTATAGGGGAGTGGCAGACAGACAGGGGTGACACAGATGGGAGAGACAGTGAGTGAGGAGCATAGAGCGGTGGGTTAGGATGAGAGCTTACACTCTATATGGGCGGGACAGACATACAGGGGTGACACAGAGGGGAGAGACAGTGAGTGAGGAGCATAGAGCGGTGGGTTAGGATAAGAGCTTACACTATAGGGGAGAGGGCAGACAGACAGGGGTGACACAGAGGGGAGAGACAGTGAGTGAGGAGTATAGAGCGGTGGGTTAGGATGAGAGCTTACACTCTATAGGGGAGGGGCAGACAGATGGGAGAGACAGTTAGTGAGGAGCATAGAGCGTTGGGTTAGGATGAGAGCTTACACTCTATAGGGGAGGGATAAACAGACAGCGGTCACACAGAGGGGAGAGACAGTGAGTGAGGAGCATAGAGCGGTGGGTTAGGATGAGAGCTTACACTCTACATGGATGGGACAGACATACAGGGGTGACAGAGGGGAGAGACAGTGAGTGAGGAGCATAGAGCAGTGGGTTGGATAGGATGAGAGCTTACACTCTATAGGGGAGGGGCAGACAGATGGGAGAGACAGTGAGTGAGAAGTATAGAGCGGTGAGTTAGGATGAAAGCTTACACTGTATATGGGCTGGACAGACATACAGGGGTGACACAGAGGGGAGAGACAGTGAGTGAGGAGCATAGAGCGGTGGGTTAGGATGAGAGCTTACACTCTATAGGGGAGGGGCAGACAGGCAGGGGTGACACAGAGGGGAGAGACAGTGAGTGAGCAGCATAGAGCGGTGGGTTAGGATGAGAGCTTACACTCTATAGGGGAGGGGCAGACAGACAGGGGGACACAGAGGAGAGAGACAGTGAGTGAGGAGCATAGAGCGGTGGGTTAGGATGAGAGCTTACACTCTATATGGGCAGCATAGACATACAGGGGTAACACAGAGGGGAGAGACAGTGAGTGAGGAGCATAGAGCGGTGGGTTAGGATAAGAGCTTACACTATAGGAGAGAGGGCAGACAGACAGGGGTGACACAGAGGGGAGAGACAGTGAGTGAGGAGTATAGAGCGGTGGGTTAGGATGAGAGCTTACACTCTATATGGGAGGGACAGACATACAGGGGTGACACAGAGGCGAGAGACAGTGAGTGAGGAGCATAGAGCGGTGGGTTAGGATGAGAGCTTACACTCTATAGGGGAGGGGCAGACAGACAGGGGTGACACAGAGGGGAGAGACAGTGAGTGAGGAGCATAGAGCGGTGGGTTAGGATGAGAGCTTACACTATAGGGGAGAGGCAGACAGACAGGGGTGACACAGAGGGGATAGACAGTGAGTGAGCAGCATAGAGCGGAGGGTTAGGATGAGAGCTTACTCTCTATAGGGGAGGGGCAGACAGACAGGGGTGACACAGAGGGGAGAGACAGTGAGTGAGGAGCATAGAGCGGTGGGTTAGGATGAGAGTTTACACTCTATATGGGCGGGACAGACATACAGGGGTGACACAGAGGGGAGAGACAGTGAGTGAGGTGCATAGAGCGGTGGGTTAGGATAAGAGCTTACACTATAGGGGAGAGGGCAGACAGACAGGGGTGACACAGAGGGGAGAGACAGTGAGTGAGGAGTATAGAGCGGTGGGTTAGGATGAGAGCTTACACTCTATAGGGGAGGGGCAGACAGATGGGAGAGACAGTGAGTGAGGAGCATAGAGCGGTGGGTTAGGATGAGAGCTTACACTCTATAGGGGAGGGATAAACAGACAGCGGTCACACAGAGGGGAGAGACAGTGAGTGAGGAGCATAGAGCGGTGGGTTAGGATGAGAGCTTACACTCTACATGGGAGGGACAGACATACAGGGGTGACACAGAGGGGAGAGACAGTGAGTGAGGAGCATAGAGCAGTGGGTTAGGATGAGAGCTTACACTCTATAGGGGAGGGGCAGACAGATGGGAGAGACAGTGAGTGAGGAGCATAGAGCGGTGGGTTAGGATGAGAGCTTACACTCTATAGGGGAGGGGCAGACAGACAGGGGTGACACAGAGGGGAGAGACAGTGAGTGAGCAGCATAGAGCGGTGGGTTAGGATGAGAGCTTACACTCTATAGGGGAGGGGCAGACAGACAGGGGGACACAGAGGGGAGAGACAGTGAGTGAGGATCATAGAGCGGTGGGTTAGGATGAGAGCTTACACTCTATATGGGCGGCACAGACATACAGGGGTGACACAGAGGGGAGAGACAGTGAGTGAGGAGCATAGAGCAGTGGGTTAGGATAAAAGCTTACACTATAGGGGAGAGGGCAGACAGTCAGGGGTGACACAGAGGGGAGAGACAGTGAGTGAGGAGTATAGAGCGGTGGGTTAGGATGAGAGCTTACACTCTATAGGGGAGGGGCAGACAGACAGGGGTGACACAGAGGAGAGACAGTGAGTGAGGAGTATAGAGCGGTGGGTTAGGTTGAAAGCGTACACTCTATATGGGCGGGACAGACATACAGGGGTGACACAGAGGGGAGAGACAGTGAGTGAGGAGCATAGAGCGGTGGGTTAGGATGAGAGCTTACACTATAGGGGAGAGGCAGACAGACAGGGGTGACACAGAGGGGAGAGACAGTGAGTGAGCAGCATAGAGCGGAGGGTTAGGATGAGAGCTTACCCTCTATAAGGGAGGGGCAGACAGACAGGGGTGACACAGAGGGGAGAGACAGTGAGTGAGGAGCATAGAGTGGTGGGTTAGGATGAAAGCTTACACTCTATAGGGGAGGGGCAGACAGACAGGGGTGACACAGAGGGGAGAGACAGTGAGTGAGGAGCATAGAGCGGTGGGTTAGGATGAGAGCTTACACTCTATATGGGCGGGGCAGACATACAGGGTTGACACAGAGGGGAGAGACAGTGAGTGAGGAGCATAGAGCGGTGGGTTAGGATAAGAGCTTACACTATAGGGGAGAGGGCTGACAGACAGGGGTGACACAGAGGGGAGAGACAGTGAGTGAGGATTATAGAGCGGTGGGTTAGGATGAGAGCTTACACTCTGTAGGGGAGGGGCAGACAGATGGGAGAGACAGTGAGTGAGGAGTATAGAGCGGTGAGTTAAGATGAGAGGTTACACTCTATAGGGGAGGGACAGACATACAGGGGTGACACAGAGGGGAGAGACGGTAATCCAGGAGCATGGGCAGTGGGTTAGGATGAGAACAATATATAGGATAGGAGACAGATGGTGCTTTAGGATAAGAACTGGATGGATTTACTAATGAAATGGGTTTTGAGAGTCCATTTGAATATTTGGAGAGAGGCTGAGAGTTTGAGAGTGAGAGGGAGAGATATCCAGTGGTAGGTAGGAAGAAGCACAAATATTCTTTGAATAAATAATCTTTCTCCTGTTTTAAGCAGAAAGCGGAGATCCATAATCTTACACATCATATATATATATGAGGATATTTTACACGGTTCTCATATACACATAATATTTGTGCTTGTGATGTGTGATAATAACACACACAGTTCCCAATTTAGTCTGTAGATGATTTCTTCTTTCTGTCACTTCACAAATTTACAGGAAACATATGAGTCCTGCAGCCAAAGGAATGTAACGTCAATTCCCGGCTTTGTACCTTTCCGATGGTCTCAGCATCAGTGTACGGCAGCTACCAGAGCCGTAACTAGACTTTTTGGTGCTCTGTGCCAGAGAGAGCATTGGTGCCCCCCCCCATATTTTAAATCGGTACATAATATAGTGCACCTGAGAGAGGGCCATGTCCTCATGGGGAAGGGCCAGGGAAGAGATAGGGGAGGCCAGGAGATGCTGGGGATAAATAGGGACATAATATAGTGCACCTGAGAGAGGGCCATGTCCTCATGGGGTAGGGCCAGGGAAGAGACAGGGGAGGCCTGGAGATGCTGGGGATATATAGGGACATAATATTGTGCACCTGAGAGAGGGCCGTGGCCTCATGGGGAAGGGCCGGGGAAGAGATAGGGGAGGCCAGGAGATGCTGGGGATAAATAGGGACATAATATAGTGCACCTGAGAGAGGTCCATGGCCTCATGGGGAAGGGCCACTGAAGAGATAGGGGAGGCCAGGAGATGCTGGGGATAAATAGGGACATAATATAGTGCACCTGAGAGAGGGCCATGGCCTCATGGGGAAGAGCCAGGGAAGAGATAGGAGAGGCCAGGAGATGCTGGGGATAAATAGGGACATAATATAGTGCACCTGAGAGAGGGCCATGGCCTCATGGGGAAGGGCCAGTGAAGAGATAGGGGAGGCCAGGAGATGCTGGGGATAAATAGGGACATAATATAGTGCACCTGAGAGAGGGCCATGGCCTCATGGGGAAGAGCCAGGGAAGAGATAGGGGAGGCCGGGAGATGCTGGGGATAAATAGGGACATAGTATAGTGCACCTGAGAGAGGGCCATGGCCTCATGGGGAAGGGCCAGGGAAGAGATAGGGGAGGCCGGGAGATGCTGGGGATAAATAGGGACATAATATAGTGCACCTGAGAGAGGGCCATGGCCTTATGGGGAAGGGCCAGGGAAGAGATAGGATTGGCCAGGAGATGCTGGGGATAAATAGGGACATAATATAGTGCACCTGAGAGAGGGCCATGGCCTCATGGGGACGGGCCAGGGAAGAGGTAGGGGAGGGCAGGAGATGCTGGGGATAAATAGGGACATAATATAGTGCACCTGAGAGAGGGCCATTGCCTCATGGGGAAGGGCCAGGGAAGAGGTAGGGGAGGGCAGGAGATGCTGGGGATAAATAGGGACATAATATAGTGCACCTGAGAGAGGGCCATGGCCTCATGGGGAAGAGCCAGGGAAGAGATAGGGGAGGCCGGGAGATGCTGGGGATAAATAGGGACATAGTATAGTGCACCTGAGAGAGGGCCATGGCCTCATGGGGAAGGGCCAGGGAAGAGATAGGGGAGGCCGGGAGATGCTGGGGATAAATAGGGACATAATATAGTGCACCTGAGAGAGGGCCATGGCCTTATGGGGAAGGGCCAGGGAAGAGATAGGATTGGCCAGGAGATGCTGGGGATAAATAGGGACATAATATAGTGCACCTGAGAGAGGGCCATGGCCTCATGGGGAAGGGCCAGGGAAGAGGTAGGGGAGGGCAGGAGATGCTGGGGATAAATAGGGACATAATATAGTGCACCTGAGAGAGGGCCATTGCCTCATGGGGAAGGGCCAGGGAAGAGATAGGAGAGGCCTGGAAATGCTGGGGATATATAGGGACATAATATTGTGCACCTGAGAGAGGGCCGTGGCCTCATGGGGATGGGCCGGGGAAGAGATAGGGGAGGCCAGGAGATGCTGGGGATAAATAGGGACATAATATAGTGCACCTGAGAGAGGTCCATGGCCTCATGGGGAAGGGCCACTGAAGAGATAGGGGAGGCCAGGAGATGCTGGGGATAAATAGGGACATAATATAGTGCACCTGAGAGAGGGCCATGGCCTCATGGGGAAGAGCCAGGGAAGAGATAGGAGAGGCCAGGAGATGCTGGGGATAAATAGGGACATAATATAGTGCACCTGAGAGAGGGCCATGGCCTCATGGGGAAGGGCCAGTGAAGAGATAGGGGAGGCCAGGAGATGCTGGGGATAAATAGGGACATAATATAGTGCACCTGAGAGAGGGCCATGGCCTCATGGGGAAGAGCCAGGGAAGAGATAGGGGAGGCCGGGAGATGCTGGGGATAAATAGGGACATAGTATAGTGCACCTGAGAGAGGGCCATGGCCTCATGGGGAAGGGCCAGGGAAGAGATAGGGGAGGCCGGGAGATGCTGGGGATAAATAGGGACATAATATAGTGCACCTGAGAGAGGGCCATGGCCTTATGGGGAAGGGCCAGGGAAGAGATAGGAGAGGCCAGGAGATGCTGTGGATAAATAGGGAGATAATATAGTGCACCTGAGAGAGGGCCATGGCCTCATGGGGAAGGGCCAGAGAAGAGATAGGGGAGACCAGGAGATGCTGGGGATTAATAGGGACATAATATAGTGCACCTGAGAGAGGGCCATGGCCTCATGGGGAAGGGCCAGGGAAGAGATAGGATTGGCCAGGAGATGCTGGGGATAAATAGGGACATAATATAGTGCACCTGAGAGAGGGCCATGGCCTCATGGGGAAGGGCCAGGGAAGAGGTAGGGGAGGGCAGGAGATGCTGGGGATAAATAGGGACATAATATAGTGCACCTGAGAGAGGGCCATTGCCTCATGGGGAAGGGCCAGGGAAGAGATAGGAGAGGCCAGGAAATGCTGGGGATAAATAGGGACATAATATAGTGCACCTGATAGAGGGCCATGGCCTCATGGGGAAGGGCCAGGGAAGAGATAGGAGAGGCCAGGAGATGCTGGGGATAAAAGAAGAGGAAGCTACAAGTGAGAATGATAATAAACAGGAAATGGACAGGCCAAAACAGCGCCCCCTGAACCTGTGGTGCCCTGTGCCATGGCACTGGTCGCACTACCCTAGGCACGGCACTGGCAGCTGCACACAGACAATTAGAGGGACAGGCAGAGATACACAGTGGCTGCAAAAACTTTGTATTATGGACTATGTGACACCAGCCTTACTCTAGACACATATAAAATACATCAGTTTTCTGTAATTGTACCACTAGATGGTGCTGTTACCCCCCTTCTTGCTTTCCAGCTACGCTGTCCCTGATGTGCACCAAGTTTATATGTGTTATTAATCCTGTTTCCTCCTGACCTCAGGGCTGCAGAGATTCTGTGAGGACATAGAAATGATGATCGGGTTTCAGCCGAACCGTTTCTGGAAGATATGCTGGGCATTCGTCACACCGACTATTCTAACCGTGAGATTTTTTTTAAAAATTTTTTGTTTATTTGTATTTAAATTTATATTTAAAAAACAATCTAATAGAAATACAGGGGTTTGCTGGCACGGTATAAATGTTTTCTTCTCTGCTATTCTCATTAACAATTTGTCAGTACTGTCAGCTGTGTGCACATAGTGCAGCAACTTTGTCTCAAAAGTAAAGTAAAATGCTAGTGTGTGGCCGCCACGTTCTATTGTAGTGACTAGAGAGAGCACAGAGGCAGCTGAGCGCTGAGGAATTATCTTTATCAGACAGACTCAATGTGCCTGTTCATTCATATGCTATCCACAATTTTTGGTTGCTATATGTAATTCACACATTCAAACACTAGGTGGCAGCAAACCACAAACATTATACAGCAGGTCTGCAGTAATAGAATCAATATCTCCAGTATCTAGAGTATATGCATTGCAATAACCGGTTATTTCATTGTTACATGATCTCCATTTTGCTTCATTAATAAATGATTTATGTATTGTAGCACTTCTACAAATGTATTTACTCAGCTAATGAAAAGAGAAAATGTAATTTCTGATCAACTTGGTCTCTTCACTTCCAAACATTGGTGAAAATAATCATTATTTGCCATATAGACCGTAGCCTGTAAGGGGCCCCTATTGAGCACAAGCTGGTTGAGCCTCATTCTACGCTAGGCCTTTGGCTGTGTGTAATTGCAGTCAGTCCTGGGACATACTAGAAGAAATATTTGCACGGCCAGCGGCCTGAGATTATTAATTTTTATTTATATGGCGCCAAAAGGGATCTGCAGCGCCTTCCTATGTACATAAACAGGAACAGTATGAGTCCCACCAACACAGTGACTTACAGTACAGAACATTGCAGAACAAGGACAAGGTCTATAAACATTGCTGCATCAGCGGTTATAATACCCAAATCAGCAGCGAGATGGCCTAACCCAAAGGTCTTGTGCCATTGTTACCAGTGAGAAGCTGATGGTATAAGTAAGGGAAGGAGAAGCACATGAGGGAAGAGGGCCTTGGTCGTCAGAGCTTACATTCTAAAGGGGAGAGGCAGACAGACGGGGGGGGGACACAGATGGGGGGGATAGTGAGGAATGAGCATGGGGTAGTGGGTTAGGATGAGAGCTGATAGCCCGTGATGAAGTAGTGGGGCCTTGAGAGCCCGTTTGAAGAATTGTAGAGTCTGTGGAGAGTCTGATGGGAAGAGGGAGAGAGTTCCAGAGGTGAGGAGCAGCAGAGGCAAAGGCTTGGAGGCGGGAGAGGGAGGAAGTAGTCAGTTGGCAGGAGAGGCGGCGTGTATTGTGGAGCGAAGGGGGCGGACAGGAGAGTGAGGGGAGATGAGATCAGAGATGTAAATGGGAGAGGAATGGGTGAGGGCTATGTAGGCGAGTGTAAGAACCTTGAATTGGGTTCTGAAAGGGAAGGGGAGCCAGTGTAGGGCTTGTAGGAGAGGGGAGGCAGATGTAGAGCGTTTGTACAGGAAGATGAGCGGTGCAGCACCATTGAGCACAGATTGTAGTATAGAGGTGGGAGTCAGGGAGGCCAGATAGGAGGAGGCTACACAGATAACTGCAAACAACCCCACAGTGACCAATCAGGATGTAATCGCCATTTCCTTGCATAGTATGTATACAAAATGAAAGCAACTGTCTGGTCACTATGGGTTACAGTACCTGGGCACCGTGCACAATTATTCAGAAATGTTCCTCATTTTGTCTATAATGAATGTGTCAGTATTTCGCCCTTTAAATTAATTATTTCCTTCGCTTTTTCCAGTTTATTTTGTGCTTCAGCTTCTGGCAGTGGGAGCCGATGACTTACGGCACCTATCACTACCCGTCGTGGTCCATGGTCCTCGGGTGGCTGATGCTGGCTTGTTCCGTCATCTGGATTCCAATCATGTTTGTCATCAAGATGTACCTCGCACCAGGCAGTTTTATCGAGGTAGCTCCCGCATCTCAATCATTAGCTGCGCTCTTGTTTTGCATACTAAACACGGCTCATTCCTGCCCATCGCTCGGAACGCAGTCGCGGCCATCAATATGCATCAGAACAGCTGGAGTATAAAAAAGGATTCCAATTCACTTTGTCATGGAGAATAGCCGCCAAGCACCGCGCTCCCCGAGCCGGACAGTTTCATCTACTCTTTATAACTGTTCACTTGGGAGGTCGAGGTGTCAACATGGCAATTTAATGGAGATTACAAAATAACGACAATAGAGGCTCCATTTATTTTAATAGCTAATAAACCAATAATTGCTCTTTTAATGTTTGTTTTCGTGCCATGTTATACAGATATTTTCCCCCCATCAAATTACATTTCCAATAAAAAAAGAAAACCGCATAAAAAATGAAGCCCGTTTTCATTCCTCTTTCACCTGCCGCTCGGTTTAGGGGACGATCGTTCGCCAGATAATTAGAATCTCATTTCTAGAACAACTTCTTTTTTTTTTTCTGTTTTGTAAGTTTTTATTGTTACTTTGGGGAATTATCATCAACAGAAATTCAGTTACTCTGATTACCTGCACTGACCGGGACACGGGATTCAGTATAAGAGAAAACAGCCTTTGTTGATCTCAATGTTAAATATTGGTTAGGAATCTTAAATCAGGTGTTATATATATTTCACCCCCTTCTCTTAGGGTGACGACATTTGTTATAGTCAGACTATGAAACCTAGGGGGCGATTCTAAGTCCCACGCTATTGTTATAGCACTGTTATGGCAATGCAGCATTCATTACTGATCCGAGCTGCGTCCATGGAACATCTGCGTGATCCTCTGCTGGCTGAGTGACATTGGGGTCATCAAAGCCGGCGAACACAGTTGCTCAAGAGAGGCCGCAAAATCTACGTTAGCCAACGGAGATCTCGGCCTCTTCCCACCCCCCCCAACGGTGGCGACACGCCTCCATTTGGGGAAACAGAGGCCGTCACCACCCATAAACGGCAGCAGGCTCTCAATCACTGACAGTCTTCTGCGGCTCTGCGTGCGAACACATACACGCACATGCGCAGTACGAATCTTACTCCAGCACGGACTGGCAGAATCCCTGCCTGCCTCTTCCCCTCCACCCCTAATACAGGGCTGCCCAGTGGCAGTGGTAGCTCTGGGGCAGCTTAAGTGTCTGATAAGGAGCCCGGCAGTATAGTGGGCGCAGCGATAATGGTCCATCCGCACATGGAGGCCACAAAAATTAATGTTGTGGAGTAACTTTACCTTGTTTCATAATTACATCACCTTTTCATGTACTTTAAACAAAATAACACATTTCTTTTTGTTAATGTTATAAAAAAAATGGTGTAAAATGAGTATACTGTACAGTGCATTAATGATGACGTTTTGATGCATTTATTTAGTTTATTAATGAATTGGTTAATCTGTTGCAAGAATATCCCCCAATTGTTATCAGGCTTCCTGCAGGCTGCGATCATCTCTCATCCGCTGTTCTAGGCTGCATACTGTGCTCTACACCCCGTCTCCTGGCAGGGAGTCTGTAATTGTGCATATTACTAAAGTTTTCCCCCTTATTTCTGCTCTATTATATGTCATTTCTGGTGATCGCTGACATGTAGGGCTCATCCACCTGAGCAGAACAGTTGTGTTGCATTGCAAACGCCGTTATTACTCTAATAGTTCAGTCACTTTGAGCTGAGAAACCAAAATGTGGGCTGAGATTTTCACGTACGAGACAAAGTTATCATTTTGCTGACACTGTGAGGAGCCGCCCATAGCGTGGCGTCTAAATGCAGCATACAATACCGCAAAGGCACAAGGGCTGTCTAATATCTTGAGCTCTGTCAGAGTACAGGGACGATTAATTATAGATCTGTGTTGTTACACTGCGACATCTCATATTAGATTTATTTATCCTTTATGTTGTCCTTTAAAAGGTAAAAGTTATTCATAAGGTTTATTTTCGCTATATTGTTCTTATAACTGTTTAGTAAAATATATGAACCCAAGTCTCAGCCGGTTCCCACGTCTTCACATATATTTCTGTTTTCACATTACAGAGGCTCAAGTTGGTGTGTACCCCACAGCCGGATTGGGGTCCGTTTTTGTCCAAGCACCGCGGGGAACGTTACAAGAATATGATTGACCCCCTGGGCACCTCCTCACTGGGCCTGAAGCTTCCCCCCAAGGATTTTGAGCTAGGAACACAATGCTAGTACACATGGTGTCTGTACCTCCGTAGTACAGCCTCCACCAATTTCCCATGTCATCCACCGTCTTCTTCTTTCTCCGACGATGCAGGTGGTCTCTTAGATAAACAGTAGGGTCCCTCGTTGCATGCTGTAGCCAACACCTAAACTGACCGCCTTGCACTCTCGTTGCTTCTCTGTTTTTGTTTGACTGCCAAATATCAGCAGTGCCTCTAAAGATGATTGTCCAGCGGCAGTAAATACTATTATTGTATAGGGGGGAGGGGGGATAGAATAGTCATTCCTGTGATTAAAGAGGGTTATTATTGGATATTCATCACTTAATTCCATCATCATTCTCAACATTTGATTATTAATTCTTAAACAGTAAGTAAAAAGTTAGAATATTTTCCACTATTGATATTGAGTGGCAGAATTTTGGGGGAGGTGGTGGTGCCAGGGAAGGAGGGGTGGGGGTTACTTCTGATATCGCTGCCATTCTAGAGATCCAGATCCAAGGTTAGAATGTACCTTTTCCTTTGAGAATTTCACAGTAGATAATGTCTCTCTTAAGAAAATGGATACTCCTAAAAGAATAGCTTTTACCAGACCATCCCACTGGGTCTATGGGCTTAGGCTGTCTGACCAAAGGGTCCTAGAGGTTGTTGCTGCCTGGTTACTCGGGTAGGACTTCGCCCATATACAGTCCTCATCCAGCAAAGACTGGTGGCATCTTGCCATCAGGGCCTGGCCTTACTCTAGACCCAAATCTATTGAGTTAAGGTTGCGGTAAAGTGGTGTTGAGGAGACATCTCCAAAGGTTCTTCCACCGTGAAAATGATTTAAGCTTCATAAGAATGTTCGTGGTTGGAAAGCCGTTAAAATTATTTCATGAACATTTTGACTCATTCTGATACTCAAATTCTAAGCGTGTCCCCCTTTCTTCTCTATCTGCATCTCACTTGTATGCCCATCGTCATAGTAAAAAGATTTCACTTTTTCACTATCGCCTCACCTCACGGGGTCTATCCTGCCAACTATGCAAAGATAAAAAACAGCCCCTCCGCCTTCAAAAAGAGCCATGAAATTATAGAGTCACGTTTGACTGGGACCCTGGGGAATTCAGATTTGTATTATTTTTATTATCCGTTGATTACGAACCAAACGTCCGTATTGTAGCTTTCCAACTTCTAAATTGTAGATGATTACAAGGATCCCATTTAATTTCCAGTACAATTACTGTATTCGTATATCCCAGATGAATGAAGCAGATTTTAAAAAAAAAATTCCCAAAGTCCCAAATTTAGATTTCAAAGTCTTTGCAATGGGCAGCCGTTCCAAGACCAGGGTGCATTGCAGTCGCCACATGTAGTAGAGCTAAGCGGTTTCTCACCTGTTAGTTCAATGCGCGATAATCGTTCGTCTTCCATGAAACGGCTCCAGGCCTTCTGAACTTTTGAACACATTAAACGCGCTCTCAGTGACGGTGTCTTTTAATCTTTACTTGCCACATTTGACATAATTTTGATGTTTCATTATATCCTCCAGAAGCCATTATATAGTTTGTGCCTAATTTTCTATACTCGCTAAAATGTGTAGAGCTGATCGTAGTTTGTAATTGGTGTGTTGTTTAGTATTGACCCCCCCCTGCCCCCCCCCACAATCTGTCGTCTTTATATAGTAACTCCTACGTGTGTTCAGTGAGCAAAAACAATAGCAACCAGCTCTATATATTATATATATAGTATATTAATGTTTATGAACATCTTCTTCCTCTAATGCCAAGCCATATGTGTGTGTGTAAATATATATATATATATAGTGTCTGTACTTGTACCGAATGAGGATAAGTGCGGATATAGAACTAAAGAGCGTTCATTGATTTAAGGAACCAGATAAGAATATTTAGATCAGAAATGGGCGAGTATACGCTTAGGGTGATGGGGTTTAGTTCCTTACAGGATCGTTGTGTTAAATGGGACTTTGACAAGGTCTTATGTCAGGAGTCTCATCATTCCGGGAAAACTCCTGAGTCCTTTATTTAATTCCCCTAAGATAACAGTAGCTTTATCCAAACATCGCAAATTATTTTACGCTTTAATCCTGACTCTGTAGTCAGTTTTTTAGGGCCTAACTGTAAATGCTACACTAAAGCCTACTGCAAATTATAAATATGTAATGAGACATTGTATAGGCCACAAGGAAATTAGGGTTTGCTAGAAACAATCTATGGATTTCTCAGTGCTAATTCCACAACAACAAAAAACACTGTGCAATGAATATATATATATAATTGGAGATGTGCACCCACCCCCGTGTTCTGGGTTTGCCAAAACCACCTCAACGGTTTTGGTTTTCTTTAAAAATTGATAAAAACATCTAAAATCATGTAACTTGTACCTGTTTTTCTGCCTATTGTATTATTAACATCAATAACTTTAATTTTCAATCGTTCCCTGTCAATTTTGATCACCTCACAGCACCTGACTGATATCACGAGGGTGGAACTCACAGGCGATCCAAAACACGCAAGATCTGGTTTTTAAATCCAAGTTCCAAATTGCGAGAAGACCCGGTTCTACTCGGAGCCCCAAAGTGATTCTGAACCGAGAGTAAGTTCGTCTCGGAACCCCAAAGTTTGGGTGTGTTCGTTTTTCTCAAAAACTGAACCGCTCATCTCTATATATAATAGATATAACAATAGTCAGTACGCCTCAGTAAAAGATATGATACGTGTAAGCCGGCAATACCTACCCAGATACTGGTACAATTCCGAATTGAGGCACATTAATTAATATTATGTACTAGGGGACCCTACAAGCTAACCTCTAGTACCAAGGAATTTAGCAACCTCTAGTACCGGGGATTTTAGCAACCTCTAGTACCGGGGATTTTAGCAACCTCAATTCCTGGGGATTTTAGCAACCTCTAGTACCTGGGATTTTAGCAACCTCTAGTACCGGGGATTTTAGCAACCTCTAGTACTGGGGATTTTAGCAACCTCAATTCCTGGGGATTTTAGCAACCTCTTGTACCGGGGATTTTAGCAACCTCAATTCCTGGGGATTTTAGCAACCTCTAGTACCGGGGATTTTAGCAACCTCTAGTACCGGGGATTTTAGCAACCTCTAGTACCTGGGATTTTAGCAACCTCTAGTACCTGGGATTTTAGCAACCTCTAGTACCGGGGATTTTAGCAACCTCTAGTACCGGGGATTTTAGCAACCTCTAGTACTGGGGATTTTAGCAACCTCAATTCCTGGGGATTTTAGCAACCTCTTGTACCGGGGATTTTAGCAACCTCAATTCCTGGGGATTTTAGCAACCTCTAGTACCGGGGATTTTAGCAACCTCTAGTACCGGGGATTTTAGCAACCTCTAGTACCTGGGATTTTAGCAACCTCTAGTACCTGGGATTTTAGCAACCTCTAGTACCGGGGATTTTAGCAACCTCTAGTACTGGGGATTTTAGCAACCTCAATTCCTGGGGATTTTAGCAACCTCTTGTACCGGGGATTTTAGCAACCTCAATTCCTGGGGATTTTAGCAACCTCTAGTACCGGGGATTTTAGCAACCTCTAGTACCGGGGATTTTAGCAACCTCTAGTACCTGGGATTTTAGCAACCTCTAGTACCTGGGATTTTAGCAACCTCTAGTACCGGGGATTTTAGCAACCTCTAGTACCGGGGATTTTAGCAACCTCTAGTACCTGGGATTTTAGCAACCTCTTGTACCGGGGATTTTAGCAACCTCAATTCCTGGAGATTTTAGCAACCTCTTGTACCGGGGATTTTAGCAACCTCAATTCCTGGGGATTTTAGCAACCTCTAGTACCGGGGATTTTAGCAACCTCTAGTACCGGGGATTTTAGCAACCTCTAGTACCGGGGATTTTAGCAACCTCTAGTACCGGGGATTTTAGCAACCTCTAGTACCGGGGATTTTAGCAACCTCTAGTACCGGGGATTTTAGCAACCTCTAGTACCGGGGATTTTAGCAACCTCTAGTACCGGGGATTTTAGCAAGGACCTACTGTTGTCTTAAAGCACCTGTGGTTCAGCAACCTATGCAGCGCCGAAGCTCGTCCCAATTCTAATATAGATATAATTATTTGCTAACGTCTATGGCTCTGTCAGTGTCAAGTAGGGGGTTACGAGAGTAATATTCTGGTTTGGATAATGCACTTTGCTCCATATTACTGTATATTGTTACACAGTACTGCACCGGTCTCTTCCCCGCCAGAGGCCGCAGAAGTCTCTTCCCACCTTCATCTGCTGCACCAGGCGACGGGATTGTAGATGCAGCACAATACAGTCACCTGACAATATTAGATTAGGGTCAGATGCCGACATAAAAATGCAGCCTACTCCTGTATCTCTGCAGTACCTGCTATTAGCGGCACAAAGAGACAGAGGTGACGTAAGAGACTGCACAATAGGATGAAGAGAGCGGCTCGGGTGCTCGTCGCATGCACACTTTTACGTAGCTTATGCCTCCTTGTTAAAGTCGCCTTGTTACGTTCTGTTTTTGATGGATGCCCAGTCGCCGGGGCTGAGCGTTACTTGGCGTAGTCGCTCAGATTACGGCAGAGAGATCCTTACAGCAGATTTAGGAATGGGCCTCATTCTATGGCTCCGCGTGTAGTCCAGTGAGGCGTAGCAGCGAGCCTGGCCACGTGTTAGATAGAGCCGATAAGTGTATACACAACGGGAAAATATCATTCAATTCTAGCGTATATTTTATTAAATGTTCCCCTAGCACAGGTAATGTTCCCTTAGCACAGGTAATGTTCCCCTAGCACAGGTAATGTTCCCTTAGCACAGGTAATGTTCCCTTAGCACAGGTAATGTTCCCTTAGCACGAGTAATGTTCCCTTAGCACAGGTAATGTTCCCTTAGCACAGGTAATGTTCCCTTAGCACAGGTAATGTTCCCTTAGCACAGGTAATGTTCCCCTAGCACAGGTAATGTTCCCTTAGCACAGGTAATGTTCCCTTAGCACGGGTAATGTTCCCTTAGCACAGGTAATGTTCCCCTAGCACGGGTAATGTTCCCCTAGCACGGGTAATGTTCCCCTAGCACGGGTAATGTTCCCTTAGCACAGGTAATGTTCCCCTAGCACAGGTAATGTTCCCTTAGCACAGGTAATGTTCCCCTAGCACAGGTAATGTTCCCTTAGCACAGGTAATGTTCCCTTAGCACAGGTAATGTTCCCCTAGCACAGGTAATGTTCCCCTAGCACAGGTAATGTTCCCTTAGCACAGGTAATGTTCCCTTAGCACAGGTAATGTTCCCTTAGCACAGGTAATGTTCCCTTAGCACAGGTAATGTTCCCTTAGCACAGGTAATGTTCCCCTAGCACAGGTAATGTTCCCTTAGCACAGGTAATGTTCCCTTAGCACAGGTAATGTTCCCCTAGCACAGGTAATGTTCCCCTAGCACAGGTAATGTTCCCTTAGCACAGGTAATGTTCCCTTAGCACAGGTAATGTTCCCTTAGCACAGGTAATGTTCCCCTAGCACAGGTAATGTTCCCTTAGCACAGGTAATGTTCCCTTAGCACAGGTAAGAGCGTGAAACTATATTTTCAGGCTCAGTATCAAGTGGTAATGACTAAATGTAGGATATAAAAGAGTTGTTTAGAGAACAAATTAGTATATTGGGTTAAATGTTATATATACTGTAAATTTGACTTGCCTATATATTTTATTTTCATACTGTACCTGTCCTTAGTAGTGTTGCATGGCCGTCATGTCTGTGTGTTTCCATGTACACCTATCTGTGCGAGCTCAACCGATAACTTTCACAATAGTCGTCTGCTCCTCCCACCCTCACGATGACCTCCAATGCCTGGACGGGGTATGTAGACCTACCTGCCTGGAAAACCATAAGGTTTCATACTTATTGGTACAAGATAGATCTGATGGATCCCCCTCTGTTCCTCTTATAGCCCCAGCAAAAACACAGAATCTGAGTCTACATACAGTGAAAAGATGTCTATATAATTCAGTCAGTGACTAAAAATGTGGGTGGACTTTCAAAGAAATATGGTTGCATGCATTGAGCAACTTCAGATCCACTTTCCTGATTAACCACAGCTCTGGTATTCGAGGAGAGTTCTGATAACACTGTTTGCCCTCCTCTAAAAGATATAAACTGGTTCACATTTAGTTCCACTCACAGAGCCGGCTGAGAGGATCCAAGGGCCACAGGAGGGTCACTGTATAGTACAGTCGCTGAGTGTCGGTGCAGGAGACAGCTACCGGTGGGGGAGGAAACACTCCGCAGTGATTGAATACAGGGCGACAAGCGAGATATTCTTCCAGCAGCTAAGCAGGCCCTGGGGGACACAGCCAGTCCTATCCACATGGTCTACAGCAGGGGTGGCCAACCCCTAACAGTTCATGTTTTCCAGATCTCCTAACTGTTGCACAGGTGTATTCATTACTAACTGACACATTTTAAAAGGTCCATAGGTGCTCTGGAAAACATCAACTGTAAGGGCGATGAGGACAGAATTTGGCTTCCCCTGGTGTTAGTTAGGCCTTGGCCAATGAGGTGTAGGAGACACTTTGGGAGCCGGTATACCTCTGACGTCTGGGAAAGTCATTGGGGGCTAGTGAGAACCGGGAGGGATAATTTGGCCAGGTCACTGTCACAGGTCTCCCTAACTCTCCTAACAAGTACAGGAGTGGGGCCTTCTCCAGCACAATATGTTATGGCAGCCGGCCTGGGAGCAAAGGCCCTCATTCAGACCCACTCGCGAGCGGCTGTACACTCGCAAGTGCGCATGCGCAAGACCCGACGAGCGAAGGACTTTCCTTCGCTCGGAGTGTCTCATCAAAGGGGGCGTGCTGTCGATGGTGACTGACAGCACGCCCCCTTTGGTGGGCGTGCCGGGGGCGTGCCTGCCAGACGTAGGCGTTCCCAAGGGAACGCCTACCGTCTGAAGCCGGCCCCACTGACATCACTAGTGATGTCAGTGGGAGTGATTTTGGCTCTGATAGAGCCAAAATCACTCCTGGCCTTGCGGTTGAAAAACCCAACCGCAGGCTTTTGCTCGCAGTTTCGATGGTCGCGATGGTCAAGACCATCGTGACCATCATCCTGCACGCTCGTATATGCTGTGGGTGGTGACCCACAGCTTTACGAGCGTCCAGGAGGACGCTCCATATTAATGGAGGTGGGCCCTGATTCAGAGCGAGCGCTCTGGTCAGAGCGTCCGGCTCTGAATCAGGGCCAAAATCCCCTGAATGTACCTATGGGGGACGCCAGCAGATATCTGCAGATTTTTTTCAGGAGAGGGATCGTGAAGCCCCCTCCCCTGGAGCTGTACGCTTGCAAATGCGCCCACCGAAGCACGATAGCACAGCAGGGGGGCCGAAGCAGGAAGTAAAGTGGTCGCATGTGCGATCACTTTACGTCTTACTGAGAGCCCCAGTCCCGGAGAGAGATACAGTGGACGGAGATAAAGTACCAACCAATCAGCTCCTGTCATATTTCAAACACTGTGAAGTGTAAAAGTGACAGGAGCTGATTGGTTGGTACTTTATCTCTCTCCAAGGTTTAGTAAATCTCCCGCCCCTGGGTCCTATTGGAGAAAAGTGTTATATAAATAAATATCCTAATTATTAAATTATCATCATTTTAAAATATCATAATGTATTTGGGTGAAGATACACAAGCCCCATCCTCGGGATAGATCCCGTTCCTCCATACACAGATGGGCACCTGCTGAGGTCCTCTACTAATTACATGTAAGGTGATATAGCGGCCTGATCTCAGCCTCGCTCCCTCTCTATACTGAGCCGAGCAGCAATCTCCTCCGCAGCGCTGGGCTATTAGCCTAAGCAGCATTCAGGAGTGAACGGAGCCTTTCTAGCACTGGAAACGAATTGCCGGAACATCTTCCCATGCAATACTTAGCTGCAATCAATTAGAAACCTCTGCAGGGAATGAGATCTTTGTCAGGCTGAGTAATTCCTGGCTCTTCTTCCTATGGCGGAATAGGATCAGAGGAAATCTCCCCCATCCTGCTAATTACTGCCATTGCCTTCCGCTGTTTATAAGGGCCAAACCTCTTTCACGGGTACGTTCCCTGAGTTACTGCACCTCGCTGGTTACGTTACCCTTGCTTGTTGAGCAATGTGTGCTCCTGCCAGAGCTCTGCTCCCGGCTTACCTATGAGACGCCCGGAAATTTTCCACTGATATAGACAATATAGAAAAGTAATAACCAGAAAGGAGACAAAATAGAATTCCTATGGCAAGTAATAGCATTTATATTCCCCCAGCCCTGAGTGCGCAGCATAGATTATGGCAGTGATGTACGTGGTAATTAAATCAATTACTGTCGTTTCTTTATTACGGGGTAATAACTTGGATGTTTTCCAGTCTCTGATTTTCCCATTTATTCGCCACCTGCAATAATCTGGGCTAATTTAGGGCCTGATTCATTACAGATCGCTATTGCGATTACGCACGCAGATGCACGATTGTTATGTACTGTGTATGCGCATGCATCGCAGAGCGCGTGCGCAAGGGCATCATTGCGATCGCAGAGACCGCGCAGATCCATCACAGAGTGATTGACGGGAAGTGAGCGTTTAGGGGTGTTAACGGGGGGTGGTCGGCTAAACGCAGGCGTGCCTGTTCCTTTGAACGCTGTTACAGGGGCGTGCATAAATTAGCCACTGCGATGGCAAACGCAGCTTGAGCTCTCACTACGTACCGGAAGGTTGCCAATTTCTGAGTAAGGTCTGAGTTAAAACGCCGACGACAGCGCTGCAATTCGCACGCTTCGTGGCCCGATCTGAGCCCGTATTGCTTAATTTTACACAGAGCCCTATGAGGCTTTGAGCACTTTTAGGCGTATCCGGGCTGCCGTCAAACGCGCCCATTGTCGCGATGACTCGCACCCGTGAATACTCCACGTACAATAGGGTTAATCCCTCTGTGGCGAGTATCCATGGTTTTCACACGCACAAAATATAAAAACAAAATTCCCTACAGGGTAGAACGTTTATATAACTCTCAGCATCGGGAAACAAAATAACTACCCAAACCACAACCCCTTATTATAAGATATTAATTTCCTCGCGTCCCCTTATGGGTCTCGGGTATAGGCAGCAAATCTGTCACAAAGGTACCCAATCCCTTTAAATGGCAATTTGAAAATAGTAAATAACAATTTGCGCCGGTCAGTGAATGAACTTGATAATATGTTAACTGCAAATTGAAGTAACGCAAGCACAAAAATATTCTAGACTTTTTGTATGGTTTTACTTAAATATAATTATAACACAACAAAGACACAAATGTTCAATTAACATCTAAGGAAGAGGATATGCGGAAATATGAAAAAGGGAATAAAAAATAGGGAAGAAAACAAAAAAAAAAAAAAAAAGAGAAAAGGGCAAAATCAAATGTAAAAAAAAACTTAATAAAAAATATTAATTATTTATATATATGTATATATATATATATATATATGGTCCTTATATCTGTATTTGTACAGCCCCATATTGCTCTGTTCCGCCTTTTCTGGGTCCGTGAATCTGGACAGCTCCCCCCAAATAATAGGAACTACTAATAGGGTGAGGAGCACTTAATGACTCATATTGTACTGAATGAAAGCAATCATATGTCACCTGTATAGTGCAAGTTAGACAATGGACGCACGTGTCTGGTGTCTGGTGTCTGACGGGTTACTGTGGTTCACTAAAGTTTAAAATGCAGAGTCTGAGGGGGCAATCGTCCCTCGATAATGAATAGGAGGGAGAGAGACCAGCTGCTCCCAGGGCCTCAGAGCAGCAGTGTCACATAGTTACTGTTTGCTTTGATCACTTGGTTTATCTGCAGAGTCACCAGGTGGCTGAGATCCGTACAAGAGATTACTTCCAGCTTCTACTCATTCCTAAGTAATGTATCAGGACAAATCTCACCCCTGTTCACCAGAATCTCACCCCTGCCCAGCTGGTCGTGCCCCTTATTTAATGTGACCACACCCCAAATCTGGGTTTCCCCTTTCCTTTTATTCTGTATGCTAGAGCATTGATTGGACACCTGCCATGTTTGCAGGATGGCTCCTGTGGACGCTGCGTGTCTCATTTCCAGGCATGACAGTAGCTGCAGGGAGACCCCCAATACACAGTGCACAGTATGGGCATTTACAAATGACAGTAACGTTATGAATGTTTCATTAGTAGAGCTGGATTCCCAGACAGCATCGCTGAGCAGCCAGATGCAGTGATAACTCCTCTTCCATCTGATAATAACAGGGCAGCGGCCATTTTAGATCACTAATTGTAGCCAGGCGGACATTAGATCCTCGCTGGGCCCTGTGTGATCCACTGATTGTGAATAGGAATGCTGCTTGGAGATCGCAGCCTGGGTTCATTGCGTTGTTGCTATTAGAAGCCATTTGTCTTGTTGTCATCCGTCCCTGTGTACAATTACTAGGCAAACACTAATTATTCCTCCACCCTAGCGAACACTGACTTCTAGGTTGCATTGTGCAGATTTTGTAGCATTTATCGCCGCCCCACCACGGGGACGCTTGGTGTTGTGTCTCATCTATGGTGACTTCTACCCACAGAGGTCTCCGCTTTCTTTGTGTCCTGACGCTCCCGCTAGTATGTTGGTGAAATGATTATTTCAGCCGCCAAATTCAAGTCTTCCACGCTGAAATGCATTTGGTCAGTTTTCATTTACTCAACTGTCAGACAGCAGCTTCCCAAAGAGAGAACACGTGAGAGAGAGATAGAGAGGAGATAAAGGAGTACAGACCGAGACAAAGACTGAGGAAGGGAGATGGTGAGGGGTTAATGATGGTAGATGGAAGATGTGAGGGGTTAATGATGGTGGAAGGAAGATGGTGAGGGGTTAATGATGGTAGATGGAAGATGGTGTGGAATTAATGATGGTGGAAGGAAGATGGCGAGGGGTTAATGATGGTAGACGGAAGATGGTGAGGGATTAATGATGGTAGACGGAAGATGTGAGGGGTTAATGATGGTGGAAGGAAGATGGTGAGGGGTTAATGATGGTGGAAGGAAGATGGTGAGGGGTTAATGATGGTAGATGGAAGATGGTGCGGAATTAATGATGGTGGTAGGAAGATGGCGAGGGGTTAATGATAGTAGAAGGAAGATGATGAGGGATTAATGATGGTAGATGGAAGATGGTGAGGGGTTAATGATGGTGGAAGGAAGATGGTGAGGGGTTAATGATGGTGGAAGGAAGATGGTGAGGGGTTAATGATGGTAGATGGAAGATGATTATTGGTTAATGATGGTGGAAGGAAGATGGTGAGGAGTTAATGATGGTGGAATGAAGATGGTGAGGGGTTAAAGATGGTATAAGGAAGATGGTGAGGGGTTAATGATGGTGGAAGGAAGATGGTGAGGGGTTAATGAGGGTGGTTGGTGGAAGGAAGGAAGATGGTGAGGGGTTAATGATGGTGGAATAAGATGGTGAGGGGTTAATGAGGGTGGTTGGTGGAAGGAAGATGGTGGGTTAATGATAGAGGGAGGTGGAAGATGATGGCGAGGGGTTCATACTGGAGAGAGGATGGTGAGGAGTTAATTATGGTGGGCAATTAAAACAGGTGGTGAGTGGTTAGTGATGGTGGGAGGAAGACAGTAAGAGGTTAATGATTGTAGTGGGTGGAAAAATATGGTGAGAGTTTTAATAATAGTGATGGATGGATGATAAGGAAGGATGAATCAATGGATGGGAAGGATGGATGGAAGAGAAGGAAGAATGGATGGAAGAGAAGGAAGAATGGATGGAAGATATGGAAGAATGGATAGAAGAGAAGGAAGGATGGATGGAAGAGAAGGAAGGATGGATGGATGGAAGAGAAGGAAGAATGGATGGAAGAGAAGGAAGAATGGATGGAAGAGAAGGAAGAATGGATGGATGGATGAGAAGGATGGATGGATGAGAAGGATGGAAGAGAAGGAAGAACGGATGGAAGAGAAGGAAGGATGGATGGAAGAGAAGGAAGGATGGATGGATGGAAGAGAAGGAAGGATGGAAGAGAAGGAAGAATGGATGGAAGAGAAGGAAGAATGGATGGAAGAGACGGAAGAATGGATGGATGAGAAGGATGGATGGATGAGAAGGAAGGATGGATGATGATGGATGGATGAGAAGGAATGATGGAAGAGAAGGAAGGATGGATGGAAGAGAAGGAAGAATGGATGGATGAGGATGGATGGAAGAGAAGGAAGAATGGATGGAAGAGAAGGAAGAATGGATGGATGAGAAGGATGGATGGATGAGAAGGAAGGATGGATGGATGAGAAGGATGGAAGAGAAGGAAGAATGGATGGAAAGGAAGGAAGAATGGATGGAAGAGAAGGAAGGATGAATGGAAGAGAAGGAAGGATGGATGGAAGAGAAGGAAGGATTGATGGAAGAGAAGGAAGGATGGATGGATGGAAGAGAAGGAAGGATGGAAGAGAAGGAAGAATGGATGGAAGAGAAGGAAGAATGGATGGATGAGAAGGAAGGATGGATGGATGGATGGATGGATGGATGAGAAGGATGTATGGATGAGAAGGAAGAATGGATGGAAAGGAAGGAAGAATGGATGGAAGAGAAGGAAGGATGGATGGAAGAGAAGGAAGGATGGATAGAAGAGAAGGAAGGATGGATGGAAGAGAAGGAAGGATGGATGGAAGAGAAGGAAGGATGGATGGATGGAAGAGAAGGAAGGATGGAAGAGAAGGAAGAATGGATGGAAGAGAAGGAAGAATGGATGGAAGAGACGGAAGAATGGATGGAAGAGAAGAAAAAATTAATGGAAGAGAAGGATGGATGGATGGATGAGAAGGATGGATGGAAGAGAAGGAAGAATGGATGGAAGAGACGGAAGAATGGATGGAAGAGAAGGAAGAATGGATGGAAGAGAAGGAAGAATGGATGGAAGAGAAGGAAGAATGGATGGAAGAGAAGGAAGAATGGATGGAAGAGACGGATGGATGGAAGAGAAGGAAGAATGGATGGAAGAGAAGGAAGGATGGATGGAAGATAAGGAAGGATGGATGGAAGAGAAGGAAGGATGGATGGAAGAGAAGTAAGAATGGATGGAAGAGACGGAAGAATGGATGGAAGAGAAGGAAGAATGGATGGAAGAGACGGAAGAATGGATGGAAGAGAAGGAAAAATGGATGGATGAGAAGGAAGGATGGATGGAAGAGAAGGAAGAATGGATGGAAAAGACGGAAGAATGGATGGAAGAGAAGGAAGGATGGATGGAAGAGAAGGAAGAATGGATGGAAGAGATGGAAGAATGGATGGAAGAGACGGAAGAATGGATGGAAGAGAAGGAAGGATGGATGGAAGAGAGGAAGAATGGATGGAAGAGAAAGAAGAATGGATGGAAGAGAAGGAGCAGTGACCGGGGCTGGGGCCAAAAAGAAGAAGAATAAGAGGAAGAGACAGATGATGGGATACGGGGAGAAAAAGATAATGAGAGAGAGAGACAGAAAGAGAGAGACAGAGAGAGAGATACTGTAGACGGTGGTAGAGACAGGCAGAGAGAGATAGACGGATACAGGCAGAGAGAGAGAGAGACGGAGATAGAGATAGACAGTGACAGAGATAGATGGTGATAGAGAGACAGGCAGAGAGATAGACAGTGACAGAGAGAGACACAGGTAGACGGTGATAGAGAGACAGGTAGAGATAGACGGTGACAGAGTGAGACAGAGATAGATGGTGATAGAGAGACAGGCAGAGAGATAGACAGTGACAGAGAGAGACACAGGTAGAGATAGACGGTGACAGATAGAAAGACAGTGATTGGGGCCCATTTATCAAAGTGTATTTGAGGTATAATCTCTGAAAACACTCGACACTAAGTATCCCCGGATGTGTTAAGGAGGGACCGCAGTATACAGTATATCTCTGATACCTGCTGTGATCCCTCCATTCCCGCTGGCAGCCCCCTCCCCTACAGGTATCTATGGGGGATGCGATGCTGCCAGATTTACCAATATTCGGAATGCGATACATCCCTGATATGGGCCCTGGCAGCCAACGCCATATGAAGATGACATTAGTCGCTGTAGCCTATAGGCGACACTGCGCACTATTAGCCAGCAGAGGGATCCGCAGAAACCCTCCCCGCTATGGCGGATGTGCATGCGCAGCACCCCCTGCCCTGGCCGGCAGCTCTCCGGAGACATCGCGGTGAATCCTTTTGGAGCCCATATCCCTGCATGTCCCAGATGATACTTCTGGCCAGTAGGATCGCATTGTGCAATGTGACCATGGGCGTTACTGGTATTGCAAAAGCGATTATTGATAATTGGGGGCCTTGGGGAGAGAATATGACCCTGCTCTCATGACCTATTCGCTTGTCCTGACGTCTGAATGGCAGAATATGGCGAATCTGGGAACACGTGATTGGTCAAATTGTACAAATCTTGTCATTCAGGCAAAAAGTTGATTCACACGGGGCCCAATCACTGCAGTAGGTCAATGAGCCCCTTATGTCTGGGGTCATCGGATAACCAAATTGTGCAGCAAGTCCAGTAAATGTCATCATCTAACCTAATCTTTGACAACATTGTCTGACTGGATTGCTGCATGTGTGACCGGCTATAGATGGAGGGGGAGAGAGTCAGAGGAGGTAGAAGGGAAAAGCATTAGAGTGTTAGAAAGTCTGGGTCTCGGAGAGGAATACACAGAGACGAGTGTGTCCAGGTGCTGACGTATGGCAGCTCCAGCAGCTGAATCCACCGCTGAGAAATTGGTTCTATGTCCTGTTCGGTTAACACATTGTTATATGTCCTTAGTTGGATGCTAATCGTGATCTCCGCTCGCTTATTCCCTTCCCATGATCCTACTTGGGGCCATTTGTCTCTGAAATGGTCTAAGCGGCCGTCAGCATGTAGCCTGTAGGGGGCACTTTAAGAGGAAACAAAGGCAGAGAGACTGACACATGACTGGTTACACAGGGCAAAAACAAAAGGCTGAAGTGAGAGTGGCAGTGACGAGGGAAAGAGAGTGACAGTGACAAAAGGAACAAGAGAGTGACAGGGAGGGAAAGAATAACAGTGAGAGAGAAATACTGAGTGACAGTGACCAGGGAAAGAGTGGCAGTGATAAAGGGAAAGAGAGTGACAGGAAAAGTGAGAGAGACAGTGACAGAGGAAAATAGAGAGTGTAATAGTGACAAAGGGAAAAAGAGTGACAGTGACATACAGAGAGGGAAAAGAACAGTGACAGTGGTAAAGAGATAGCGAAAGTGACAGAGAGGGAGAAGAGAGAGTGACAGTGAGGGGAGAGAGAGAGAGTGACAGAGAGGGAAGAAAGACTGACGGAGAGGAAAGAGAGTGACAGAGAGGAAAGAGAGAGAGAGTGACAGAGAGGGAAGAAAGACTGACAGAGAGGAAAGAGAGTGACAGAGAGGAAAGAGAGAGTGTGACAGAGAGGAAAGAGAGTGACAGAGAGGAAAGAGAGAGTGTGACAGAGAGGGAAGAAAGACTGACAGAGAGGAAAGAGAGTGACAGAGAGGAAAGAGAGAGTGTGACAGAGAGGGAAGAAAGACTGACAGAGAGGAAAGAGAGTGACAGAGAGGAAAGAGAGAGAGAGTGACAGAGAGGGAAAAGAACAGTGACAGTGGTAAAGAGATAGCGATAGTGACAGAGAGGGAGAAAAGAGAGTGACAGTGAGGGAGAAGAGAGAGAGTGTGTTTGAGAGGGACAGATTGAGGAAAACATTTATGATTACAGACCGTTGGGAGACAGATTGTATGAAGCATTATTAGCCAGTAAGTAGCCATTGTCAGGTTAGCCAGTAAGTAGCCATTGTCAGGTTAGCCAGTAAGTAGCCATTGTCAGGTTAGCCAGTAAGTAGCCATTGTCAGGTTAGCCAGTAAGTAGCCATTGTCAGGTTAGCCAGTAAGTAGCCATTGTCAGGTTAGCCATTTGCCTTATAGGTGTGTTTCATTGTTACATCTTTTAACCAGTGTTGTGTGTGTCTCATTTTAACAATTGTGTAATTTTGTGTCTCCTATTTAAGATACATTGTGTCTTTCTGCCACCTTCTCTGTGGACCTATTGCTGAATAGGTTTAATCCTAATTACTTGCGTAATGTCATATTAAAGAACAGACATTCTATATGGGTACTGCTACCTATGGTTATAGATGTGTACCCACATATCAGGTCCCTGTAGTACGTTACCATTAGCTGTACCATGGATAATATATATATATTCTATGTTTTACAAACAAAGATACATCATATATATAAATATCTATATATTAAACATATATAATGTACATTAGTCACATGAGAGATCATTATCCTTGAGGCACTACCTCAGATTTTGTATTTATGTATTATATATATATTGCTTATTATTATATTATGTTACAAATTAGAGTTTATTCTAAAATGTCTGAATCCAAAACATGAAATAAATGTCAGTGTTAAAAAATTGATTCCAGTATTATATTTATTTTGAGTCATAAATCTATTTTGTCTCCAACATGAAAAGAAAAAAAAAAGGTTCATTATTTTCTATTTATGTAGTTTACTGCGGGGATGTTTTAGCTTTATATTATAACATACAAGTGACTTTTATGTCTCACACTAGCCAGGGTGTTGTGGGCTAAGTATAAATGCGGATGCTATACCCAACATGAAGTGCTTAAAGTATACAGTACACTTACAGTATATAGTATGTTTGCCAGGGTTAACATATAGGGCCGTATTCAATTTGGAGCGAAAAGTCCATTGCCGGACTTTTCGCCATCATCGCGGGTCCCCGCGTATCCCCGTATTCAATTGCAAATGTGCAAAAAATGGGACCCGGCGAATTGGAAACCGGCGAAAAGTTCTGATAGTTTTGGGGAAATCAGCCTGACACCCCCCTAAAGATGCTCAGACATAGGGGTTTACTATGGGTACCCCCGAATAGCCCTGCTAATGGTATTTGGGCTTTTCAAATGGTCTCAATAGGCTCTATTTAGCGTCATTGAGCAAGTGGTGAAAAAGTGCATTTTGCAACTTTTTTGGGGGAAATTAAGTAGTCCCATCAAATTTGGGGTACACGAAAATGGGTGCAAGCATAGTTCTAAATCACTAAAAAAAAAGCTTTAAAGTGCACCAAAAAACGCACCTTCAGCAAGCACCTGCAATAAAAAAAAACCCTCCCACATACTTCCATCCCCCCCCAGAGGTTATTTCACTAGTTTTTGAATTTGTACCCCAACTTTTTTTTTCACCCATTTTTCCAAAGTGCTGTTTTTGGGGTGTCTTTTGTGAGTATTTTTGAATTTTTTGATGCAATTAGCATCAAGGGGGGTGTAAAAAGGGTTTAGGGGGTTGCCACAATTTTGTACCCCAAAACCCCGATTCTGCACTTTTTTCCGCTGGGTATCCATAGGCAAAATTTCTTCACCTATTACATTGCATTGCGTTATCGCGCCGGCGAAAAGTCGATGAAATTGAATATGGGGATAAATAAAATCGGCGAAAATTATGTCATTGGCGAAAAAGTTTCGCAGAAAATGGCTTTTCGCTTCTAATTGAATATGGCCCATAATACAGAAGTGTTTATATAAAACAAACATTTATTTTATTACGCATTCAATATATTATAGTGTATTGTATTATTATTGACATATATATTTGATATTTTAGTGCTAACATGCGTTACATATAAGTCTATTACAGTAGGTTTAGCATATACTGTATAGTTAAAGTACATTTATATGGAATCGGTATGAAATACCGCGGCGATTCACGGCAGCGCCTGGCTGACCAAAGCAAAGTTCCCGGCAGCGGAAGCCCGACAGCGCTGGAAATCCTGATCGTCGATAGGTAAGTACTGACTAACCTAACCCCCTAACCCTCCTTAGGGGTGCCTAACCCTAACCTCCCCCCCAAGTGCCTAACCCTAATCCCCCCTCTAAGTGCCTAACCATAAACCCCCTTCCCCGCTGCCTAACCCTAAGTCCCCCTAGCCTAACCCTAACCCTCCCGGGGGGGTGCCTAACCCTAAGTCCCCCCCGGGTGCCCTAAACCTAACTCTACCCCCCTGCGGCTGTCCGCTCACGGCGCCCGGCATCCCTTCGGTCGGGATGCCAGGTGCTGGTCTCCCTGCATTGGGGAAATGTCAGGCGTCTATATATAGGCGCCCGGCATTTCACCCTCGCTGGGATATGACAGTCGGGAAACCGGCTGCCGGTATTAAGGCAGCCGGCTTCCCGATTATATACCATTTATAGAAACCTAAAACTGGACACGTGAAATGAAACCTCCCCTGGCGTTCCTGGGCACGGTGGCTTTACGCTCACCGGTTATCAAAGAATTAAGAACAGAACTTGGAAATGGTGCCGGTACTTTTGCTCTGCAATAACCTAAATCCGCGGCACAGAGACACTTTCCAAGCACCGCAAGCCACACCACTGCCTGTTTATACAGAGACATTGGTGCATTCATTTCAGTGACCATGGGGTCTATTTACTAAGCCTTAGATGCAGACAAAGTGAACAGCGATAAAGTACCAACCAACCAGCTCCTGACTGCCATGTCACAGGCTGTGTTTGAAAAATGACAGGAGCTGATTGGCTGGTACCTTATCTCTGTTCACTTTATCTCCACCCAAAGCTTAGTAAATAGACCCCATAAACGTGTTTGGAGTGCTCTCTGCCACCCCCTGCTGTCTGTATCCTGTCTGTACACTTGGGCATGTAACACATTTATTAAATAACAACTGGGCTTAAATCCCTTGGGGGAAATCGAGGCCACACAAATGTTTCCCCCTGCTGAATAGGCTCTTCCTCGCACTCCTGGGCACCAGGGTAATAGCGGGCACTGGCTGCCAGCAAGGTCAGGCTACAACAGTTTCTCGTTGCCTTTATGTAATTGTCACAGTTCTTTTTCATGTCATATACTGTACTTCAGGGAGGAAGACAGAAGATCCCCACTGGATTTAGCAGTACAATAAAAAGGAAAATGAGGGCAGGAGTGTCTCTATGTAATGTATAATGCCTTTTCTAAGGTGCTTGTGTATTTTTTCTCTATTTGGGTCTATTGTGGAGGTACCCATTCCAAGGAGCATGCTGGTGTTTGTAGTTCCACTGGCAGTGTAATCGGTGGCCGTGGGCATTGCTAGTGCTTTTGATTTCATAAGTGCCACCATGCCCAAGCAGCTAGGCCCTGCATGGACTTGTAGTTCCACAAAGAATATTTATTTTACTGTAATTTCCACTTATTTCACCAGCACGCGCCACACCAGCTGGCCAGGCAGTCAGCACAGGGCTGGTTATTCTTGGCAGTGGGTTGGGCACATGTTCTCTCTAAGCTGGATTCTTTTAGGAGTTTAAGACCCAATGGGGCTGATTTCACTTTACGGCTGGGGGAGCCGAGAATCTCCCTGGTGTAGTGTGAGCAGCTCAGCCTGGCAATCCTGGCCCTCACAGGATCACACGGGCATTGCCCCATTGGTTTAGCAGTAACCAGCCCAGGCTATAGCACTGGTGTTGTCATTTAGGCTGATTCTAACGGACACTGCGGCAGCCCTGTTTAGTATCTTAACCACCAGTCTATGTGAACTATCCATCTGTCTCCATGCAAATGGCCGACCTGCCTCCTGTTTCTCTGTCCACAGCTACAGCTGCCATCATTAATATCAGCACTTACACACACCCCATTGCTGGCTGCAAAATATCCCTCTGACACAGGCTAGGGATGGCCATCGACCATTGATGTTGACAAAACATCGATGGGTAACTGCCAATGTCAGATAGTTTTTTTATTAACTTAATGCCAAAACATGGAGCCTAGCTCCACCCCCTGACGCACCCGTGAAGCCCCACCGCTCAGTTCTGATTGGCCGGCAGCCCAGTAGGTCATAGAGCAGGGATGATCATCAGTGGTTGAATCCATCGATGGTTTCCCTGTGAATGGTTTTATACCATCGATGATATCCAACACTGGTACCATTGATGGTGACCATCAATGGTTAGCCACCGATGGCCATCCTTAACACAGGTGTCTCATTTGTGTGCACAGGCTACAAATAGGCAGTGCAGTTGGCCTACACGCCCACCCATGACACTCCCACGGGAAGGATCAGTTCCGCGGCCGTTTATGGTCGCCAGAGTGATCATACTGTCCTCTTTATCAGTCTCCATCCGTGCGCAGTTTGCGACTGATTTCTACGGTGCATGCGCAGTTTGCAGATTTCCGCATTTCGACTTGTGAATGTCTCAGAATCCGGCCCTTATATAGAGTATTATATAGAGTATTGGGAGACACAAGGTTTTTTTAAATGATTTAATTCATATTTTAAACCTGTAAATATACAGCAGCAGCATCAGCCATGGTGATCATCCAGTATATGCTCTGTACATCATCTATAAAGCTGCCACATCCATACGCTGGATACACGTGTAATACCACAAATCTGGTGTCCGCAGGTTTATAACCGCGTGCAGGCTGCTACTATGCCATGGCATTTGGAAGTGTAAATGGAGCCCTTATGGTCTATTAGGAAGTACAGAATGGTTATCCTTAGCCCATCGCCTCTGGGACTATTCCATATCACCTTTATTATTACAAGTCATCACTTCTGGGGAACGACTGGAACATGATCCATAACCGGCTGAGTGTGTGTTGAGTGCTCGGCCACTGAGAGGATTCCTCCAATCACAGATGCGGTTGAATAACTCTGACCTTTATAGAGCATAGAGCAATAACATTACACGAGGAGTTATCGCTCTACAGCTGGCAGCTAATCCTAGGGATTGTAATAATGGTAAGAACAGATTCCACACTAAACCTGCGCCAATTGCTTCGTTATAGGATGGTCTGTGATTTCTGCCTCACACACGTAGCAAAATAGCAGATCCCCGCAAACTGCGCGTCCCGACGTTGTCTCTACAATTTATGGATTGTCTAAAAGTTCAATAAATGTTTTGTGCTTCTAAATACAGCGAGATATGAGGCTTATTGTGTTCTGCTCATGTGCACGGATTCGCATTTCTCATTTTGTACACCCGCACTAATATGCGCAATTATACCTGTCCGCTTCATCAGACGCGTAACTGCTGGATAATTAGTACCCGGGAATCCCCTCATATCCCAAAGCACAAGGCAAAATGATACAAAGTACCAGGGGGTCTGATACAGAGACGTGCGCTAACGCCGCCGCAGCTACGAATATATGCTCTGCGGCTGTGTGGAAATGTGCAAGTGTCTCAGCTACCGGGAATTTGTTTTGAGGCGACCACCAGCAGCTTCACAAATCCAAGCGACTGCGCACACACACGCCGCTCAGCCGCAGATCATTCAATTACAGTATGATAGTGAGTGACCCTATGGTCGCAGAGAATGGCCACCGGTACTGAGGCGCCAGAAGCCATTTTCACTGTGTACGGGATTGCAGAGGCAGGTAAAGACATGCCCTGAAAATGGTCGCAACACGCCTGCGTTTGAGTCACCACCATCCGTTACAGCCCACAAATGGTCCCTTCGTGTCAATGAATTTGCAAATAAATCTTCACCGCGACCACTATCAGTGATGACATTTGACGCATGCGCAGCGCGAATGAGACACATGCGCAGATCACGATAATCGCTCAACTGTGTAACCATCGGCGCGGCACCATCGGGAGTTGTCCCGTTCTGAGTATTCCGCAGCGACTCCTCTGATGAAGCGGCCAGGAAAGCCCACGAAACGCGCAGCAAGACAGCGACATTTATAATGCAATAAACTGTGTATGTTAGTATACACACACACACACATATATATATATATATATATATATACACACACACATATATATATTATATATATATATACATATATATTTCCTTTCTCATCCCCACGCGCCAGAGAGAGCCTTCCATCGCACGCTCTGTCTGTGGTCGCCCTATAGATCCTATTAGCCAGTCATAAGGCTTACCTCCCAAGCTGCAGCACACAGGGCAGGGCATAAGGCTTACCTCCCAAGCTGTAGCACACAGGGCAGGGCATAAGGCTTACCTCCCAAGCTGCAGCACACAGGGCAGGGCATAAGGCTAACCTCCCAAGCTGTTGCACACAGGGCAGGGCATAAGGCTTACCTCCCAAGCTGCAGCACACAGGGCAGGGCATAAGGCTTACCTCCCAAGCTGTAGCACACAGGGCAGGGCATAAGGCTTACCTCCCAAGCTGCAGCACACAGGGCAGGGCATAAGGCTTACCTCCCAAGCTGCAGCACACAGGGCAGGGCATAAGGCGTACCTCCCAAGCTGTAGCACACAGGGCAGGGCATAAAACTTACCTCCCAAGCTGGCATAAGGCTTACCTCTTGGTAGGGCAGATTTTAATCTATTGGGAACTGCATCTATAAAAACAATCAATGACAATCTCTTACATTAATGATCCTTAGGGTCTAAGGGCCTCATTCAGACCCACTCGCAAGCGGCTGTCCGCTCGCAAGTGGGTCGATGGTGTGCACTGCGCATGCGCACGACGGAGGGAGCTCCGTCGTGCGCATGTGCCAGACGCGACGAGCGAAGGACTTTCCTTCGCTCGTTGTGTCTGATCAAAGGGGGCGTGCTGTCGATGTTGATTGACAGCACGCCCCCTTTGGTGGGCGTGCCGGGGGCATGCCTCCCAGACGGAGGCGTTCCCATGGGAACGCCTACCGTCAGAAGCCGGCCCCACTGACATCACTAGTGATGTCAGTGGGAGTGATTTTGGCTCTGATAGCTATACGAGCTATACGAGCGTCCAGGAGGACGCTCCATTTTTATGGAGGACGGCCCTCATTCAGAGCGAGCGCTCTGCTCAGAGCGTCCGGCTCTGAATGAGGGCCTAAGCTTTTTAAAATCCATACAGTGTATAAAGCAGAGTTAACCTTTAACATTAGCAGCTGGTGATAACACGGCCGACTATTACTCTACAGCGCAGAGACATGGACAGCCATTTATATTTACTGTAATGGGCACATTCACTACATAAAAGACAGGAGATGCGCTAAACCTTGGCGAGAGATAAAGTGGGTGGAGATAAAGTACCAACCAATCAGCTCCAAACTGTCATGTTACAGGCTGTGTTTGAAAACTGACAGGAGCTGCTTGGTTGGTACTTTATCTCCCTCTCTCCAAGGTTTGATACATCTCTTATAATATGGAAAATAGATGCCAAAAGTAATTCCCCTCATAGACATAAAACATCCTATGGCAGAATCTGTCAGTGCTATATTTCATCGTCCATCTCTGACAGCTGGCGGACTACACCTCTCATCATGGCTCTGATTCAGGGGTGGATGGAGAGACGAGACTTTTGGTGGTCGCTCGTCTGCAACTTTATTCAAAAGTCTTTCCCTGGCGCACATCTGTGCCCTGCCTGACGCACATCCGTGCTCTGCCTGACGCACATCCGTGCCCTGCCTGACGCACATCCATGCCCTGCCTGGCGCACATCGGAGCCCTGCCTGATGCACATCCGTGCCCTGCCTGACGCACATCCGTGCCCTGCCTGGCGCACATCGGAGCCCTGCCTGACGCACATCCGTGCACTGCCTGACGCACATCCGTGCCCTGCCCGGCGCACATCTGAGCCCTGCCTGACGCACATCCGTGCCCTGCCCGGCGCACATCTGAGCCCTGCCTGACGCACATCCGTGCCCTGCCTGACGCACATCCGTACCCTGCCTGACGCACATCCGTGCCCTGCCTGACGCACATCCGTGCCCTGCCCGGCGCACATCTGAGCCCTGCCTGACGCACATCCGTGCCCTGCCTGACGCACATCTGTACCCTGCCTGACGCACATCCGTGCCCTGCCTGACGCACATCCGTGCTCTAGAAATTCTTAGGGATTTGCGCACGTGCAGTATCTAAAAACAACTCTGTGAACATTGCGGCATCGTGGGCGACTCAGAATCAGACACTATGTCCAGAAAACCCATATAGACTTTCCGGTTTACCGTCACGCTGGAAGTGACACCACCGGCATTATAACCTGTTACAGGTATATGGGCCAACTGTCTGCAGACCATAGATATAAATATGCTGGATTGCATCACCGCCAGCCAGGGGCTACTCTGCTTCTTACCAGCCTGAGCGATATAAAGTCCCTAAGGGCAGAGAGGACGCCAGAATCCCCTGACCAGGAGGGGAAGTAACTTCCTGCACCAATTCCAGATAAACTTTTTTAAATTATTTAATTTTTAATTTAATGTACATATGTGTATTATGGTATTGATCATTAATGTCATCACTCACACCACTACACTATGCGGCATATTCAATTGGGTGCGAGATTTAACGAGGTAAGAAACCTTGTGCCCCTCGCGGCCAATTTTGGAATAACACGGGTATGCGCGCTCCCGATACCTGTGGTATCCAATTAAAAAAAAGTGGTTGCAGGGTTTTTAGCTCTGAAAAACCCTCGCCGTGTAAAATAATAATAAAAAAAAATCTTCACTTACCTGCCCGGGGGTCTCTGGTGGTCTCTGTGGCTCCCGGTGATTTCCACTCTATCTTCTCACTGGAGAGGGGGCTGCTGGGAGTCCCGGGGGCTGCTGGGAGGCTCCAGGGGCTGCTGGGAGGGGCAAGGGCTGCTGGGAGATGTAGTGCTCCCAGCGCCCAATCTGGGGGGGCCATACGGACACTGGGGGGGGGGACACACATACACACACACACTGACATACTCTCCACTGCTGCAGTAGTCCAGGACCCGATGCTGGATGCAGAAGACAGCACTCCGAAAGCTGAGTAATTACTGACTAATTAAGCTAACTGGAAACTTCCAATTGCTTGATTAGTCCAAATAGGTTCTGACGGGGTGCCAGAGCAAGTCCCGTTGATTTTTCCTAAAATTATTGATTTTAGGAAAAATCACACTTGCTCTGGAGGTGCATGATTTTAATTCTCCCGGCGCGTTATAAAAGAAAAAATCTGCACCTAACTGAATTGCAAAAAACATGCACCTGCAGGAAAAACCTCGCAGGTGCAGGTTTTTTGCTATTCTCACACACAATTGAATATGTGCCTATGGGGGGGTTTATGAACACTTCTAAAGAGGGAAAACGGAAGTGTTCACCAGAGCAACCAATCAGCTTCTAGCGATCATTTATCTAGTACAGTCCAAAAAATTATAGCTAAAGTCTAATTGGTTGCTATTGGCAACAAAAACTCACAGGTGGCTTCAACTCGCAGGTTATTACAATGTAACCAGTGGGTTGAATAGTTAATTTCTACATAGGCATATAAGTAACAAACACATATATACCCTTTGCTAGGCCTCTTTGAGGTTTGAAAGGAGATTGTACTATAGTTGCAGTGTATGGACAGAATTGTTAGTTATAACCTTTTGGGGTCAGATAAGCCATAATTTGAGGGGCCTAGCTCTACCTGCCATTTCTACTACTAGAAGTATAATGAGCCATTCATAGCCTACATGTTCTTATCAGTAGCAGCTACATTCCATTGGAATGACCATCGTAAGCTGTGTAAAGATGCTAAGCATTATGGGTAACTGTTAGTGATGTCCAGACTCTACACACAAAAGAGGTTTTGAAAGAGGTTCATCTCCATACATTAGGATACGTCATTGCTATATCTCTTTGTCTGAGTATATGCTTACAGAGCATGTGCAATAGAGATAAGCATTGTTCATGCTATGCTGGACCAATCAGTGCTTGATACCTAGCACTGTATGTAATTAATATGGGCTTCATATCTGGATAGCCAACACCCCAGACTAAGGTATATAAACCAGAGGTACACAAATGACCCTTTCAGCTCATGCACAGATCCCTAAGTCTGCAGAAAGATGCCTGCAATGTAGATTGAACTACCTGGGCGTTGTGAAACGAGGGCTCCCCAGAAGAAGATAAGATGAAGTACATCTTATGTTGGAGATGATGAATTACCGGTGTCATCTGAATATATAGACAAAAGTTGAGTATACTTTGTATGTTGTTTGTTAATTGTTTGTTTGTTACTTGTAAATAAAGTGTGTTCATTTGTACGCACTCATATTGGTCACATATGTGTAACTATTTCATTTCGATCAGAACGAAACCCACCGTTATGCATACATTTACACCCAATTGTTTTTGGCACACCATTATTACACTCTGCAGCAGAACTACTTTTGTAGAAATGAGGTATCGGGGGTCATTCATTATAAAGGTAACACAGGAGATATCACAATAATACCCTGCTTACCTATCAGCCCCACCTGGCCTGCTGTCCCCATACACCAGGATGGGGACCTAAATTCATCAAGTTCCAAAAATACAACACGTTCGGAGGTTGACTGCGGGAACCTTCACCATCTTCAGATGGCGTTTCCGCAAACGCCATCTTGTGAATCTCCCTCTGCCACTGACCGGCTCCTTCAGCCAGAAGTTGCGCGTGCGTAAACGCAAGTTCACACATGCGAGCCAGACCTGTTAGTGCCAAGGACTCAGGGGGACAGCGGCCCTTCAGATCAGCTATCTCCGCAGCGGGGACAATGCTGAAATGCTCCGGTGCTCGCAGCAAGTTAGAAACGTAATTATTATGTGTTCACTCCCAAATTGATATCGGACCCACAATCAGTCCCATCCCTTCTATAGACCTGAAATAGCGTCCACATGGACGGAGCCTAGTGTTTCCTGATGCATGTGTTTTCGTAATACAGTGATATTGCAGCGAGATCACACTACACAATATGACTTGTTTCTGCTATCTATCTGTAAATGTGTTTGGAACATATTAAACTGCAGCAACAATAGAGCCTATTATAGGGCAGTTACTGGAGCCCCCGCCTGCACCATGTAGAATAGACTGCAGTAGGGAGCTGTCCATTTCAGCACCACAGGCCTGCTCTGCTCTCAGCCATGATTTATCCAGCCTACACATGGAGATGTCACAAAGGGTTTTGCAGCAAAGTGGAAGAAAACATTTGGCTGATAAATGCTGAGCTCCCCCCGAGGATTCCAGCTGCTTCCATTTGCACATGATTTGTGATAACGGTTCAGGGTGTTTAGAAGACAGTACATGGGATTTATTGGAGGCATCGCACAGATTACCTTTGTTCTATCACAAAACCAACACAGATTTAACATGTTGGCGGCATCATATTTCCTATTCGCAATCAATGTGCTGAGTGCCTGATGCTACGTTATGAGGGCTATATCCAATGGCAACTACTTCATGACATCTATTAACCATAAGAAGGAGAATGACCACTTAATATGCGGGAATATGTAACCCTAAGGATAAGGACATTACCAGTAGCAGAGGCGTTGCGTGACAATGCCAAGGGTTTTAGTGAAGTGGAACTAGAGGAAAATAGAATTATGCTGCTGCACTGAATATGTATCATTTACTAAGAATAATTACTTGTGTAGTACTGCACACAGTCAGCTGAGGCTCCAATCATTATTAGTGATTGCCATTTATAGCTTTAACATTTAAACAGAGTTTTACAGCAGTTAGAGACTCTGTGGCTGATTTATTATGGATCGCTACTGCGATAACGCATGCAGACGGACGATTTTTGCATACGGCACATGCATCGGAGTGCGCGAAGGCATCACTGCGATTCCACTGCGATCATGAAGACCATGCAGAGCCATCACAGAGTGATTGACAGGGGAGTGATTGGGGGTGGTGACAGGAGGGTGTTCGGAGAAATGCAGGCATGCGTAACCGTTTGAACACCATTGCATGTGCGTGCATAAATTAGCCACTGCGACGGCATACGCAGCTTGAGTACTCACTGCGTGCGATGAGGTTAGCAATTTCTGAGTAAGGTCTGACCTGTTGTCATTTTGCGTGAGGGGCCAATGTTACTCGATGTTACAGATGTATACACAGGACTGCAAGGTATTACGGATGTGAGACAGCGGTAGTGGGCATCTCTATGCTGGCTGTGCAACGGCATTGCGATAGCATTCATTAGCATATTTTCACAGAGGGTCTGCGTGTGCATTATCACAGTTGCGATCGTAATAGCGATCCGTAGTGAATCAGGCCCTCTGTGACACTTCAGGTGTAGAACTACATGTCCCAGCTATGCCTTATTACATACATTCTATGTGCACAACTGTTAGCAATCATTGGCCCTGATTCAGAGCCGCTCGCAAGCGCTGTGCGCTCGCAAGCGGCCCGATTTTTATGCACTGCGCATGCGCCACGTCCGGCATGCATGAGCCCCACCGAGTGACTGAAGTTCAGTCGCTACGGGGCTCGCAACAAGACTGGGCGGCTGTCGATGGTGAGTGACAGCTCGCCCCGTTTTGTGGGCAGGTAGGAGGGGTGGCTGGACAAAAGCAGGCGTTCCCTTAGGAACTCTTTGCATTTGTAGGAAGGTCTTACTGACATCACTACTGATGTCAGTAGTGGACTTCCTCGGCCTTGTGGCAGCCTAGACCCTACCGTAGGGTCTCGTCGCAAGGTCGAGGGTCGCAATTATCACGATGGTCTCCTGGCCACTCGAACAAGCTGTGGGTGGTCTCCCACAGCTTTGCGAGCGGCTGGAGCACAAAAAAAAAATGCCCACATTCCCAGCGAGCGGCTCTGAATCAGGGCCATAGACACAAACAGAATATCTTTTGAAAATCCTCTAAAATATATCCTTCCATATAAAAATAACTTATCTGAGAGTAGCGATGCCGCTAATGTCACGCGGATCACCATGACGCAATGTATGAATGTGGCCTTGTGGGTTATTTGGTCTAATATCGTATATATATTTTATAGTGAATGGCACATTATTCCCAGTATGTTTTATAGAAAGGTTTAAAGCTGATGTAGGCAACCAATGTGGAACTACATATTGCAGCATGCCCTGCCACCCGGGATACAAGATGAAGGGCTACATTTTGGCGGCTGCTACAGAACCCATCTCTAGTATACAAGCGTTTGCAATTAATCAGCGCAGAACATAACAGAATATCTCTGGACAAAAAGTGATTTCAATATCTGTAGTGAGTGCTCACGTCTTATTAACATTACAAGGCTTATTCCGTAACAGTATCAGAGGTAACCCATAGCAACCAATGTGAGCTTGAGTCTGACACTAATTAGAATAATCATCTCTGATTGGTTGATTATGGCATACTGTCGGTACTTAAGCATTTCACTCAATTTCAATAATTTATGTTCTTGTATTATGATGATTACGGCTTTGACCTCTGACATCAGCGTACAGAGAGATTGTGTAACAACACACACACACACACACATACACACACACAAACACACATATCCCCCCCTGTGTGTAACAACACACACACACACACATACACACACAAACACACACATACACACACACACATATCCCCCCCCTGTGTGTAACAACACACACACACATACACACACACAAACACACATATCCCCCCCCTGTGTGTAACAACACACACACACACACACACACACACACACACATATCCCCCCCCCCCCTGTGTGTAACATCAGGCATTTCAGTCACTGGAATTAATTCCTTCCAGGGTAACATACAAATGTAACACAGTGCAACTAATAGCAATTATCACACATTCTCTTTCACTAGTCCGAGTGTCATTAGACAGGTCAGAGCTGGTTGCTATGAGCTACTGCACATGGTTACTGTGTGGATAAATCTCCCATGGCTGTGGGCGGTGAGACCGTGCTGGAGCCACCCAGGCAGAGCTTACAGCAGGAAAGCTTCTGCATCTGAGAAGAGGCAGACACTTCCCAGTGCTGTAAACTGGCCCTTTATATAATACCCCTTTTACACCGGAGCTAAAACCCGGGTCATTGCAGGGGTAACCCGGGCAGCTCCCTGGTGTAAAAGGGGAGAGAGTTGGATCGCCGTGTCGAGTGACCCGGCAATCCAACCCAGGTAGCCAGCAGGGTTTAACACGGGCGTAGCCCGTGAAACCCTGCTGTGAGAACAGCGCACTCCGGGTCACGATGACCTGGAGTGCGCTGCTAGCCGGCCGATTGGTCCGGCTTCAGTGGCGCTTGGAGATGACGTCATCTCCAAGCGACCACTTTCACTCCGCAAAAGCCGGGTCTATGCAGACCCGACTGCGGTGTGAGCGGCGCTGACTTGGGAATATCCCGAGTCGGCGCCGGCAAAATTCCGGGTCTGATCCGGATAGGAACTTTGGCCCTCATTCAGAGCCGTGCGCTCTGAGCAGAGCGCACGCTCTGAATGAGGGCCGTCCTTCATAACTATGGAGCGTCCACCTGGACGCTCGTATAGCTGTGGGTCACCAACCACAGCCTATACGAGCGTGCAGTTTGATGGCCGCGATGGTCCTGACCATCGCGACCATCGAAACTGCGAGCCGGAGCCTGCGGTTGAGGTTTTCAACCGCAAGGCCCGAAGTGATTTTGGCTCTATCAGAGCCAAAATCACTCCCACTGACATCACTAGTGATGTCAGTGGGCCGGCTTCTGACGGTAGGCGTTCCCTTAGGAACGCCCCCATCAGGGAGGCACGCCCCCGGCATGCCCACCAAAGGGGGCGTGCTGTCAATCAACATCGACAGCACGCCCCCTTTGATCAGACACAACGAGCGAAGGAAAGTCCTTTGCTTGTCGCGTCTGGCGCATGCGCACGACGGAGCTCCCTCTGTCGTGCGCATGCTCAGTGCAGAACATCGACCCACTTGCGAGCGGACAGCCGCTCGCGAGTGGGTCTGAATCAGGCCCTTTGTTCCAACTCCGGGTCAGACCCGGAATTTAGGGGGAAAAGGGGTATTAGCCAAGCTGTAGAGCAGGGCTGTAACTAGGGTGATACGACATGTGCCACCACATTGGGCACCACAGGGCAGGGGGCGCTGACTGGTCCTGTAAATTTTCTGTTTATAATCATTCTCACTTGTAGCTTTCTTTTCTTTTATCCCCAGCATCTCCTGCCCATCCCGTCTCCTAAATGGCCACCCCTATGTTCTCCCTGGCAGACTCCCCTTCCATCTGGCCCCCTCCCTAAGCACCTCCAGTCACATCCTCTATTATTTAACACACATTTCAAAATACTGTCATACCCAGGACTCAAACCTATCACCTCTCACATGGCAGTCAGAAACCTTACACATGGAGGTATCTGCCCAACAATTTGTGATGGCAGCCCTGAACACAGCCACTGATTCCTGACCCAGGTTTTACCAGCACACATCGAATACCCTTGCTGGTGAGTTCAGCTGCCGACACAAGATACATAAACAGACCTCCCCGACACTGATATTTGCTGTATTTACACTACAAGCAGCGCTCTTTCTATATATTCACCGGCGCTGTCAGTCGTAGCGGGTCTCACGCGTGCGCACGAAGGAGCCGGCTCCCTCGTGCGCATGCGCACTAGACAAACATCTAGGCGGCCATGCGGTCGTAGACCGTACGGCCGCCTCTGAATAAAGCCCTGAATGTGTAGGGCAAAGAGAAGTGTAAAGGCAAAGAAGAAGTTATCATATGATCATCCCACCTTAGTGAGGGTCAGCACTAAGGGGGGTATTCAATTATCCCCCGCGGCTAATTGCAGCACCGGAGCTATTCAGTTAGTGGGGATTAGCCCTCGCGCGAGTCCCTGCAGTTGGACGGAACCTCGGAGCTCATGGAGCTGAAAGGTAAAGTCTGCTGAAAAAAAGCACAAAAACCCATTGATTTGGCAGTTTCCACGAAATCAGTGGGTTTCTGCGCCTGAATCCCGATTTTTCCACGCCACGGGGATTTTATTGCCAGCAATTAGCTAAATGAATACACCCCTAAGTTTATATACGCAAACAACAGAGTGTCACATAGGCAGGACCGGCGCTAGGCTTCCATGCGCACAGAGCCGTCCTGTGCTGCATAGCAGCGCCCCTTCCCAACCCCTGAGCGCTTACCCAATAATGCCAGCGGGAGGGTGGAGGGCGGGCGCTTCCACTGCAGCCAGCCGATGGCGAGCTCAAGTAGAGAGCAGGGCTGTGCTCCGGGCAATGGCCCTGCTAGCCCATGCATAGAGTCGCCACTGGTTACACACAGATTGAAACTTAGCAGGGGCCTGTGACAGCATGAAAACTTGCCTCTCTAAAGTGAGTACGGAGCTGAGAACTAGAAAGTTAAAGACTAGTACCCCTTTTCCACAGAAATCCTTGGTCCGACCCAATATTTCGGACCCAGCTCAGACCCCGTTTCCACTGCACCCTCAACCCAGGTTTTTCTCAGGTCGGCCCCGTTTACTATGAACCCAGGTCAATCATGGAGAAATGATGGAAGTAATTAAAAATTGCTTTTTTATGCTCACAAAGATGAGGTCACATCTCCCAGCGTGGACGCGTCTTCTTTCAGGGTCTCTGGCTGAAGACATCACCATCTAGCGTCCATGAACGTCCAAATAGCAGCTTTTGCGGTTACCTGGATCAGATTACCTGGTCACACACAGCTATGCGAGCGGACTGGAGGTGGATTTAAAAAAAAAAAAAATCTGCCCTGATTCAGAGCGAGTGCTCGCAAATAGCGAGCGCCTCTGAATCAGGCCCTGTGTTCCAAATCTTGGGTCAGACCCAGGATTTAGGTGTAAAAGCAGTATTACTGTGTTTTTAATAGGTCTGTATTTTGTTTCTCACTGTAGACTTTATTATATATAACGATTGCCCCAAATAGTTCCAAGCCATGACCATTTATTCATAATTTGGTACTTTCTGTCACCTAGCAACCACAACTTCAAAAAGCATTTCTACATCAGTAATAAAAAGCAGGGCCGCGTACAGTTTGTCTCTCATAGATGGTAAACTAAAAGCATTGTAGCTCCTTAGGGACTCAGGCTCTATCTTAGTAGATCGTTTTTATTTATTTATTTTTCCGAATGGTAGAAATGGATGAATGGCCACTCTGTGTCATGCGGAACTGCGCAGTGTTACCATAAAAACCCCTTCAGCCGCCAGTTCCTGTCACTTAGAGGCCCCTCTGTCACACTGATTCTGACATGATCTGAGAGGCTCAGAGTCTGACTCTTGCGCGGCGCACATTCACGCCTCATCTCGGCTGACATTAGAAAGCCACTGATGTATATTTGAAGACTTCTCCCATTGAGACTGCAGAGCTTCCACACTGTAAACCGCTGCTACTATGAGCATCCAGCAAAAATGTCATTATAGTCTGACACGATCGCATTCATCCTGCTGCAAAACCTGTGGCTCAGCCTGGACACAAACACTTAAATATTTCAAAATAAGCCCCATGCAGAACGCGCTATTACTTATAAAGGGTAAATGTATTAAGATCTGCGATTTCGGTTGAGTGGTTTATGTAAAGCTGGATACGCACTGGAGCGATCTCGGGCCGATTTGCCGTTTCGTTCAGTGTATATGGCTCCCACGATCGCTAGCGGCGGTCGCTAGGATTGATGTGCAGCACATCAATCCTCGCGATATCGTTAGCGACCTGTGGTATGTTAATGAAGGACAGAACAGTTGTCGTTCCGTTGTGTATTAACTCAGTCAAGTGTGTGCGGGCAATCCTCGCTCAAGGGCATTCGTTTCGATATTGGAACGCATGCCCCGCGCTCCAGTGTGTACCCAGCTTTAGTCCTCTAGTTCCTTTCAATGGTAAAATGTAAACTGTGCAGGAGAAATGCACTGTCCGGTACTAACATGACATTGCGTATCTGTACTGCCGTAATGTACCGTGTTACAGACAGCTGACGCTCCTAGCACAGACGTGTGCACTCACAGCAGACCTGGCTGTACAGTCCTCACTAGACAGCTGCTGGTGTCAGATATGATCACAATCTTATAGCAGCAAATGCTGCCACAAAGTATACAGTTGCCAGTAGTGGTGCCTGTCTACTGACTGGAGGGGGCATGCAAGAGCTCCCTCTGCTTTATCTATTCACCCTAAATTCATACATGCTGGCTGATATGTCCAGCTCACAAGTAAATAGGTTAGGAACAAATCAAATATGTGCTAACTGCACCAGAATGCAAACGTATAGCAATAAATCTTTCCCTTACTTATTATGGTTATAATAATTATCGGTGAGGGAATAGGATAGCCTGCCGATGACGATGTTGGTCATGTTAGTCTGCTTTAATCCACCAATCTAAACAGAACATATCTACACTGCACTACCAAGAGGATAAATCTATGCTACATGAGTCTTCTATAGGCCTAATTCAGACCTGCTCGCGAGCGCTGAACGCTCGCAAGCGGGTTGATTTTGGCCAAGTGCGCATGCGCACGAGGGAGCTGGCTCCGTCGTGCGCATGTGCGAGACCCGCATAGCGACGGCCATGCCGTCGCTATGGGTCTCGCTACAAAGGGGGCGTGCTGTCACTGGTGAGTGACAGCACGTCCCCTTTGGTGGTTGTGCCGGGGGTGTGGCTGGCCAGACGGAGGCGTTCCCATGGGAACGCCTACCGTCTGGGGCCGGCCCCACTGACAACACAAGTGATGTCAGTGGGAGTGCTCTCGGCTCTGATAGAGCCGAAAGCACTCCAGGGCTTGCGGCAATGAGACCCTACCACAAGGGTCTCGTCGCAAGCCCGATGGTTGTGATGGTCAAGACCATCGCGACCATCTTTTTGGCCGCTCGCTATAGCTGTGGGTGGTCACCCACAGCTATGTGAGCGGCCAGGAGGCCGCTCTAAAAAACCATGAGGGCTGGCCCTGATTCAGAGCGAGCGCTCTGTCAGAGTGTGGCAACACATCCCATCACTACTGCAGAGTGACAGACCCTAGAGAAGCCTTACACCTTCCTTTTGCCAGAAACGCACTCCATCTGTAGGTAAGGGCATGGGCATAACTACCATAGGTGAATGGGGTGCAGCTGCTATTGGGCTCACATGTTTCACTATTGGGTGGCTGTGTGGTACATAGGGGCCCTTACAAACTTTTGCTATGAGGCCTTCAAAAACCTGGTTATGCCCCTGGGTAAGGGTTAATGAGCACATCAGTTATTTCAGGTAAACTTTAGCTCATTAATTCCTGAACGTTGATACTATGGGGCTGGTGCACAGGGAGTAGTACTGCGATTATATAGCGAATGAATGAACGCATGTCATACTTGCCCACTCTCAGGAGGAACTTATGGAGACTCCCAAATTTTGGGAGAGAGTCTCCCGGCTACTGGTAAAGGTGGCAGATCATTCACATCCCGTCGGCCAACCGCGAAGTAGGGATGGACATCGAAAGCCCGTCATCAAATAGTTGCCGGGCTGCCTACATCAAATCATGCAATGCGATGGCAACCAGCCACCGCTACAATTCGATACAATAACCATCGCAATGGTTATAGTACCGGCAGAAAAAGGGCGGGCCCCTTGGTCCTGTGTCCCCCGCCCACGTCACTGTGGGGGTATGCCCAGCTCTCTCCGAGATGCTGGCCTTCCCCCAGACTCCCCCTACACTGAGAATAGATGTTGTGCGCATGTGTATGGCATCTATTCTCCTACTACACACTCGCTGGTCTGCATAGCAGAGCAGCGGTGTGTGCTCCCCCTCCACAGCCAGCCATCGAATGGGCATCGGAAAGCTGCATCCGATGGCTGGCAACCATCGAATTTCCAGTATTCGATGGAAAAAGTACTTCGATTGAACCGGAAACATCCATGGTTGCTAACCATTGTCTTCTGATGTCCATCCCTACAGCGAGGTAGGCAATATTTGAGTCTTGGTGACGCAATTTGCTATGAGCACCCAGTGCTATGAGCACCCGGGGTCATGATGAAGCGATTTTCAGTGTCCCATACCTGTCACCCCCATGCAAAGACGGGAATTCTGGCATAATGTCACAGGAGCCGGGGTCGTGATGAAGCGATTTTCAGTGTCTCATACCTGTCACCCCCATGCAAAGCCGGGGAATCCTGGTATAATGTCACAAGGAAGGAGCCATGACATTGCTATTCCTGGCACGCTGCCCCCATCCCACCCACTTGCCTCTTCCTCTACCGGGGCCTCACAGACCACGACTTGCCGAAGTCAGCAAGTATGATGGATATGGGGCTATACAGACCCACACACATTTTGCACGCCTTACAACCGGACAGGTGGAACAGTGGCCCTGATTCAGAGCCAGACGCTCTGACAGAGCGCTCACTCTGAATCAGTGCCATCCTTCTTGATTTTTAGAGCGGCCTCCTGGCTGCTCGTATAGCTGTGGGTGACCACCCACAACTATAGCGAGCGGCCAGGAAGATGGTCACGATGGTCAAGACCATCGCGACCATCGGGCTTGCGGCGAGACCCTTGTGGTAGGGTCTCATTGCCACAAGCCCTGGAGTGCTTTCGGCTCAAACAGAGCCGAGAGCACTCCCACTGACATCACTTGTGATGTCAGTGGGACCGGCCCCAGACAGTAGGCGTTCCCATGGGAACGCCTCCGTCTGGGCAGCCACGCCCCCGGCACGTCCACCAAAGGGGGCGTACTGTCACTCAACATCGACCGCACGCCCCCTTTGGTACGAGACCCGGAGCGACGGATTGCCCGTCGCTATCCAGGTCTTGCGCATTCGCACTGGGCCACCATCGACCCGCTTGTGAGCGTTCAACGCTCGCAAGCGGGTCTGAATCAGGCCCAGAGTTGGGAATGGGCCTTCTGATGTACGCAAGGTTCATGTGTTCATGCAAATGTGGCCAGTGCAGACCAGCAATTATATACAGTATATGCCTGTTCGGATGCGTGTCCTTTGCACCTGCTGTAGGGCAGGTATACATGTACGCGGATAACGGATATGCTGATGTGGCAGAAGTGTACACACCTCAGTATACGTGTGCAGGAATACACTATATTACCACACCCTTTTCTTTGCTTCTCTTACACCCATATTACAGCCATCCCTGCACCCGTCCCTGTATGTGCTCATTGGAAACATTCAATCATTCAACACTGTCATTTCCTTTTGTAAGATGCATTCTCCCAGGTTTCCATACAAAAATGCTTTTTAGCAGGAAATATATTCATTTTATCCCATCATTTCCTGCAATCAGCAAATCAGAGCATTACCCCGCAGAAGAAGAGTCAGACAGTTCAGTAAATACACTAAATACTTTATAAATACTGTATTGTGTGCTCAGCAACCTTCCAGCATAATGATCATTATTTTATATCTTAACCAAACTACCAAACAGCAGGAAAATGGGAAAAAATATTTTAATGATCTTCCCTATATAAGTCCTTCTAAGGCTTCATACTCACATTAGTGAAAATATACATATGTACTGTCCTAGAACAAGACTCATCATATTTTTTTTAGTAATTGACAAACTGCAGGTTTAAGACACCTGTGGACAAGAAAATCCCAGCATGCACTGCCAGATATTTTGCTAGGCCGGCCGAGGCACCATTCACCCCTGTGCCTCAGTGACATCACTGGTTCCTCATGATTTTATGGGCAGCATTCTCATTCATATTGGGTCAGCCGCCCGATCCTGCCCACTTCCCCAGTGGCGTCAGCAGTTTTGCGGGGAGTCATGTCATTAAGCCCTGCCCCCCACAGAGTGGCGCCATGTCAGAGTTATGCACACAATCAGCCGATTGTTGCGATCTGAGCATGTATGGCGGAGCGCGAACTAGCCACTGCGATTGGGACTGAGACTACGCAGAACCATCGCAGAGGGATTGACAGGAAGTGCCATTTGTGGGTGGTGACAGGGGGGTGGTCGGCAAAACACAGGCGTGGCAGTGCGTTTGAATGCCGTTACAGGGGTGTACATAAATTAGCCACTGCAATGCCACACGCAGGTTGAGCTACAATAGCGTCCCATCAGCTTAGTAATTTCTGACCATGTGCGAGTGTGCTCGATGTTACCGATGTTGCTCGATGTTACCGATGTTACTCGATGTTACCAATGCTTTCACAGACTTGTATTAGGGAAGTGGGCGTCCTTATGTTTTTCTAAGACTGCATTGTGATCGTGGAGATTAGCATACCTTCACAGTTGAACTGCGTGCGTAATCGCTATAGCGATCTGTAATGAACCAGGCCCAATGTCAGTAGTTTGCATTCTGTCCATCTTACAAAATGGCTGCCTCCACTTTATCTATAAAACAAAACAGTAAACATACGCTGCACTTGGTTGCTGCTAATAAGGGTAATCACACATATAATAAATATACTATGCACAATAAACCCGCTCTCTAGGGTTTGGCGCCATGAACACTCTTGGTGGTCACCAAACAAATAGGTGTTAGACTGCTGATTAGGATAGAACAGCTGGTGATGGCGCCAAACCCAGAGAGCAGCGTTTGAGGCGCACAAGGTCAGCACTGACAGCTTCGATGCGCGCCTGAGAGCGCACGCTACACCAGCCGCTAGTAGCAGTATTGCGCCGGTGGACGACTACACCTAGGGGCGGTAAAGCACCTGAGGCCCTGTGACTCACTAAGAGCGGCTGAACAAGCTATAGGGTATTTGTACTGGGACGCCATCACAGACACCGGGGGCCAAATGTAATAGGGTGAGAGTTTAGCAGTAACCTCTGACACTTTTTAAACTCGCCCAATGTAATAGAGTCCGAGAGTGTGCAAAACTCGCCCAATGTAATAGAGTCCGAGAAAATGGAAACTCCCCAATGTAATAGAGTCTGAGAAAATGGAAACTCCCTAATGTAATAGAGTCTGAGAACATGGAAACTCGCCCAATGTAATAGAGTCTGAGAACATGGAAACTTGGCCAATGTAATAGAGTCAGAGAACATGGAAACTCGGCCAATGTAATAGAGTCTGAGAACATGGAAACTTGGCCAATGTAATAGAGTCAGAGAACATGAAAACTCGCCCAATGTAATAGAGTCTGAGAACATGGAAACTCGCCCAATGTAATAGAGTCTGAGAAAATGGAAACTCGCCCAATGTACTAGAGTCTGAGAACATGGAAACTCACCCAATGTAATAGAGTCTGAGAACATGGAAACTTGGCCAATGTAATAGAGTCTGAGAACATGGAAACTCGGCCAATGTAATAGAGTCTGAGAAAATGGAAACTCCCCAATGTAATAGAGTCTGAGAACATGGAAACTCGCCCAATGTAATAGAGTCTGAGAACATGGAAACTTGGCCAATGTAATAGAGTCTGAGAACATGGAAACTCGGCCAATGTAATAGAGTCTGAGAACATGGAAACTTGGCCAATGTAATAGAGTCAGAGAACATGAAAACTCGCCCAATGTAATAGAGTCTGAGAACATGGAAACTCGCCCAATGTAATAGAGTCTGAGAAAATGGAAACTCGCCCAATGTACTAGAGTCTGAGAACATGGAAACTCACCCAATGTAATAGAGTCTGAGAACATACAAACTCTCCCAATGTAATAGAGTCAGAGAACATACAAACTCGCCCAATGTAATAGAGTCAGAGAACATACAAACTCGCCCAAAGTAATAGAGTCAGAGAACATACAAACTCGCCCAATGTAATAGAGTCAGAGAACATGGAAACTCGCCCAATGTAATAGAGTCTGAGAAAATGGAAACTCGGCCAATGTAATAGAGTCTGAGAAAATGGAAACTCGCCCAATGTAATAGAGTCTGAGAACATGGAAACTCGCCCAATGTAATAGAGTCTGAGAAAATGGAAACTCGGCAAATGTAATAGAGTCCGAGAGTGTGCAAACTCGCCCAATGTACTAGAGTCTGAGAACATGGAAACTCACCCAATGTAATAGAGTCAGAGAACATACAAACTCGCCCAAAGTAATAGAGTCAGAGAACATACAAACTCGCCCAATATAATAGAGTCAGAGAACATGAAAACTCGCCCAAAGTAATAGAGTCAGAGAACATACAAACTTGCCCAATGTAATAGAGTCTGAGAACATACAAACTCGCCCAATGTAATAGAGTCAGAGAACATACAAACTCGCCCAAAGTAATAGAGTCAGAGAACATACATACTCGCCCAATGTAATAGAGTCAGAGAACATGAAAACTCGCCCAAAGTAATAGAGTCAGAGAACATACAAACTTGCCCAATGTAATAGAGTCAGAGAACATACAAACTCGCCCAATGTAATAGAGTGTGAGAACATGGAAACTCGCCCAATGTAATAGAGTCTGAGAAAATAGAAACTCGCCCAATGTAATAGAGTCTGAGAACATGGAAACTCACCCAATGTAATAGAGTCAGAGAACATGAAAACTCGCCCAATGTAATAGAGTCAGAGAACATACAAACTCGCCCAATGTAATAGAGTCTGAGAAAATAGAAACTCCCCCAATGTAATAGAGTCTGAGAACATGGAAACTCACCCAAAGTAATAGAGTCTGAGAACATGGAAACTCGCCCAATGTAATAGAGTCTGAGAACATGGAAACTCACCCAATGTAATAGTCTGAGAACATAGAAACTCGCCCAATGTAATAGAGTCTGAAAACATGGAAACTTGTCCAATGTAATAGAGTCTGAGAACATGGAAACTCGCCCAATGTAATAGAGTCAGAGAAAATACAAACTCGCCCAAAGTAATAGAGTCTGAGAACATGGAAACTCACCCAATGTAATAGACTCAGAGAACATGGAAACTCACCCAATGTAATAGAGTCAGAGAACATGAAAACTCGCCCAATGTAATAGGAGTCAGAGAACATGAAAACTCGCCCAATGTAATAGAGTCAGAGAACATGAAAACTCGCCCAAAGTAATAGAGTCAGAGAACATACAAACTCGCCCAATGTAATAGAGTCAGAGAACATACAAACTCGCCCAATGTAATAGAGTCAGAGAACATACAAACTCGCCCAATGTAATAGAGTCAGAGAACATACAAACTCGCCCAATGTAATAGAGTCAGAGAACATACAAACTCGCCCAATGTAATAGAGTTAGAGAACATACAAACTCGCCCAATGTAATAGAGTTAGAGAACATACAAACTCGCCGAATGTAATAGAGTCAGAGAACATACAAACTCGCCCAATGTAATAGAGTCTGAGAACATGGAAACTTGCCCAATGTAATAGAGTCTGAGAACATGGAAACTCGCCCAATGTAATAGAGTCTGAGAACATGGAAACTCGCCCAATGTAATAGAGTCAGAGAACATACAAACTCGCCCAATGTAATAGAGTCAGAGAACATACAAACTCGCCCAATGTAATAGAGTCTGAGAACATGGAAACTCGCCCAATGTAATAGAGTTAGAGAACATACAAACTCGCCCAATGTAATAGAGTTAGAGAACATACAAACTCGCCCAATGTAATAGAGTCAGAGAACATACAAACTTGCCCAATGTAATAGAGTTAGAGAACATACAAACTCGCCCAATGTAATAGAGTCAGAGAACATACAAACTCGCCCAATGTAATAGAGTCAGAGAACATACAAACTCGCCCAATGTAATAGAGTCTGAGAACATGGAAACTTGCCCAATGTAATAGAGTCTGAGAACATGGAAACTCGCCCAATGTAATAGAGTCTGAGAACATGGAAACTCGCCCAATGTAATAGAGTCAGAGAACATACAAACTCGCCCAATGTAATAGAGTGAGAGAACATACAAACTCGCCCAATGTAATAGAGTCTGAGAACATGGAAACTCGCCCAATGTAATAGAGTTAGAGAACATACAAACTCGCCCAATGTAAAAGAGTTAGAGAACATACAAACTCGCCCAATGTAATAGAGTCAGAGAACATACAAACTTGCACAATGTAATAGAGTCTGAGAACATGGAAACTCGCCCAATGTAATAGAGTTAGAGAACATACAAACTCGCCCAATGTAATAGAGTTAGAGAACATTCAAACTCGCCCAATGTAATAGAGTTAGAGAACATACAAACTCGCCCAATGTAATAGAGTCAGAGAACATACAAACTCGCCCAATGTAATAGAGTTAGAGAACATACAAACTCGCCCAATGTAATAGAGTCAGAGAACATACAAACTTGCCCAATGTAATAGAGTCAGAGAACATACAAACTCGCCCAATGTAATAGAGTTAGAGAACATACAAACTCGCCCAATGTAATAGAGTCAGAGAACATACAAACTCGCCCAATGTAATAGAGTTAGAGAACATACAAACTCGCCCAATGTAATAGAGTTAGAGAACATACAAACTCGCCCAATGTAATAGAGTTAGAGAACATACAAACTCGCCCAATGTAATAGAGTTAGAGAACATAGAAACTCGCCCAAAGTAATAGAGTTAGAGAACATACAAACTCGCCCAAAGTAATAGAGTCAGAGAACATACAAACTCGCCCAAAGTAATAGGAGTCAGAGAACATGGAAACTTGCCCAAAGTAATAGAGTCAGAGAACATGAAAACTCGCCCAATGTAATAGAGTCTGAGAACATGGAAACTTGCCCAAAGTAATAGAGTCCGAGAACATGGAAACTCACCCAATGTAATAGAGTCAGAGAACATACAAACTCGCCCAATGTAATAGAGTTAGAGAACATACAAACTCGCCCAATGTAATAGAGTCAGAGAACATACAAACTCGCCCAATGTAATAGAGTTAGAGAACATACAAACTCGCCCAAAGTAATAGAGTTAGAGAACATACAAACTCGCCCAATGTAATAGAGTCAGAGAACATACAAACTCGCCCAAAGTAATAGAGTCAGAGAACATGGAAACTCACCTGTTTTTAGACTAAAAAGACTCTCATGATGTAAACTATCATCCAGGTGTTTCCCATTTTGAATATAAAACTCGACCTACTGTATGTGAGATGTTACTGCTAAACTCTCACATTTTCTAAACTCTCACCCTATTACATTTGGCCCCAGGACTGATTTCAAATCCAGGTATTATTATTACAGACTGCTATTATTGACCGTAAATATGGATATATTGTGGAGCTATATATACAGAGTGCTAAAACACCTTAAACACACCTGAGAATCTTCACTGAAAGTTATTGTATTATACAATTGGACATCCACATCTAGTGCTAAAGGCTCATCTGAGAACTCGTTTTATTCATGTACAAGGAGACTGTTTGTCCAATTGGCAACATTGTATTTTTATTTTATTTTTTGTATCATATTACTGGGAGTCGTGTAATACTGTTATTGTTTTGTGCATTTTATATGTGTGTATCTCAATCTTATTAGTAAAAGTATTTCTTCTTTACACATATAAGGGTAAATTTACTATAGTGAGAGTTTTTAGAAGTGGAGATGTTGCCCATAGCAACCAATCAGATTCTAGCTATTATATTCTAGAAGATGCTAGTTAAATGTTAAGTAGAATCAGATTGGATGCTATGGGCAACATCTCCACTTCTAAAAACTCTCACATTAGTAAATTTACCCCATATTGTGCATAGTATATTTATTATATGTGTGGATACCCTTATTAGCAGTAACCACGCACAGTGTATGTTTACTGTTTTGTTGTTTAGTTACTTTGATGAAGTTTGCACTGAACACTGGCTGCTAGTTGCCCTTTGCTATATTTCAAATGAACTGTATGAGAGCCGGTTGTTTGGTCGAATTTCTACCACTTGTGGTGTTAATTGCAATTATTTCTCCACTTTATTTATCTGTAAAATGAGCCACCCTATGATAATTACTAACGCATTTATTGACTCATTATGAGTGTGTATTAAGGCAAAATGTATAACACTGAGTTGTGCATAAAAGCAGTATATGGAAACATTACATTAATGCTGGCCACACACTAGACCAACTTACATCCAACCTTCCAACTAGTTGATTGGTTGGAATGAAAATCTGGTAAGGTATGAAAGCAAATGACAATCAGCAATTTGCTCCCAAACACCGGAAAATGGACAAAAAACTGTTGTTTGAACAAATTGTTTAGATCAAACATTTAACAAACTTGTCTGACCGACCATTTTCATCTGTTTTCTGGGATTTAGGAGCAAATTGCTGATCATCATTTACTCCCATACGTTACCAGATTCTCATTCCAACCAATCAGCTAGTTGGCCGGTTGGCTGAAAGTTGGTCTAGTGTGTGGCCGGCTTTACAGATATATGTACTGTATAAACACAGCAATACAAACCCACCGTATATATAAGTGCAGCATTCCACATAAACCACACCTTAAACTATTCAATGAAGACCCATGTTCCAGTAGTCTCCACCTCTTTCCGCCATCAGAAATCGGGACAGTGTGAGGAAAACCAGGACTGTTTACAATTGTTCATGGAGGATATTATTTGTATTATCTCTATGACCTATAAATCGGCCTAGAAATACAGTAATGATTGTGTTGTCACAATGAAGGTCTCTCACCTTTGTGGGAATGCTCGTTACTTTGCAGTTCGCCTTTAAACAACATTATCGCACTATGGGACTTGAAGCCATATTTGATTTCCATTAGCAATGTAGATAGATGTTTGACAAACACGTGCGATGTCGTAGTGAAATTGTGAGACTCCAAATGTGAGACAGAATTAGGCCGAGAGCTTTTATTGACTCATTATGTAAATCTCATAGATTTAATGAAGAAGTGATTAGCATTATGCCTGAGAAATAAAATCAGGAGGTGCTCATTATCTGCATTCCCTTGTTATCATGGGGTTATCATTAGCGCTCTCTAACCACCACAATGTGCGCAATGCTGTCAGCCATGTGGACGTCTGTACTGGAGAGAAAGTGGGTTGAGTTAGTGCACAAACTGGTGACCATGCTGCAAGGCAGGAGGCGGCAGCAGATGCCCGCTACCTGCGACCAAGAGCGTAATAAGGAAATTCTTGTGTTGCCACTAGTGTACATTTACTTGTGTATTATACTACAATATGTACATACTATATATACTATTTGTGTATTATACTATATATACTACTTGTGTATTATACTATATACTATATATACTACTTGTGTATTATACTATATATACTACTTGTGTATTATACTACAATATGTACATACTATATATACTATTTGTGTATTATACTATATATACTACTTGTGTATTATACTATATACTATATATACTACTTGTGTATTATACTATATATACTACTTGTGTATTATACTATATATACTACTTGTGTATTATACTATATACTATATATACTACTTGTGTATTATACTATATACACTACTTGTGTATTATACTATATACTATATATACTACTTGTGTATTATACTATATACTACTTGTGTATTATACTACATATATACTACTTGTGTATTATACTATATATACTACTTGTGTATTATACTATATACACTACTTGTGTATTATACTATATATACTACTTGTGTATTATACTATATACACTACTTGTGTATTATACTATATACTATATATACTACTTGTGTATTATACTATATATACTACTTGTGTATTATACTATATATACTACTTGTGTATTATACTATATACTATATATACTACTTGTGTATTATACTATATACTACTTGTGTATTATACTACATATATACTACTTGTGTATTATACTATATATACTACTTGTGTATTATACTATATACACTACTTGTGTATTATACTATATATACTACTTGTGTATTATACTATATACACTACTTGTGTATTATACTATATACTATATATACTACTTGTGTATTATACTATATATACTACTTGTGTATTATACTATATACACTACTTGTGTATTATACTATATACTATATATACTACTTGTGTATTATACTATATACTACTTGTGTATTATACTACATATATACTACTTGTGTATTATACTATATATACTACTTGTGTATTATACTATATACACTACTTGTGTATTATACTATATATACTACTTGTGTATTATACTATATACACTACTTGTGTATTATACTATATACTATATATACTACTTGTGTATTATACTATATATACTACTTGTGTATTATACTATATACACTACTTGTGTATTATACTATATACTATATATACACACTACTTGTGTATTATACTATGTATACTACTTGTGTATTATACTATATATACACTACTTGTGTATTATACTATATATACACTACTTGTGTATTATACTATATATACTACTTGTGTATTATACTATATACTACTTGTGTATTATACTATATATACTACTTGTGTATTATACTATATACTACTTGTGTATTATACTATATATACTACTTGTGTATTATACTATATATACTACTTGTGTATTATACTATATATACTACTTGTGTATTATACTATATATACTACTTGTGTATTATACTATATATACTACTTGTGTATTATACTATATACACTACTTGTGTATTATACTATATATACTACTTGTGTATTATACTATATACACTACTTGTGTATTATACTATATATACTACTTGTGTATTATACTGTATACTACTTGTGTATTATACTATATATACTACTTGTGTATTATACTATATACTACTTGTGTATTATACTATATATACTACTTGTGTATTATACTATATATACTACTTGTGTATTATACTATATATACTACTTGTGTATTATACTATATATACTACTTGTGTATTATACTATATATACTACTTGTGTATTATACTATATATACTACTTGTGTATTATACTATATACTACTTGTGTACTATAAACAACTTCTATTTTCCTACAAACTCTTCAAAACACTTTACTGACAATTTTATAAACAAAAGATACATTTGAATAAAAATAAATAAATAAAGTGTAGGACGGGAGCTGAATCGGCCATAAAGTCATTTCAGGTAATCTAGGGCCTGATGCAGAATTCTTAGCACAGCAGATGAGTCTATGGACGCAGCAGTGATACTAACATAGGCTAATGCCGCAGGGGGTGTCTTGTGCAAGTAGAAGCCTCCTGCCGCTGTGACCAAGGATGAAGCATCAGATCACCATCGGACATCCGAGTATAAGCTTGCTGAGAATGGGCGCCGGAACGCCTGTGCCAGGAAATCTGCATTGGAAGATGCAGACCCTGGCCTCTGCACTCACAGATAATGAGGGAGAAACGGCGAGCGCCACTGCTCCCGGCCCCGAATCGGCCGCAGCCTGCCTATCAGGCTGCGGCTTAGGGGGCACTGTGTGAGATGACGTAGAAAGTAAACCGTTCTCCACATGTGCAGAACAGGTCATGAGCATGTACAGTCCTAGCGCCAGTACCTACTCCCGAATTTCCGAGGAACCCCCAGCAACCCCGGAGTAGTATCCGGATGTACCGCATCCTGCCCACTTCCTAGTGAAGTGGGCAGGATGGGGAGACAATTGCCAGGAATCGCGGCATAAATGTCGTGAACTGTGGCTCCATATGGAGGGGTGGGGCTAAATGACACGTATACATGCCATTTAGCACCACCCCCAAAGTGGCCAGCTGTGTCTGCTCTCCGGGCAGATAAGAGAAGTCGGTAAGTATGGTGCAGCACAGACTGTTGCATCCTGAGGACGCACCAGTCATCTGCACAAACTGTAGGTCGCACCAGTGGAACCTCAGCAGTGATCCTGACGGCAAGGTGCTGTTCCTGGCACTCTGCTAGCCTGAAGCAAGGGCTGTGGGGTGGCCATGGTGCCTCTCACAGTGCCCAGTGCTCTGTGGGGCAGCACCGGTCGCACACCTCTAGTTACAGCCTTGTAGCTACCAATCAGTTTCTAGCTATCATTTATCTAGAACAGACTTACTGCACCCAGTGTATATGAAACAGCCACAATGGAAGGAATTCTGCATCAATAAAAGAATTGTCAGGTTTGTTTTAGCCACGAATCACACATACATTCCACAGTGACATACAGTCCCCTGTAGATATATAGTCCACAGTGACATACAGTCCGCAGTGACATACAGTCCCCTGTAGATATATAGTCCACAGTGACATACAGTCCCCTGTAGATATATAGTCCACAGTGACATACAGTCCCCTGTAGATATATAGTCCACAGTGACATACAGTCCGCAGTGACATACAGTCCCCTGTAGATATATAGTCCACAGTGACATACAGTCCGCAGTGACATACAGTCCCCTGTAGATATATAGTCCACAGTGACATACAGTCCGCAGTGACATACAGTCCCCTGTAGATATATAGTCCACAGTGACATACAGTCCACAGTGACATACAGTCCCCTGTAGATATATAGTCCACAGTGACATACAGTCCGCAGTGACATACAGTCCCCTGTAGATATATAGTCCACAGTGACATACAGTCCACAGTGACATACAGTCCCCTGTAGATATATAGTCCACAGTGACATACAGTCCGCAGTGACATACAGTCCCCTGTAGATATATAGTCCACAGTGACATACAGTCCGCAGTGACATACAGTCCGCAGTGACATACAGTCCCCTGTAGATATATAGTCCACAGTGACATACAGTCCATAGTGACATACAGTCCCCTGTAGATATATAGTCCACAGTGACATACAGTCCACAGTGACATACAGTCCCCTGTAGATATATAGTCCACAGTGACATACAGTCCGCAGTGACATACAGTCCCCTGTAGATATATAGTCCACAGTGACATACAGTCCGCAGTGACATACAGTCCCCTGTAGATATATAGTCCACAGTGACATACAGTCCGCAGTGACATACAGTCCCCTGTAGATATATAGTCCACAGTGACATACAGTCCGCAGTGACATATAGTCCACAGTGACATACAGTCCGCAGTGACATACAGTCCCCTGTGTTTGTGGCAATTTACATGTTAAACAAACATAAACACACCTTATGTACATTAATGTAGGGCATTAAGAGTAGAATTATATGCTGTTGTGGGACTACACATCCCATCATGCCGTGCCACAATTTTGCTGAGATGTGTAGTTCATCAGCAGCTGGATAGCCACTTATTGCCCAGCCCTGTAGAGAGTGATGATACACCATGATAACATATAAATGTATTAGCTATGTAATTAGCAATGGTTATGCCTGGAGCTATTTCTCTGATAGTCTGACACTAACGAGTTCTCTGCAATCAGCGGGGGCGTTTAAGGACAGGGTTGTTAAAATGGGGTAACAAAAGGTAAACGTGGCCCTACAGTGGCTGCGGAGCTGCAAGTCTTTGTACATAGCAACATGAGAGCGACGTGTAGCCGCCTCTGGTACGCAGGGCGCACATTACGCCTCAGTACTCCGCATTTATAGCTCTCTATGTAACGGACACAGAATAACTACAGTATATTGTGCCTTTATCTGCATTTATTCCATCGGAGAATCTCATATGCTGTAATTCTCCTACAGCCTGGCCGGGTTGAGCCGAAGAGCAGAAGATCTCATTAACATTTGCGGGTCGGGAGATTCGCCGCCTCTGCAATGTCAGCATAGTAATGAAATTACAGCTAAATATGGAATAAGGATTAATCTGTTGTCTTGGAGACATGTTCTTCTTTGTCTTACTGTTAACATTTAATCTGTGCTGTCCTTATTCATAGAAATGACCTCAATCAGATGCAAGAAGCCTTTCTATAATGCACAGCTACAAATTAGGGGGAATTATATTTGACTCAGGGGCCAGCAGCCAGCTCCCTACTCAGCTCCCTACTGCATGGCTGTCCCTTAGGCCAACAGGCCAAAGCTGTTAGGAAGCAATGAGGGCATGGGTGTAAGTACCATATGTACAAGGGGTGCAGCTGTTATTGCTATTGGGCGCAGAGCTGAGGGGCCCATCTTCCTTGTGCAAACCACACGTGTTATATACAGTCTCCACTATTGGGTGGTACATAGGGGCCCTTACAAACGTTTGCTATGGGAACATATATATATATATTTGTATATATATGTTTATATATATATATATATAAATATATATATATATATATATATAAAATCCTTGAACAGGCATGTTCCAAGGACACTGGAGAGATTTCTGTCATAATCCTCTTGGGTTCAGTTACTTACTGTATATACCAATCAGAAAATGATCAATATGTGATCATTACGCTGGCAGATGGCTCCCATCTCAAAATAAGATTGTCTGATCATATACTAGATGCAATCATTATTGTACCTTGCAATGCAAGACATGTTTTCATGATCTATATAAAAAAAGCTGACTGCTGATAGAAATTATGTCATCACATTAGAATGTAATGACAGTTGGTATGACCTCTGACCCCCCCCCCCAGGGTCAGTGAAGTACAGGAGAGAGCAGCTAAAAAAACAAGCAGAGCGGATGTCCTGTGCTGAGCATCCTGGGGGCATTCCGAGTGGCTGCACAGACTGCTGGATGCCTGCCTGGAGCAGCAATACCGGCCGTTTGGTGCTGGTCCGGACCCTTCGCCCTGTGGAATGGTTTATGTCACACACCCCTAGTTACAGCCCTGGGAGAGAGTGGGGAGGTAAGGATAGAGAGACAGCGGGGGTGCGAGGAGGAGAGGGAGAGAGGGAGAGAAAGATCAATAAACGCCGGGCATTACTGCTAGCATACAGTACTTATATTAATGCCTGTAACTAATAGTTATGGATGTTATATCTATAGTAAATGTTACTATAAAGCTCTGCCATATACTGTATATGTATATTTGTTTGTAATTCTTGTAGTCAGTGTTGTATCGGGATGTGCAGGTGGAGCGACAGCTTCTCCTTCTGAAGAAATGGTATAACCTGCGCCTATCAGAGAGGGGATGCCAGTCACTGCAGGATCGCCCGGGGATGCCTATTATGTTTCTTTCTCACAGACAATATTACAGGTCATGGGTGCTGGTCTGGGATGAGAGGAACCAAACAGGGTTGGCCAATGCGGCACATTACACAACCCCTCCCTTTATAGGGGTCATGTAGCCTATAGCAGCAGTGCATGACCACTGCCTCTTCCATGGTGGTAGCGCAGAAGCTAAGGGAGCTATTACCGGAAGCTGTCCTTTAGAAGGCCATCTACTGCTTTTCATGTTTCAGTGACAACATCACACACAGTGTATACAGCAAGTGGGGTTTGGGCCCAGGGTAATAATGTGTATAGTTTAAGGAAGTTAACTCTATGGTGATCACTGCGATGCTGTGTGTACTGTACGGTGACCACTGGGATGCTGTGTGTACTGTACGGTGACCACTGGGATGCTGTGTGTACTGTAAGGTGACCACTGGGATGCTGTGTGTACAGTGTATGGTGATCACTGGGAGGCTGTTACTGTATGGTAGTCACTGGGATGCTGTGTGTACTGTATGGTGATCACTGGGATGCTGTGTGTACCATACGGTGATCACTGGGATGCTGTTACTGTATGGTAGTCACTGGGATGCTGTGTGTACTGTATGGTGATCACTGGGATGCTGTGTATACCATACGGTGATCATTGGGATGCTGTTACTGTATGGTAGTCACTGGGACGCCGTATGTATTGCATGGTAATCACTGGAATAATGTGTGTACTGCATGGTGATCACTGGGATGCTGTGTATACCATACGGTGATCACTGGGAGGCTGTTACTGTATGGTAGTCACTGGGATGCTGTGTGTACTGTATGGTGATCACTGGGTTGCTGTGTATACCATACGGTGATCACTGGGATGCTGTTACTGTATGGTAGTCACTGGGACGCTGTATGTACTGCATGGTAATCACTGGAATAATGTGTGTACTGCATGGTGATCACTGGAATGCTGTGTGTATTGTATGGTGATCACTGGGATGCTGTGCATACTGTGTATGTAACAAGCCGCCGCTACGTCTTGTTGGACAACAGTGCTCCAGGCAGTTCTCAGGTCCGTTGCTAGGAGACATGGACACCGCCCTGCCACTCCGTAAAGTCCTGCTACCTTACTGCTTCGTCACCTTCTCCCTTCACCAAATGGATCTTTTTCCTTTTTTCACCCTGCTGATTCCCTGCTCTGATGCCGGCTATAGCATTCAGTAGCTTCCGGTTTCTGTGAGTAAGTTCATGTTTCTGTATGTTCCAGCTCCTCATGTCCAGCGTGTATCTCAAACTGTCTCTGCAGCACTTCAGCATCTGTGTGGACGATCTGCTAGTAACACCACAGCAGTTCCTGTCACACTGCAGCACCAGTGTGGACTATCAGACAGTACTCCGCAGCCATCTCTGCCGCACTTATGCATCTGTGTGGATTATCTGCCAGTTACATCATGGCAGTATCTATGCCAGTTACATCACGACAGTATCTATGCCAGTTACATCACGGCAGTATCTACCGCACTTCAGCGTCTGTCTATAGTACCTATTATTAACATCACAGCAGTCTTTATTGCACTACAGCGTCTGTGTGGACTTTCAATTATTTACATCACAGCAGTCTCTGCCGCACTTCAGCGTTTGTGTGGATTCTCGTCTACATATCAGTCCTCAAGGCTGGTACCTGCCAAGTATACCTCAGCCCTCAAGGCTGCATCCAGCCAAGTACACATCAGCCCTCAAGGCTGCTACCAGTCAAGTATACCTCAGCCCTCAAGGCTGCATCCAGCCAGATATACATCAGCCCATAAGGCTGCTAACAGCCAAGTATACCTCAGCCCTCGATGCTGCATCCAGCCAAATATACATCAGCCCTCAAGGCTGCTACCAGCCAAGTATACCTCAGCCTTCAAGGCTGCTATCAGCCACGTATAACTCAGCCCTCAAGGCTGCATTTAGCCAAGTACACATCAGCCCTCAAGGCTGCTACCAGTCAAGTATACCTTAGCCTTCAAGGCTGCATCCAGCCAAGTACACGTCAGCCCTCAAGGCTGTTTCCAGCCAAGTATACCTCAGCCCTCAAGGCAGCATCCAGTCAAGTACACATCAGCCCTCAAGGCTGCATCCAGCCAAGTACACATCAGCTCTCAAGGCTGCATCCAGCCAAATACACATCAACCCATAAGGCTGCTACCAGCCAAGTATACCTCAGCCCTCAAGGCTGCATTCAACCAAGTACACATCAGCCCTGAAGGCTGCTACCAGCCAAGTATACCTTAGCCCTCAAGGCTACCAGCCAAGTGCACATCAGCCCTCAAAGTTGCTACCAGCCAAGTATACATCATCCCTCAAGGATGCATCCAGCCAAGTATACATCAGCCCTCAAGGCTGTATCCAGCCAAGTACACATCAGCCCATAGGGCTGCTACCATCCAAGTATACCTCAGCCCTCAAGGTTGCATCCAGCCAAATATACATCAGCCCTCAAGGCTGCTACCAGCCAAGTATACCTCAGCCATCAAGGCTGCATTCAGCTAAGTACACATCAGCCCTCAAGGCTGCTACCAGCCAAGTATACCTCAGCCCTCAAGGCTGCATTTAGACAAGTACACATCAGCCCTCAAGGCTGTATCCAGCCAAATACACATCAGCACATAAGGCTGCTACCAGCCAAGTATACCTCAGCCCTCAAGGCTGCATCCAGCCAAATATACATCAGCCCTCAAGGCTGCTACCAGTCAAGTATACCTCAGCCGTCAAGGCTGCATTCAGCCAAGTACACATCAGCCCTCAAGGCTGCTACCAGCCAAGTATACCTCAGCCCTCAAGGCTGCATTCAGCCAAGTACACATCAGCCCTCAAGACTGCTACCAGCCAAGTACACATCAGCCCTCAAGACTGCCACCAGCCAAGTACACATCAGTCCTCAAGACTGCCACCAGCCAAGTTTATATCAGCCCCCAAGGTCATCAGGCCAAACTCCAAACAAGTACTCTCCAGTCCTCAAAGCTTCTTTATTAAGTGAGTCCTCATCAATCAAACTTCCAAATCTTCTTTATCAATTGACTCCTCAAAGCTTCCTTATCAATAGACTTCTCAAAGCCTCCTTATCAATCGATCCACACCACTTGTAATAATTCTTCTTCCCCTGAATTCTTCCACTGATTCATAACAGTGTGGCCATTACAGGGATACTGTGTGTACTTTATAGTGATTACTGGGATGCTGAGTGTGTTGTATGGTGATGACTAGAATGTTTTGTGTACTGTATGGCGATCACAGGTATGTCGTGCTTACTGTATGGTGATCACTGGGATGCTGTGTGTACTTTATAGTGATTACTGGGATGTTGTGTGTACTGTATAGTGATTACTGGTATGCTGGTATGCTGTGTGTACTGTATAGTGATTACTGGGATGATGTGTGTACTGTATAGTGATTACTGGGATGCTGTGTGTATTGTATAGTGATTACTGGGATGCTGTGTGTACTGAATGGTGATCACTGAGTTCTTGCTATGTTACTCTATACTGTTTCTGTAGTGTGTGTGTGGGGTTATTAATATAATGTCAGGGTAATTATTTATGAAATTTGGATGCAAATAATGTATTTAAATGTTATAATCGGGGCACAGCAAAGACCTATTACTTTTTATGCTGCCAGGGCACAGCTGGTAGGAGCACTAATGAAAGTTGTAGAGAACTCTGTAGAGGTGGCCTGGGGCTTATTCCTTGTGTACTGGCAAATCTATAGTGTTCCAGCGCTTATTCTGCAGGCAACACTTTAGGAAGCTTTACAGTCACACTCAGGTTTTAAATCTTGGACTATGCAAAAATATACTGTATAGATGCAAGTTACATGTAATAAACACGCAGCTCCTGTCAGAAGTGTTAGATACACGCAGCTCCTGGCACACATGTGTTAGATACACGCAGCTCCTGGCACACATGTGTTAGATACACGCAGCTCCTGGCACCCAAGTGTTAGATACACGCAGCTCATGGCACACATGTGTTAGATACATGCAGCTCCTGGCACAAGTGTTAGATACATGCAGCTCCTGACACAAGTGTTAGATACAAGCAGCTCCTGGCACACATGTGTTAGATACACGCAGCTCCTGGCACAAGTGTTAGATACACGCAGCTCCTGACACACAAGTGTTAGATACATGCAGCACAAGTGTTAGGTACATTCAGCTCCTGGCTAAAGTGTTAGATACATGCAGCTCCTGGCACAAGTGTTAGATACATGCAGCTTCTGACACACAAGTGTTAGATACATGCAGCTCCTGGCACACAAGTGTTAGATACATGCAGCTCCTGGCACACAAGTGTTAGATACATGCAGCTCCTGGCACAAGTGTTAGATACACGCAGCTCCTGACACACAAGTGTTAGATACATGCAGCTCCTTGCACAAGTGTTAGATACATGGAGCTCCTGACACATGTTAGATACATGCAGCTCCTGACACACAAGTGTTAGATACATGCAGCTCCTGGCATAAGTGTTAGATACATGCAGCTCCTGGCACAGGTGTTAGATACATGCAGCTCCTGGCACTAGTGTTAGATACACGCAGCTCCTGGCACAAGTGTTAGATACACGCAGCTCCTGGCACAAGTGTTAGATACACGCAGCTCCTGACACACAAGTGTTAGATACATGCAGCTCCTTGCACAAGTGTTAGATACATGGAGCTCCTGACACATGTTAGATACATGCAGCTCCTGGCACACAAGTGTTAGATACACGCAGCTCCTGGCACAAGTGTTAGATTTATGCAGCTCCTGGCACAAGTGTTAGATACACGCAGCTCCTGACACACAAGTGTTAGATACATGCAGCTCCTGGCACAAGTGTTAGATTTATGCAGCTCCTGGCACAAGTGTTAGATACACGCAGCTCCTGACACACAAGTGTTAGATACATGCAGCTCCTGGCACAAGTGTTAGAGACATGCAGCTCCTGACACACAAGTGTTAGATACATGCAGCTCCTGGCACAAGTGTTAGATACATGCAGCTCCTGGCTAAAGTGTTAGATACATGCAGCTCCTGACACACAAGTGTCAGATACACGCAGCTCCTGGCACAAGTGTTAGATACATGCAGCTCCTGACACTCAAGTGTTAGATACACGCAGCTCCTGACACACAAGTGTTAGATACATGCAGCTCCTGGCACAAGTGTTAGATAAATGCAGCTCCTGACACAAGTGTTAGATACACGCAGCTCCTGGCACAAGTGTTAGATACATGCAGCTCCAGACACACAAGTGTTAGATACACGGAGCTCCTGACACATGTTAGATACACGCAGCTCCTGACACACGTGTTAGATACACGCAGCTCCTGACACACAAGTGTTAGATACACGCAGCTCCTGGCACACAAGTGTTAGATACACGCAGCTCCTGGCACACAAGTGTTAGATACACGCATCTCCTGGCACAAGTGTTAGACACACGCAGCTCCTGGCACAATTGTTAGATACACGCAGCTCCTGGCACAAGTGTTAGATACATGCAGCTCCTGGCACAAGTGTTAGAGACATGCAGCTCCTAGCACAAGTGTTAGATACATGCAGCTCCTGGCTAAAGTGTTAGATACATGCAGCTCCTGACACACAAGTGTTAGATTCACGCAGCTCCTGGCACAAGTGTTAGATACATGCAGCTCCTGGCACAAGTGTTAGATACATGCAGCTCCTGGCACAAGTGTTAGATTTCTGAAGCTCCTGGCACAAGTGTTAGATACACGCAGCTCCTGACACACAAGTGTTAGATACACGCAGCTCCTGGCACAAGTGTTAGAGACAGGCAGCATCTGGCACAAGTGTTAGAGACAGGCAGCTCCTGGCACAAGTGTTAGAGACATGCAGCTCCTGGCTAAAGTGTTAGATACATGCAGTTCCTGACATGTGTTAGATACATGCAGCTCCTGACACAAGTGTTAGATATATGCAGCTCCTGACACAAGTGTTAGATACATGCAGCTCCTTGCACAAGTGTTAGAAACATGGAGCTCCTGACACATGTGTTAGATACATGCAGCTCCTGACACAAGTGTTAGATACATGCAGCTCCTAGCACAAGTGTTAGATACATGGAGCTCCTGACACAAGTGTTAGTTACATGCAGCACAAGTGTTAGGTACATGCAGCTCCTGGCACAAGTGTTAGATACATGCAGCTCCTGACACAAGTGTTAGATTAATGCAGCTCCTGGCACAAGTGTTAGATACATGCAGCTCCTGACACGTGTTAGATACATGCAGCTCCTAGCACAAGTGTTAGATACATTCAGCTCCTGACACAAGTGTTAGATACATGCAGCACAAGTGTTAGGTACATTCAGCTCCTGACACAAGTGTTAGATACATGCAGCTCCTGACACACAAGTGTTAGATACACGCAGCTCCAGACACACAAGTGTTAGATACACGCAGCTCCTGACACACAAGTGTTAGATACACGCAGCTCCTGACACACAAGTGTTAGATACACGCAGCTCCTGACACACAAGTGTCAGATACATGCAGCTCCAGGCACAAGTGTTATATACATGCAGCTCCTGACACAAGTGTTATATACACGCAGCTCCTGGCACACAAGTGTTAGATACACGCAGCTCCAGACACACAAGTGTTAGATACAAGCAGCTCCTGACACACAAGTGTTAGATACATGCAGCTCCTGACACAAGTGTTAGATACATGCAGCACAAGTGTTAGGTACATTCAGCTCCTGACACAAGTGTTAGATACATGCAGCTCCTGACACACAAGTGTTAGATACACGCAGCTCCAGACACACAAGTGTTAGATACACGCAGCTCCTGACACACAAGTGTTAGATACACGCAGCTCCTGACACACAAGTGTTAGATACACGCAGCTCCTGACACACAAGTGTCAGATACATGCAGCTCCAGGCACAAGTGTTATATACATGCAGCTCCTGACACAAGTGTTATATACACGCAGCTCCTGGCACACAAGTGTTAGATACACGCAGCTCCAGACACACAAGTGTTAGATACACGCAGCTCCTGACACACAAGTGTTAGATACATGCAGCTCCTGACACAAGTGTTAGATACATGGAGCTCCTGAGACAAGTGTTAGATACATGCAGCTCCTGGAACAAGTGTTAGATACATGCAGTTCCTGACACAAGTGTTAGGTACATGCAGCTCCTGGCACAAGTGTTAGATACATGCAGCTCCTGACACAAGTGTTAGATACATGCAGCTCCTTGCACAACTGTTAGATACATGCAGCTCCTGACACAAGTGTTAGATACATGCAGCTCCTGGCACAAGTGTTAGGTACATGCAGCTCCTGGCACAAGTGTTAGATACATGCAGCTCCTGACACAAGTGTTAGATACATGCAGCTCCTTGCACAACTGTTAGATACATGCAGCTCCTGACACAAGTGTTAGATACATGCAGCTCCTGGCACAAGTGTTAGATACATGTAGCACAAGTGTTAGATACATGCAGCTCCTCACACAAGTGTTAGATACATGTAGCTCCTGACACAAGTGTTAGATACATACAGCTCCTGGCACAAGTGTTATATACATGCAGCACAAGTGCTAGGTACATGCAGCTCCTGGCACAAGTGTTAGATACATGCAGCTTCTGACACACAAGTGTCAGATACACGCAGCTCCTGGCACAAGTGTCAGATACACGCAGCTCCTGGCACAAGTGTGAGATACATGCAGCTCCTGACACAAGTGTTAGATACATGCAGCACAAGTGCTAGGTACATGCAGCTCCTGGCACAAGTGTTAGATACATGCAGCTTCTGACACACAAGTGTCAGATACACGCAGCTCCTGGCACAAGTGTCAGATACACGCAGCTCCTGGCACAAGTGTCAGATACACGCAGCTCCTGGCACAAGTGTTAGAGACATGCTGCTCCTGGCACAAGTGTTAGAGACATGCAGCTCCTGGCACAAGTGTTAGAGACATGCAGCATCTGGCACAAGTGTTAGAGACATGCAGCTCCTGGCACAAGTGTTAGAGACATGCAGCTCCTGGCACAAGTGTTAGATACATGCAGCTCCTGGCACAAGTGTTAGATACATGCAGCTCCTGGCACAAGTGTTAGATACATGAAGCTTCTGACACAAGTGTTAGATACATGGAGCACAAGTGTTAGATACATGCAGCTCCTGGCACAAGTGTTAGATACATGCAGCTCCTGACACATGTGTTAGATACATGCAGCTCCTGGCACAAGTGTTAGATACATGCAGCGCCTGACACAAGTGTTAGATACATGCAGCACAAGTGTTAGGTACATGCAGCTCCTAGCACAAGTGTTAGATACATGCAGCTCCTGGCACAAGTGTTAGATACATGCAGCTCCTGACACAAGTGTTAGATACATGCAGCACAAGTTGTAGGTACATGCAGCTCCTGACACAAGTGTTAGATACACGCAGCTCCTGACACACAAGTGTCAGATACATGCAGCTCCTGGCACAAGTGTTATATACACGCAGCTCCTGCCACAAGTGTTATATACACGCAGCTCCTGGCACACAAGTGTTAGATACACGCAGCTCCTGACACACAAGTGTTAGATACACGCAGCTCCTGACACACAAGTGTTAGATACACGCAGCTCCTGACACACAAGTGTTAGATACACGCAGCTCCTGACACACAAGTGTTAGATACACGCAGCTTCTGGCACAAGTGTTAGATACACGTAGCTCCTGGCACAAGTGTTAGATACACGCAGCACCTGACACACAAGTGTTAGATACACGCAGCTCCTGGCACAAGTGTTAGATACACGCAGCTCCTGGCACAAGTGTTAGATACACGCAGCTCCTGACACACAAGTGTTAGATACACGCAGCTGCTGGTACACAAGTGATAGATACACACAGCTCCTGGCACAAGTGTCAGATACACGCAGCTCCTGGCACAAGTGTCAGATACACGCAGCTCCTGGCACAAGTGTCAGATACACGCAGCTCCTGGCACAAGTGTTAGATACATGCAGCTCCTGACACAAGTGTTAGATACATGGAGCTCCTGAGACAAGTGTTAGATACATGCAGCTCCTGGAACAAGTGTTAGATACATGCAGTTCCTGACACAAGTGTTAGGTACATGCAGCTCCTGGCACAAGTGTTAGATACATGCATCTCCTGACACAAGTGTTAGATTAGTATACGAAGGCGGAATAAGCGTGAGTATAACTAAGAATACTTTGTTTTTTGCTGTATGGCTGTTGATGACAGCCTTGTTGCTGGGCAGATTATAAGGCTGTCTGGTCAGCTGGTTGGGTGAGCCAATGATATTGCTTGAAGGAGTGGTCAGATGATCAGTATATATTGGGCTGTGTGAGCATGGACAGCCTCTTGGTTCCTGGATCTTTGAAACACTATCAGGCTGAGTAGTTTTTCCCTTTTTCTGTGCATTACCTTTCTATTCCAGTTTAATCCTTGCATCCCCCCCTGGTATATATATTCCCACTAGTGCCTCCCTTTTACATTTATCCCCTTTTCAGGCTGTACTGCCCCCCACCCCTTCCTGCCTTCTTTCCCTGTATAGCCCGTTCATGCCATTTCTGCCCCCCCCTCCACCCCCCTGTATTTGGTATTATTAGCATATGGCACCACTCAGCCCCGGCACCATGCACTTTCAGCCCATCCACCTCCACTTTCTCGTGACTCCCCCGTGTCTGTAGGTCTCCAGCCCTTCCCGCAGCAGACCAGCACTTCACTGCACCAGCGGGAGCTTCCGCTTTCGCGCCTCCCGCTGGCGCCTTTTAGTTATCCCCCTAGCCCCCTTTTCCTTCACCCCCCCTGCGGGGGTGTGCGCTCCTGCACCTTCCGTCGGCTTCCAGCCCCGGCAACACAAGCACTTTTGCACCAGCGGGAGCTCCCGCTTCCGCGCCTCCCGCTGGCATGCCGGTCACTGCCCTCCGGTCCCCATTTCACCTTCCCCGCCGGTGGGGGTGAGCTCCTCCCGCCGGTGCCCAGTCCCTGGCGGCGCTTGTTACTCTCTGCGCCAACGGGGGGTCCCATCTCCGCGTCTCCCGCTGGCGTTTCCTGGCTGCCCTCCAGCTTTCACTTCACTTGCGGGTGTCACCGCTCCCGCGCCGCCCGCCGGTTTTCCGGCCACACCGCCGCGAGTGGGGCCCCGCACTCCCCTTCCTACCCCCCCGCGCCGGTTCCACCGCGCTGGGGGGTGTCACTTTGTTTGTCAGCTGCTATACATTTTCCCTGCCCGCGCGGCAGGCCCGGCGGCCATTTCCCATGGCGGCCATTTTGGGTCCCACCTTGGTAGTGGGATCTCAGCCCAGCATCCATTTTTTTTTTTTTTTTTTTTTTTTTCTTTTTTCCCTAGCTGGCTTTGCAGCTTCAGCCCACATATGCCCTCTGCCTGCCCCTGCCTTTCTACCTCCTCTTGCCCGCTGCCCCTGCTTCCCCGCACCTCCTTTCTTCGTTTTTCTGCTCCCCCATTTCCCCACCCCCCGGCCGCAGGTTCATTGTTTCCCTTGCTTTACCCCCCCCCAATTGGTATTATTATCTCTGCCCCTCCTTCCTCTGGCTATCTTTCTTTGCCCCTTCATCCATGCCTTATAATATTTTCCTAGTATGGCTCCCCGCCTCTCCTATGTCTCTGCTTCCTGTACCCCATCTTCCTCTCTACCCATTATCCTTCCACCCCTGTGGGTCCCATGCACCCTCCCTGCCTTCACATCGGTCACCCCCTCCACCCCCGTGCTTGCACCCGCCTTCTCCTGCTCACCTTTCTCCTTTAGTTACAGGTCGGCCTGGCTCTGTTGGCTCCTCAAGTTGAAGCTGAAGTTCATGCAGCTGCTGTCCCATTGCGGTGGCTAGTGATCCCATGCGTTTTGAGATTTTTATGTCGGTCGACATGGTGGCTCCGCTGCGTTAAAACATCGAAGATGGCGCCTCGCAGAAGCATTGTAGAGGAGGTTCTGGGTCCACCTGGTGCTGGCGAGTATGATTGTGTCACAAATTTTGTTATGATTCCATTTTTGTTTCTCATCTACCGTTTGCTCGCCCGCGTAAGATTGACAGGAGGGTTGCGCAGCGGTTAGTCAAGGGGTTTAGGCGATAATTACAGGGTGGTTTATGACGCAGTTATAGGGGTTAGGAAACAAGGGTACTGTACATTGTGTCAATTCAGCTTTTGCTGTGTGCTTTGCGCTGCAGCGAATAAGGATCCGCAGAAGTTAATTTGCTGATTTTTCTTGTTCAGAATCAGACAACATAGGCGAGTGTCGCAATTTTTGTGAATATAATGGATTGGATCATGCTCCCCTTTGCCATGGGCTATTTGGCGGACAGGGTGCATGGGTGGATTTATTATACATCTGTGTTGTAGTTACATGTATGTCTAGTCCAGAAATTTGGTATGGGGTGTTTTTTATGCCCAGTGCAGGCGGAACCATGTCGGTAGGGCTGTTATGCCTTTTGGGTGCAAAAGGTGTTTCAATTTGTTTATAGGTTACGCAGCAGCGTCAACCCTCCTTGGTCACTGGCTGCCTAGCTTTACCTTTTCTAAGCGGGTGTAATAATGGTTTATAAGGCATTTGTTTTGCCGGTTATGACCGCCTATGTTTTGGAGGTTGGGCTTTCGTTTGCCCTCATGCCGCACCTGCGGGGGTAACGCCTATCCGGATATAGCCTAGGTGTATAGGAGGGTTTAACTCCCGACTAAGGGGTAGCTCCAAGGGAGCTAGTTAGGCTCAGTCGACATTTTTTGTTTGGTTTCTTTTCTCTGTGGTTATAGCCCCATGCAGGTTGTGGGTTAGTTTCGGTTTGTGCAGCATGCATCCTATACATGGTAGTATCCAATACATTGTGTAGTTCCGTTATTCTACCATCCCCGTTGGTTCCTCATAGCAGTTTCCACATTTTATGAGTTTTAGTTCGCAGTCTTGTTATGTTGACTTTCTGGTTACGTTTATTCTGGGTCAATTTTTTGGTTTGGTCTTGCACTCGTAGGACGGGCAATGCATGGGGTTTTCAGTGGTGTTCAGTTGAATTAGCAATGATTGTTTGCCTTCGGGCGGTGCGGTTTCCGACACCTAGATCGAGAAATCCAATTTTTCTTACTTTTGTATGTTCAGGCCGGCACTGACCATGTCGGTGTAGCACATCGTCTGGACTGATTTCTCTTCATGGGTGCAGGAAGGAGTGACGTCTTTTTGGACCTCCTCTTTTGGCACAGTCAACTTTTTCCGTGTTTTGGGGGTTCCAGTTGCGCTTGATATGAATGTAGGTTTTGTGTCCAGTTTGTCTGTTGGTGATGGAGATAGCAGGTTATGGTTGTTTGATAGGTTTTTGTAGCGTAGTGGGAAAGGACCGCATATCACACTAGACATTTAAGGTTTTGAGTCTCAGTAGAAACACTATAAAAAACAAAAAAATACAAACAAACAAAAAAAAAAACAAATTTAAATGACTGGGTTTGTAAGTTGTTTGCTTAAAGGCGGCTTGTTTATAGGTTTACGCAGTTTGAGCGGGCACTTCATTGTTGGGTCAGGTTTCTGGTTCAATTTATCGGTGAACTAATTTTGTACTTCAGTGGCAATGAGTTTTTGCTGCAGTTTTTTACCAGTTCGGCTGGCTGGCCGGGTATTTTGAGCTTTCAGTTAGAGGAAAATTTATCTGGGTAGTTTATTACGATGCAGGTCTTATGAGTAATGTTACTGTTGGAGCCGTTCCCAATTTTCATGGCCATATAGGCTGGTCAGTGCGACTGAGGATTAATTCTTTTCTAATCTACAGAATTGGGTGTAGCTCATGCCATCTACATCTGAAACTCGTTCTTTTTGCGTTCCCTTTGTCATTTATTTTTGTGCGTTTAGGTACAGAATATTATATTTCGTCATGTAAATTGCGCTTCGGTCTCTAGTCCCAATTATACCATGGACGTAACCGTCTGCCTGGCAATTTTTGGCGAGATTATGGGCTAAGCCATCTACGGAGGGTGAGTTTTTTACAGTATTTGCTTTACTTCATAGTTTGAAACCATTCGTAGCAGGGTGGGTCCAAAGCCTCTGCGGTGGTGGCGCCAACGGTTATCTCATCTATAGTAATCTTAAAGGTATACATGTACATACCCAGGCATTTATTACATGTTGGGTTAATTGGGTTCCCCGTTCGCAGCGTCTCCGGAGGCCTTTTTGATGTGCAGTTTTTATGCGTTGCTTGTGGTTACGGGTCAGGTGGCTTCTCACGGGTGTTAGGCCTCGTTTTTACATTTTACTTTTCAGCTGCAATTTTGGAGTGTTTAGTTTCATCAGAGATTTTGTTTCAAGATATTGTTTTCCGGAGATCAGTGGTGCTTTGCAATTTTTCATGGGGCAGTGGAGACCATACAGGTGGGGGTGGATAGTTTCCTTTTCTCAACATCCAGAGGTTAATTTGCCCGGTACGCCTTGTGGTGCATTATAGATGTGGCGCCCTGCTTGTTGAGCACAAAGATGGTTTACATTCCAATCTTATCCTGCATACTACAGTTCAATTGGAATGCGAGGTTGGTTTACAGGCCCAATCTTATCCTGCGTACCACATTTTAGTTCTCTGATTTTTTTGGGCAAAGTTTTGATTGGGGCAGTTTCTTTGCTTCAGTTTCTAGTACTCATTTTCTTCAAATTGGCGCAGCGATTGCGGGGACATTCCCTGCAGAGTTTAGGGTGTGCAAACGGCTGCCTAGGAGACATGTGCAGTTGCGACTAGAGCTAGTTGCGCACCTGGCGCCAACCTGAAACATTGTTTACCAACCAATCGTTGAACGGCTAGCATTCAACAATTGGGGGGTGGTGAAGGGATTTTTTAATTTTTCCTCCCGGGAGCCTTGATCCGGCCCAATTTGGTTCACGGGTAGGTTTTTTAGTTTTTCCCCTTCACTCGGGTTACTTGTTTTCCCCTCTTATGCATCCCTGCTAGTTAGTTGCTATGTGTTTTCTTAAAGTTGTGTCGGGATGGTTTGGGTTTGGTGCGATACTCAGGGTACGGAACTTTGTTGCTCACTGGGTTTGCAGCAGTTGATAGTTTGGGTTGTGAATGATGTGCGCGGTTTAGGTGTAGAGTTTCGTGCTTGATTTTCTTGTGTCCTCGGTGACTAACTAGGATGTGTCTGACTAGGAGGTATTGCCTGTCAGGAGCAACGATGTGCGTCAGTGGAAAGGTATGGAGTGATCGTTCGTGGTGAGGGTTTTTGTTGGGTTTAAGGCCAAATTGGAGGATGTGTGATCTGTATGGTGCATAGTTTGACTGGAGAGTGATGTATAAGCATGGTGCTTTAGACAGGACAAGGAAGAAGGTGAATGTGTCAGAAGCCTGTTATGCGGTGTCACTGGGTGGCTTGGGTGTGAGTCATAGCTTTTAGTTGGAGATTTAACTCAGTATTTTTCAATCCTGATTGAGGGCATCTTGATGACTTGGATTCAGTTTCCTTATTTAGGAATTCTTGTTTTGGGCTAGGTCGTGTTGGGTGGCGGGCCAGTTTCCTTTGGAGTCTGGCTTTGGCGGGAGTACGCTGCAGCTCAGTGGCTTTATGTGGCGTAAGATACGTTGTGGGGGCACTTGCCCTCGATGAACCTGGCGAATTTGTCCTGCTCCGCACGGGGGGACCCGGGTGCTTTTTGGTACGGAAGCGCCTCGGATTGGCCCAGGAGGGAAGTGGGACCCTTGCAGCGTTAGTGCGTCTAGAGGGGGGACGTGTCAGTCGTTCCCCGAGTATTTGAGCAAAGAAAAAGCTAGAACTGAGTCTGCAGCGTCTCTTTGCCACCCTGGTTAGGTTAATTCATTATAAATCAAAGCTGTGACCTTTTTTAGCCAAGCTCTTGTTGTCTGTGTCGTTATTTATTAGTTTAAGTTAAGTAAGCTATACAAGGTTGTTAAGGGTTAGAAGCAATAAACCAATGTATTTCTTATAGTATACGAAGGCGGAATAAGCGTGAGTATAACTAAGAATACTATGTTTTTTGCTGTATGGCTGTTGATGACAGCCTTGTTGCTGGGCAGATTATAAGGCTGTCTGGTCAGCTGGTTGGGTGAGCCAATGATATTGCTTGAAGGAGTGGTCAGATGATCAGTATATATTGGGCTGTGTGAGCATGGACAGCCTCTTGGTTCCTGGATCTTTGAAACCCACCATCCCACCCGTTACTGTTTATGTTGTGTCACACTAACTTTTTCTTCCCAATTCAGGGGAGGCGCAGCATGGCAGGAGTACGCTGCAGCTCAGTGGCTTTATGTGGCGTAAGATACGTTGTGGGGGCACTTGCCCTCGATGAACCTGGCGAATTTGTCCTGCTCCGCACGGGGGGACCCGGGCGCTTTTTGGTACGGAAGCGCCTCGGATTGGCCCAGGAGGGAAGTGGGACCCTTGCAGCGTTAGTGCGTCTAGAGGGGGGACGTGTCAGTCGTTCCCCGAGTATTTGAGCAAAGAAAAAGCTAGAACTGAGTCTGCAGCGTCTCTTTGCCACCCTGGTTAGGTTAATTCATTATAAATCAAAGCTGTGACCTTTTTTAGCCAAGCTCTTGTTGTCTGTGTCGTTATTTATTAGTTTAAGTTAAGTAAGCTATACAAGGTTGTTAAGGGTTAGAAGCAATAAACCAATGTATTTCTTAACATGCAGCTCCTGACACAAGTGTTAGATACATGCAGCTCCTGACACAAGTGTTAGATACATGCAGCTCCTGACACAAGTGTTAGATACATGTAGCTCCTGGCACAAGTGTTAGATACATGTAGCACAAGTGTTAGATACATGCAGCTCCTGACACAAGTGTTAGATACATGTAGCTCCTGACACAAGTGTTAGATACATGCAGCTCCTTGCACAACTGTTAGATACATGCAGCTCCTGGCACAAGTGTTAGATACATGTAGCACAAGTGTTAGATACATACAGCTCCTGACACAAGTGTTAGATACATGCAGCACAAGTGCTAGGTACATGCAGCTCCTGGCACAAGTGTTAGATACATGCAGCTCCTGACACAAGTGTTAGATACATGCAGCACAAGTGCTAGGTACATGCAGCTCCTGGCACAAGTGTTAGATACATGCAGCTTCTGACACACAAGTGTCAGATACACGCAGCTCCTGGCACAAGTGTCAGATACACGCAGCTCCTGGCACAAGTGTTAGAGACATGCAGCTCCTGGCACAAGTGTTAGAGACATGCAGCTCCTGGCACAAGTGTTAGAGACATGCAGCTCCTGGCACAAGTGTTAGATACATGCAGCTTCTGACACACAAGTGTCAGATACACGCAGCTCCTGGCACAAGTGTCAGATACACGCAGCTCCTGGCACAAGTGTTAGAGACATGCAGCTCCTGGCACAAGTGTTAGAGACATGCAGCATCTGGCACAAGTGTTAGAGACATGCAGCTCCTGGCACAAGTGTTAGAGACATGCAGCTCCTGGCACAAGTGTTAGAGACATGCAGCTCCTGGCACAAGTGTTAGAGACATGCAGCTCCTGGCACAAGTGTTAGAGACATGCAGCTCCTGGCACAAATGTTAGAGACATGCAGCTCCTGGCACAAGTGTTAGAGACATGCAGCTCCTGGCACAAGTGTTAGAGACATGCAGCTCCTGGCACAAGTGTTAGAGACATGCAGCTCCTGGCACAAGTGTTAGATACATGCAGCTCCTGACACAAGTGTTAGATACATGAAGCTTCTGACACAAGTGTTAGATACATGCAGCTCCTGGCACAAGTGTTAGATACATGCAGCTCCTGACACAAGTGTTAGATACATGCAGCGCCTGACACATGTGTTGGATACATGCAGCTCCTGGCACAAGTGTTAGATACATGCAGCGCCTGACACAAGTGTTAGATACATGCAGCGCCTGACAAAAGTGTTAGATACATGTAGCACAAGTGTTAGATACATGCAGCTCCTGACACAAGTGTTAGATACATGCAGCTCCTGGCACAAGTGTTAGATACATGAAGCTCCTGACACAAGTGTTAGATACACGCAGCTCCTGACACAAGTGTTAGATACACGCAGCTCCTGACACACAAGTGTTAGATACACGCAGCTCCTGACACACAAGTGTTAGATACATGAAGCTCCTGACACACAAGTGTTAGATACATGAAGCTCCTGACACAAGTGTTAGATACACGCAGCTCCTGACACACAAGTGTTAGATACATGAAGCTCCTGACACAAGTGTTAGATACATGCAGCTCCTGACACAAGTGTTAGATACATGCAGCTCCTGACACAAGTGTTAGATACATGCAGCTCCTAACACAATTGTTAGATACATGCAGCTCCTGGCACAAGTGTTAGATACATGCAGCACAAGTGTTAGGTACATGAATCTCCTGACACAAGTGTTAGATACATGCAGCGCCTGACACAAGTGTTAGATACATGCAGCTCCTGACACAAGTGTTAGATACATACAGCTCCTGACACAAGTGTTAGATACATGCAGCTCCTGACACAAGTGTTAGATACATGCAGCTCCTAACACAATTGTTAGATACATGCAGCTCCTGGCACAAGTGTTAGATACATGCAGCACAAGTGTTAGGTACATGAATCTCCTGACACAAGTGTTAGATACATGCAGCGCCTGACACAAGTGTTAGATACATGCAGCTCCTGACACACAAGTGTTATATACATGCAGCTCCTGACACACAAGTGTTAGATACACACATCTGCTGGCACAAGTGTTAGAGACATGCAGCTCCTGGCACAAGTGTTAGAGACATGCAGCTCCTGACACAAGTGTTAGATACATGAAGCTCCTGACACATGTGTTAGATACATGCAGCACAAGTGTTATGTACATGCAGCTCCTGACACAAGTGTTATATACATGCAGCTCCTGACACAAGTGTTAGATACGTGCAGCTCCTGACACAAGTTTTAGATACACGCAGCTCCTGGCACAAGTGTTAGATACATGCAGCTCCTAACACAATTGTTAGATACATGCAGCTCCTGGCACAAGTGTTAGATACACGCAGCTCCTGACACAAGTGCTAGATACATGCACCTCCTGGCACAAGTGTTAGATACACGCAGCTCCTGGCACAAGTGTTAGATACATGCAGCTCCTAACACAATTGTTAGATACATGCAGCTCCTGGCACAAGTGTTAGATACATGCAGCACAAGTGTTAGGTACCTGCAGCTCCTGGCACAAGTGATAGGTACACGCAACTCCTGGTACAAGTGTTAGATACACGCAGCTCCTGGCACAAGTGTTAGATACACGCAGCTCCTGACACACAAGTGTTAGATACACGCAGCTCCTGACACAAGTTTTAGATACACGCAGCTCCTGGCACAAGTGTTAGATACACGCAGCTCCTGACCCAAGTGTTAGATACATGCAGCACAAGTGTTAGATACATACAGCTCCTGACACAAGTGTTAGATACACGCAGCTCCTGACACAAGTGTTAGATACATACAGCTCCTGACACAAGTGTTAGATACATGCAGCACAAGTGTTAGGTACATGCAGCTCCTGGCACAAGTGTTAGATACATGCTACTCCTGACACAAGTGTTAGATACATGCAGCACAAGTGTTAGGTACATGCAGCTCCTTGCACAAGTGCTAGATACATGCAGCTCCTGACACAAGTGTTAGATTCATGCACCTCCTGGCACAAGTGTTAGATACATGCAGCTCCTGACACAATTGTTAGATACATGCACCTCCTGGCACAAGTGTAAGGTACATACAGCTCCTGACACAAGTGTTAGATACATGCACCTCCTGGCACAAGTTTTAGATACATGCACCTCCTGGCACAAGTTTTAGATACATGCACCTCCTGGCACAAGTGTTAGATACATGCAGCACAAGTGTTAGATACATGCACCTCCTGGCACAAGTGTTAGATACATACAGCTCCTGACACAAGTGTTAGATACATACAGCTCCTGACACAAGTGTTAGATACACGCAGCTCCTGACACAAGTGTTAGATACATACAGCTCCTGACACAAGTGTTAGATACATGCAGCACAAGTGTTAGGTACATGCAGCACAAGTGTTAGATACATGCAGCACAAGTGTTAGGTACATGCACATCCTGGCACAAGTGTTAGATACATGCTACTCCTGATACAAGTGTTAGATACATGCAGCACAAGTGTTAGGTACATGCAGCTCCTTGCACAAGTGCTAGATACATGCAGCTCCTGACACAAGTGGTAGGTACATGCAGCTCCTGGCACAAGTGTTAGATACATGCAGCTCCTGGCACAGGTGTTAGGTACATGCAGCACAAGTGTTAGGTACATGCAGCACAAGTGTTAGATACATGCAGCACAAGTGTTAGGTACATGCACCTCCTGGCACAAGTGCTAGATACATGCAGCTCCTGACACAAGTGTTAGATTCATGCACCTCCTGGCACAAGTGTTAGATACATGCAGCTCTTGGCACAAGTGTTAGATACATGCAGCACAAGTGTTAGATACATGCAGCTCCTGGCACAAGTTTTAGATACATGCACCTCCTGGCACAAGTGTTATATACATGCAGCACAAGTGTTAGATACATGCAGCTCCTGGCACAAGTGTTAGATACATGCAGCTTCTGGCACAAGTGTTAGATACATGCAGCTCCTGACACAAGTGTTAGATAAATACACCTCCTGGCACAAGTGTTAGATACATGCAGCTCCTGACACACAAGTGTTAGATACATGCACGTCCTGGCACAAGTGTTAGGTACATACAGCTCCTGACACAAGTGTTAGATACATGCACCTCCTGGCACAAGTTTTAGATACATGCACCTCCTGGCACAAGTGTTAGATACATGCAGCACAAGTGTTAGATACATGCACCTCCTGGCACAAGTGTTAGATACATACAGCTCCTGACACAAGTGTTAGATACATACAGCTCCTGACACAAGTGTTAGATACACGCAGCTCCTGACACAAGTGTTAGATACATACAGCTCCTGACACAAGTGTTAGATACATGCTACTCCTGATACAAGTGTTAGATACATGCAGCACAAGTGTTAGGTACATGCAGCTCCTTGCACAAGTGTTAGATACATGCTACTCCTGATACAAGTGTTAGATACATGCAGCGCAAGTGTTAGATACATGCAGCTCCTGGCACAAGTTTTAGATACATGCACCTCCTGGCACAAGTGTTAGATACATGCAGCACAAGTGTTAGATACATGCAGCTCCTGACACAAATGTTAGATAAATGCAGCTCCTGACACAAGTGTTAGATACATGCAGCTCCTGGCACAAGTGTTAGATACATGCATCTCCTGGCACAAGTGCTAGATACATGCAGCTCCTGACACAAGTGTTAGATTCATGCACCTCCTGGCACAAGTGTTAGATACATGCAGCTCCTGACACAAGTGTTAGATTAATGCACCTCCTGGCACAAGTGTTAGATACATGCAGCACAAGTGTTAGATACATGCAGCTCCTGGCACAAGTTTTAGATACATGCTACTCCTGATACAAGTGTTAGATACATGCAGCACAAGTGTTAGGTACATGCAGCTCCTTGCACAAGTGCTAGATACATGCAGCTCCTGACACAAGTGTTAGATAAATGCAGCTACTGGCACAAGTGTTAGATACATGCACCTCCTGGCACAAGTGGTAGGTACATGCAGCTCCTGGCACAAGTGTTAGATACATGCAGCTCCTGGCACAGGTGTTAGATACATGCAGCACAAGTGTTAGGTACATGCAGCACAAGTGTTAGATACATGCAGCACAAGTGTTAGGTACATGCACCTCCTGGCACAAGTGCTAGATACATGCAGCTCCTGACACAAGTGTTAGATTCATGCACCTCCTGGCACAAGTGTTAGATACATGCAGCTCCTGACACAAGTGTTAGATTAATGCACCTCCTGGCACAAGTGTTAGATACATGCAGCACAAGTGTTAGATACATGCAGCTCCTGGCACAAGTTTTAGATACATGCACCTCCTGGCACAAGTGTTAGATACATGCAGCACAAGTGTTAGATACATGCAGCTCCTGGCACAAGTGTTAGATAAATGCAGCTTCTGGCACAAGTGTTAGATACATGCAGCTCCTGACACAAGTGTTAGATACATGCAGCTCCTGACACAAGTGTTAGATACATGCAGCTTCTGGCACAAGTGTTAGATACATGCAGCTCCTGACACAAGTGTTAGATAAATGCAGCTCCTGACACAAGTGTTAGATACATACAGCTCCTGACACAAGTGTTAGATACACGCAGCTCCTGACACAAGTGTTAGATACATACAGCTCCTGACACAAGTGTTAGATACATGCAGCACAAGTGTTAGGTACATGCAGCTCCTTGCACAAGTGCTAGATACATGCAGCTCCTGACACAAGTGTTAGATAAATGCAGCTCCTGGCACAAGTGTTAGATACATGCACCTCCTGGCACAAGTGGTAGGTACATGCAGCTCCTGGCACAAGTGTTAGATACATGCAGCTCCTGGCACAGGTGTTAGATACATGCAGCACAAGTGTTAGGTACATGCAGCACAAGTGTTAGATACATGCAGCACAAGTGTTAGGTACATGCACCTCCTGGCACAAGTGCTAGATACATGCAGCTCCTGACACAAGTGTTAGATTCATGCACCTCCTGGCACAAGTGTTAGATACATGCAGCTCCTGACACAAGTGTTAGATTAATGCACCTCCTGGCACAAGTGTTAGATACATGCAGCACAAGTGTTAGATACATGCAGCTCCTGGCACAAGTTTTAGATACATGCACCTCCTGGCACAAGTGTTAGATACATGCAGCACAAGTGTTAGATACATGCAGCTCCTGGCACAAGTGTTAGATACATGCAGCTTCTGGCACAAGTGTTAGATACATGCAGCTCCTGACACAAGTGTTAGATACATGCAGCTCCTGACACAAGTGTTAGATTAATGCACCTCCTGGCACAAGTGTTAGATACATGCAGCACAAGTGTTAGATACATGCAGCTCCTGGCACAAGTTTTAGATACATGCACCTCCTGGCACAAGTGTTAGATACATGCAGCACAAGTGTTAGATACATGCAGCTCCTGACACAAGTGTTAGATAAATGCAGCTCCTGACACAAGTGTTAGATACATGCAGCACAAGTGTTAGATAAATGCACCTCCTGACACAAGTGTTAGATAAATGCACCTCCTGACACAAGTGTTAGATACATGCACCTCCTGACACAAGTGTTAGATACATGCACCTCCTGGCACAAGTGTTAGATACATGCAGCACAAGTGTTAGATAAATGCACCTCCTGACACAAGTGTTAGATACATGCACCTCCTGACACAAGTGTTAGATACATGCAGCACAAGTGTTAGATAAATGCACCTCCTGACACAAGTGTTAGATACATGCACCTCCTGACACAAGTGTTAGATACATGCACCTCCTGACACAAGTGTTAGATACATGCAGCTTCTGGTGCAAGTTACGTGCATCTGCAGTGTAACTTTACGTGACATGACAAATTCCTAAAAACAAATGAACTTGCATCAGCGCTAAATCAGACCTTACTGTATTACCACCACAATTGCTTACAGTATGTTATTTGTGCTATTTAAACTTTTTTATTTTAATTCAAGTTTTTTTTTATTGATTTTTACAATAAAATAAACAATACAATTGACCATATATTAATTCTATTGCAAATTATGCCTGACAAAACCATCAATATAGAAAGATGCGTAACAGATTGAGCAGATTGTTAGTAAGGTACATTACACACAGTATATATCAGAGAAAGCAATAAGAAAATATCACATTAAAATAGCTATTCATCTCACCTACAAATATGAGATAAACGATTAGAATATACATATAGCATAAATGTCCTCTGGTGAACAGATTAAAGTCAATCTCACAGAGCAATAATTCGACAACATCGTAAATGGCATAATTCCCAATGGAAAAAAACATAAAATATATATCCAACATCAAATAACAATGGCAGACATAAGAAAGCAACTAATACACAAATAGAAAATACAGTCTGGTGATAAATACTGTATAAGTGAAAGACAAATAGTCATTATAGCAGTATATATAAATCCCCTCACAATATGAGCTCGCACACAGACTATGAAATAGAAATGACTAGTACTAGAGGCACAGAAGTATCCCGCATCTTAAGCCTGATATAAAGGAATCACAATATAATACACAATAACATTAACAATTCTAATAATCTGCCAAAAATCAAAAGAAAATAAAACAAAAGCAAAACCCTCCAAAACAAAAAACCCCCCACCCTGTATGGCCTAACCACAACCCAGATATACTTGGATCCCTGTTCCCCTTACTAATCTACAATACCCTAACCCATAAATCCCCCCCCCACAAACACAAACAGGATAGTAAACACGTAACTGACTGGGCCAATAAATTGTTGACTTTAGCTAGGCCAGGCTAAGCTCAGCTCTCCCGCACTATAAGGATGAAACATCTTTCCCAGATATAATACTTGACAAGATACTGATATATATATATATATATATATATATATATATATATATATATACATATATATACACTAGGGGTGAGCGGGTTCGGATTTCTGAAATCCGAACCCCCCCGAGCCCCCCCGATCCGAGTCCGATCCGAGTCAGGCTCGACTTTTCCCGCCTGACTCGGATTCTGAAATCGAGGCAAAACGTCATCTTCCCGCCTTCCGAGTCTCGCGGGTTTTGGATCCTATATAAGGTACCCACGTCGGCGCCATTTTCTCACTCGGCTGTGGACAGTGAAGAGGGAGGGTGGGAGTTAGGGCTGTGTAGTGTAGTGTAGTGTAGTGCTGCTGTTGTCCACTACTTCAAAGTCCATAGGGGCTGGCTGTGTTGTGCTGTGCTGCTGTTGTTAATAGGGGCTGTGTCCACTACTTCAAAGTCCATAGGGGCTGGCTGGACTGTGTTGTGCAGTCAGTTCTCCATAGGGGCTGTGTCCACTCCAAAGTCCTGTGCAGTGTCCCAGTCCTAAAGAGGTGCTGTAGTGTTGTCCAGGGGGTGCTCTGTCCATCAGGGGTGCTCCCCCCAAGTGCTAAAAATATAATATATTTTCTGTGTTTGTGAATTGTGTGCGCAGTAGCCGCACGTGCATCAACAAAGTAGTGCCAAGCGTGCGCCTGTGTCATAAGTAAAGGGCCGGCTGGCTTGACCGTTAAAGGGTGCTGTAACCCCCGAAAGTACACTCCAGTCCAAACCAAAAAAAAATTATTTTCTGTGTTTGTGAATTGTGTGCGCAGTAGCCGCACGTGCATCAACAAAGTAGTGCCAAGCGTGCGCCTGTGTCATAAGTAAAGGGCCGGCTGGCTTGACCGTTAAGGGTGCTGTAACCCCCGAAAGTACACTCCAGTCCAAACCAAAAAAAAAATATTTTCTGTGTTTGTGAATTGTGTGCGCAGTAGCCGCACGTGCATCAACAAAGTAGTGCCAAGCGTGCGCCTGTGTCATAAGTAAAGGGCCGGCTGGCTTGACCGTTAAGGGTGCTGTAACCCCCGAAAGTACACTCCAGTCCAAACCAAAAAAAAAATTATTTTCTGTGTTTGTGAATTGTGTGCGCAGTAGCCGCACGTGCATCAACAAAGTAGTGCCAAGCGTGCGCCTGTGTCATAAGTAAAGGGCCGGCTGGCTTGACCGTTAAGGGTGCTGTAACCCCCGAAAGTACACTCCAGTCCAAACCAAAAAAAAAATTATTTTCTGTGTTTGTGAATTGTGTGCGCAGTAGCCGCACGTGCATCAACAAAGTAGTGCCAAGCGTGCGCCTGTGTCATAAGTAAAGGGCCGGCTGGCTTGACCGTTAAAGGGTGCTGTAACCCCCGAAAGTACACTCCAGTCCAAACCAAAAAAAAATTATTTTCTGTGTTTGTGAATTGTGTGCGCAGTAGCCGCACGTGCATCAACAAAGTAGTGCCAAGCGTGCGCCTGTGTCATAAGTAAAGGGCCGGCTGGCTTGACCGTTAAGGGTGCTGTAACCCCCGAAAGTACACTCCAGTCCAAACCAAAAAAAAAATTATTTTCTGTGTTTGTGAATTGTGTGCGCAGTAGCCGCACGTGCATCAACAAAGTAGTGCCAAGCGTGCGCCTGTGTCATAAGTAAAGGGCCGGCTGGCTTGACCGTTAAGGGTGCTGTAACCCCCGAAAGTACACTCCAGTCCAAACCAAAAAAAAATTATTTTCTGTGTTTGTGAATTGTGTGCGCAGTAGCCGCACGTGCATCAACAAAGTAGTGCCAAGCGTGCGCCTGTGTCATAAGTAAAGGGCCGGCTGGCTTGACCGTTAAGGGTGCTGTAACCCCCGAAAGTACACTCCAGTCCAAACCAAAAAAAAAATTATTTTCTGTGTTTGTGAATTGTGTGCGCAGTAGCCGCACGTGCATCAACAAAGTAGTGCCAAGCGTGCGCCTGTGTCATAAGTAAAGGGCCGGCTGGCTTGACCGTTAAGGGTGCTGTAACCCCCGAAAGTACACTCCAGTCCAAACCAAAAAAAAAATTATTTTCTGTGTTTGTGAATTGTGTGCGCAGTAGCCGCACGTGCATCAACAAAGTAGTGCCAAGCGTGCGCCTGTGTCATAAGTAAAGGGCCGGCTGGCTTGACCGTTAAAGGGTGCTGTAACCCACAAAGTACACTCCAGTCCAAACCCAAAAAAAAATTATTTTCTGTGTTTAGCCGCACGTATATATCAAATCGATATAACATAAATGGAGGACCAAACTTTCTCCGATAAAAATAAAATAGAGAAAGATCAAGAACCACTTCCTCCTAGTGCTGAAGCTGCTGCCACTAGTCATGACATAGACGATAACATGCCATCAACGTCGTCTGCCAAGGCTGATGCCCAATGTCATAGTAGAGGGCACATACAATCCCAAATGGCAAAGTTCAGGAAAATGACCTTGAAAAAGACATTTAAATCAGCTGAAGAGAAACGTAAACTTGCCAATATGCCATTTACGACACGGAGTGGCAAGGAACGGCTAAGGTCGATCCCTAGTATGTTCATGACTAGTGGTTCAGCTTCACATGACGATGGAAGCCCTCCTCCCACTAAAAAAATCAAAAGAGTTAAGCTGGCAAAAGCACAGCGAAGAACTGTGCTTTCTAAGAAGATATCACAAATCCCCAAGGAGAGTCCAAGTGTGGTGGTGGTTGCGATGCCTGACCTTCCCAGCACTGGACGGGAAGAGGTGGCTCTTTCCACCATTTGCACGCCCCCTGCAAGTGCTGAAAGGAGCACCCACAGTCCACTTGCTGATATGCAAATTGAAGATGTCACTGTTGAAGTACAACAGGATGAGGATACTGGTGTAGCTGGCGCTGAGGAGGAAGTTGGCGAGGAGGATTCTGATGGTGATGTGGTTTGTTTAAATCAGGCTCCGGGGGAGACAGTTGTTGTCCGTGGGATGAAAAAGCCCATCACGGTCATGCCTGGGCAGAAGACCAAACATTCCACCTCTTTGGTCTGGCAATATTTCTATCCAAATCCGGACAACAACTGTCTTGCCATATGTACCATATGTAAAGGTGAAATAAGTAGGGGTAGGGACGTCAACCACCTAGGAACATCCTCCCTTATACGGCACCTGCAGCGCGTTCATAAAAAGTTACTGTCAAGTTCAGAAACTTTGGCTAAGACCGTAAGCAGTCCAGGGACACCTAAATCCCGTTGTCCTGTTGTATCCAAGCGCCTGCAAACCACACCGTCAACTCCCTCCTCGTCAATTTCCTCCTTAGTTAGGATCGGAAGTAGTCCTGCAGGCCATGTCACTGGCATGACTGACTCTCCTATCCGGGATTCCTCCGGAGGATCCTGCATTGCTACGCCTACTGCTGCCGCTGCTGCTGTTGCTGCTGCTGGGAGTCGTTCATCATCCCAGAGAGGAAGTAGGAACACCACTACTTTTACTAAACAATTGACCCTCCAACAGTCCTTAGCGAGGAGGATGAAGTACGACAGCAGTCATCCTGAAGCAAAACGTATAACTGAGGCCTTGACTGCTATGTTGGTGTTAGACGTGCGTCCGGTATCCGCCATTAGTGCAGTGGGATTTAGACAATTGATGGAGGTAGTGTGTCCCCGGTCCCAAATCCCGTCTAGATTCCACTTCACTAGGCAGGCGATACCGAGACTGTACAGAAACGTCAGAAAAAGTGTCCTCAGTGTCCTGAAAAATGCCGTTGTACACAATGTCCACTTAACCACGGACATGTGGACAAGTGGAACAGGGCAGACTAAGGACTATATGACTGTGACAGCCCACTGGGTAGATGTATCACCTTACGCAGCAACAGCAGCAGCGTCACCAGTAGCAGCATCTCAGAAATGCCAGCTCGTTACAAGGCAGGCTACGCTGTGTATCACCGGTTTCAGTAAGAGGCACACCGCCGACAACCTCTTAGAGAAACTGAGGGAAATCATCGCCCAGTGGCTTACCCCACTTAGACTCTCCTGGGGATTTGTGATATCTGACAACGCCACCAATATTGTGCGGGCATTACATCTGGGCAAATTCCAGCACGTCCCATGTTTTGCTCACACAATAAACTTGGTGGTGCAGAATTTTCTGAAAAGCGACAGGGGCGTGCAGGAGACGCTTTGGGTGGCCCGAAAAATTTCTGGCCACTTTCGCCATTCAGCGACTGCGTGCCGAAGACTGGAGCGCCAGCAAACACTCTTGAACCTGCCCCGCCATCACCTGAAGCAAGAGGTTGTGACGCGGTGGAACTCAACCCTCTATATGCTTCAGAGGATGGAGGAGCAGCAAAAGGCCATACAAGCCTATACATCCACCTATGACATAGGCAAAGGAGGGGGTATGCACCTGACTCAAGCGCAGTGGAGAATGATTTCCGTGTTGTGCAAGGTTCTCCAGCCCTTCGAACTTGCCACACGTGAAGTCAGTTCAGACACTGCCAGCTTGAGTCAGGTCATTCCCCTCATCAGGCTTTTGCAGAAGCAGCTGGAGAAAGTGAAGGAGGAGCTAAGACGGAGCGATTCCGCTCGGCATGTGGGACTTGTGGATGAAGCCCTTCATTCGCTTTGCCAGGATTCCAGGGTGGTCAATCTGTTGAAATCAGACCACTACGTTTTGGCCACCGTGCTCGATCCTAGGTTTAAAGCCTATGTGGTGTCTCTCTTTCCGGCCGACACAAGCCTGCAGAGGTGCAAAGACCTGCTGGTGAACACACTGTCAGCTGAAGCGGAACGTGACACGTCAACGGCTCCTTCTTCATTTTCTCCTGCAACTGGGGCTGCCAGGAAAAAACTTAGGTATCCTAAGCAACCCGCTGGCGGTGATGCAGGGCAGGCAGGACCAAGTTTGGACATCTGGTCCGGACTGAAGGACCTGGCAACAATTTCTGACATGTCTACTGTCACTGCATATGATACTGTCACCATTGACAGAATGGTGGAGGATTACATCGGTGACAGCATCCAAGTAGGCATGGCAGACAGTCCATACCTGTACTGGCAGGAAAAAGAGGCAATTTGGAGGCCCCTGTACAAACTGGCTCTATTTTACCTGAGTTGCCCCCCCTCCAGTGTGTACTCCGAAAGAGTGTTTAGTGCAGCCGGGAACCTTGTCAGCGAAAGGCGTAGGAGGTTGCTTCCACAGAATGTGGAGAAGATGATGTTCATCAAAATGAATTATCAGCTCTTCCAGGGAGACCAGCCTCCAGAAGGTACAGAGGGACCTGTGGTGGTGGATTCAAGTGGGGACGAGTTAATACTTTGTGAGGATGAGGATGTACACACTGAAGAGGGTGAGGAATCGGTGGATGAGGAGGATGAGGATGACATCTTGCCTCCATAGAGCCAGTTTGTGCAGGGACACATTAATTGCCAGCTTGTTTTGTGGGGGCCCAAACGAACCAATCATTTCAGCCACAGTTGTGTGGCAGACCCTGGCGCTGAAATGATTGGTTTGTTAAAGTGTGCATGTCCTGTTTATACAACATAAGGGTGGGTGGGAGGGCCCAAGGACAATTCCATCTTGCACCTCTTTTTTTTCTTTGCATTATGTACAGTTTGGGGCCTAGTTTTTCAAACTGCCATCCTGTCTGCCACTGCAGTTTCACGCCTAGATGGGTCACGTGTTTGTGCCGCCCACTCGTGTCGCTTAGCATAGTCATCCAGCTACCTCGGTGCAACGTTTTGGACATAAAAACACTATTGTGAGGTGTGAGGTGTTCAGAATAGACTGGAAATGAGTGGAAATTAAGGTTATTGAGGTTAATAATAGCATAGGAGCAGAAAAACCTACAAATTCTGTGATTTTAGCTGTTTTTATGCTTTTTTTAAAAAAAAATACAGATCCAAAACACAAAACCCAGAACCCAAAACACGGAAGGGTGGTTTTGGCAAAACCAATCCAGATCCAAAACACGAAGAAAGATCCAGATCCAAAACCAAAACACAAAACACGAAAAGTGGCCGGTGCACACCCCTAATATACACACACACAGATATATATATATATATATATATATATATATATACACACACACACAGATATATATATATACACACACACACACACACACACACACAGATATATATATATACACACACACACACACACACTGTATATATATATATATATATATATATACACACACTGTGTATATATATATATATATATATATTATTAATAACAACAAAACATATAAAGTGACGAATCATGAAAGCAAAATGAGGGGCTTCAAATAATGAATCTATAAAGATGTATCCTGAAAGTATCCGTCCTCCCGAGAATACGCCCGGAGCCTCGATCCCTCCATTAGAAATTTAGAACAAGTCTTTGGAAAATACGAAGTGGACTCCAAAACGCCCAGGGTTTGATAGGGTATCCATCACAGGAGTAGACACATCCCGTGGTGAAGATAAACCCAGAAATTGTGCTGTCTTATAAGCCATATGGAAGGTAACCTCATCGTCTGGGGAGGAGGCAGCAATAGCTGGAAGGATCAGCTGCAGGGAACCAGACACCTGGGAGATAAATAACCACCAATATACACAGTGACTATAAGTAGATACAGATAAGACGGTGGTGGCTAGCACACCACCTATGCTCACCAGCAACCACTATGTAATGCAGTCAATGCCAGAGTCTATAATTATAAGCCGACTCCCTCCACTATACACTGAAAGTAAAATAAAATGGCCGCCACCTTCTTCAATTTGTTGACCGGAGACAGGAACCAGGAACAGGGGGCCTGATCCAGACCCGTTCGCAAGCGCTGTACGCTCGCAACCGGGTCGATGGTAGGCCAGTGCGCATGCACGAGACCCGGATAGCGACGGGCACTCCGTCACTCCGGGTCTCGCAACAAAGGGGGTGAGCTGTCGATGTTGAGTGACAGCTCGCCCCCTTTGGTGGGCGGGCCAGGGGAGTGGCTGCCCAAACGGAGGCGTTCCCATGTGAACGCCTCCGTTTGTGGGCGGCCCCATTGACATCACGAGTGATGTCAGTGTGAGAGATTTCGGCTCTGTTAGAGCCGAAATCTCTCTGGGGCTTGCGGCCACGAGACCTTACCACGAGACCTTACCACAAGGGTCTTGTCGCAAGCCCGATGGTCGCGATGGTCTTGACCATCGTGACCATCTTCCTGGCTGCTCGCTATAGCTGTGGGTGGTCACCCACAGCTATGCGAGCGGCCAGGAGGCCGTTCTAAAAAAAAAAAAAAAAAAAGACCGGCCCTGATTCAGAGCGAGCACGCTGTCAGAGCGTCCGTCTCTGAATCAGGGCCAGAGTCCATTAGGGATCGGAGGCACCAACAATAGGGAAAGACCCGCAGAGAAAAGATCAGCAACGGAAAGAACAGCATGTCAGCAAGACCATCAGTGCTGCTACTTCAGGTAAGGAGCAGTCCCAAAATGGCGGCCATCTTCTTCAGCACGCCGGAGCAAGGCAGCTGGGAGTGGAGACAGGACAAGCAGCCGGCGATGGAGGGACCGGAACACCAGGGACCACAGCCCGGGTACCAAGAGAAAACCAATAGTTATGTATTATCCTGAGAGGCAGTAGTGAGAAGCAGAAATGGATACTCCAGGCCACCAGGAAAGGGGCGATAGCCACCTCAAATCGCCGGGAAAGATTGTCAGAAATGACACAGCAGGAGCCAGCCCCGACACTCCAGGACATACAGGAGGGAGTAATCCAGCAGATCTTCCAGTTTGAAGCATAAATATCCAAGAAAACAGGATTTTATCAGGATTTGTACAGGAGAGCTAAAGGAAAGCGGCTTACTCCTGGCTGCTCCAGGCCAGGCCCCGTGCTATTTAAATTTTAAATATTTTCTATATTTATTATATATTCTCCATGAAACTACAACCAGTATTTACCATCGTCTCTATTTATTTTTATAGTAGGGTGTTTTACAGTATTTATCCTAATATTAGGCGTCACTCTCTGCCCCTTTGTAAAGCTGGCATGTACAGTATAGTGACCCATACACGGTGCGATTTTTTTACACGATGTGCATGATCTATCGTAGCGATCAATCGTGCACATCGTGTGTTGTTTCTGTGTGTATACGATGCGGATGCGCGTCCCCGCAGTCGTACAGTTGGATCGTAGATCTTACTGCAAAACATCTTTTCAGTACAATGTGATACACTTCTATGCATCTTATCCTATGATCGTAACGATCAATCATACACCATTTCACCACATCTTATCGTATGATCGTAACGATCAATCGTACACCATTTCACCACATCTTATCCTATGATCGTAACGATCAATCATACACCATTTCACCACATCTTATCCTATGATCGTAACGATCAATCGTACACCATTTCACCACATCTTATCCTATGATCGTAACGATCAATCATACACCATTTCACCACATCTTATCCTATGATCGTAACGATCAATCGTACACCATTTCACCACATCTTATCGTATGATCGTAACGATCAATCGTACACCATTTCACCACATCATATCCTATGATCGTAACGATCAATCATACACCATTTCACCACATCTTATCCTATGATCGTAACGATCAATCGTACACCATTTCACCACATCTTATCCTATGATCGTAACGATCAATCATACACCATTTCACCACATCTTATCGTATGATCGTAACGATCAATCGTACACCATTTCACCACATCTTATCCCATGATCGTAACGATCAATCATACACCATTTCACCACATCTTATCCTATGATCGTAACGATCAATCATACACCATTTCACCACATCTTATCCTATGATCGTAACTATCAATCGTACACCATTCACCACATCTTATCCTATGATCGTAATGATCAATCGTACACCATATCACCACATTTTATCCTATGATTGTAACGATCAATCGTACACCATATCACCACATCTTATCCTATGATCGTAACGATCAATCGTACACCATTTCATCACATCTTATCCTATGATGGTAACAATCATCGTACACCATATCACCACATCTTATCCTATGATCGTAACGATCAATCGTACACCATATCACCACATCTTATCCTATGATCGTAACGATCAATCATACACCATATCACCACATCTTATCCTATGATCGTAACGATCAATCATACACCATTTCACCACATCTTATCCTATGATCATAGTGATCAATCGTACACCATTTCACCACATCTTATCCTATGATCGTAACGATCAATCATACACCATTTCACCACATCTTATCCTATGATCGTAACGACCAATCATACACCATTTCACCACATCTTATCCTATGATCATAGTGATCAATCGTACACCATTTCACCACATCTCATCCTATAATCGTAATGATCAATCATACACCATTTCACCACATCTTATCGTATGATCGTAACGATCAATCATACATCATTTCACCACATCTTATCGTATGATCGTATCGATCAATCATACACCATTTCACCACATCTTATCCTATGATCGTAACGATCAATCATACAAAATTTCACCACATCTTATACTATGATCGTAACGATCAATCATACACCGTTTCCCCACATCTTATCCTATGACCATAGTGATCAATCATACACCATTTCACCACATCTTATCCTATGATCATAACGATCAATCGTACACCATTTCACCACATCTTATCCTATGATCGTAACGATCAATCATACACCATCTCACCACATATTATCCTATGATCATAACGATCAATCGTACACCATTTCACCATATCTTATCCTATGATCATAGTGATCAATCGTACGCCATTTCACCACATCTTATCCTATGATCGTAACGATCAATCATACACCATTTCACCACATCTTATCCTATGATCGTAACGATCAATCATATACCATTTCACCACATCTTATCCGATGATCGTAACGATCAATCATACACCATTTCACCACATCTTATCCTATGATCATAGTGATCAATCGTACACCATTTCACCACATCTTATCCTATGATCGTAACGATCAATCGTACACCATTTCACCACATCTTATCCTATGATCGTAACGATCAATCGTACACCATTTCACCACATCTTATCCTATGATCTTAATGACCAATCATACACCATTTCACCACATCTTATCCTATGATCATAACGATCAGTCTTACACCATTTCACCACATCTTATCCTATGATCGTAACGACCAATCGTACACCATTTCACCACATCTTATCCTATGATGGTAACGATCAATCGTACACCATTTCACCACATCTTATCCTATGACCGTAACGATCAATCGTACACCATTTCACCACATCTTATCCTATGATCGTAACGATCAATCGTACACCATTTCACCACATCTTATCCTATGATCGTAATGATCAATCGTACACCATCTCACCACATCTTATCCTATGATCGTAACGATCAATCATACACCATTTCACCACATCTTATCCTATGATCGTAACGATCAATCGTACACCATTTCACCACATCTTATCCTATGATCGTAACGATCAATCGTACACCATTTCACCACATCTTATCCTATGATCGTAATGATCAATCATACACCATTTCACCACATCTTATCCTATGATCATAATGACCAATCGTACACCATTTCACCACATCTTATCCTATGATCGTAACAATCAATCGTACACCATTTCACCACATTTTATCCTATGATGGTAACAAACAATCGTACACCATTTCACCACATCTTATCCTATGATCGTAACGATCAATCATACACCATTTCACCACATCTTATCCTATGATCGTAACGATCAATCGTACACCATTTCACCACATCTTATCCTATGATCGTAACGACCAATCGTACACCATATCACCACATCTTATCCTATGATGGTAACGATCAATCGTACACCATTTCACCACATCTTATCCTATAATCGTAACGATCAATCATACACCATATCACCACATCTTATCCTATAATCGTAAAGATCAATCGTACACCATTTCACCACATCTTATCCTATAATCGTAACGATCAATCGTACACCATTTCACCACATCTTATCCTATAATAGTAACGATCAATCATACACCATATCACCACATCTTATCCTATGATCGTAACGACCAATCATACACCATATCACCACATCTTATCCTATAATCGTTACGATCAATCATACACCATTTCACCACATCTTATCCTATGATGGTAACGATCAATCGTACACCATTTCACCACATCTTATCCTATGATCGTAACGATCAAGCGTACACCATTTCACCACATCTTATCTTATGATCATAATGATCAATCGTACACCATTTCACCACATCTTATCCTATGATGGTAACGTTGAATCATACACCATATCACCACATCTTATCCTATAATCGTAACGATCAATCGTACACCATTTCACCACATCTTATCCTATGATCGTAACGATCAATCAGAAACCATTTCACCACATCTTATCCTATAATCACAACGACCAATCGTACACCATTTCACCACATCTTATCCTATGATCGTAATGATCAATCGTACACCATTTCACCACATCTCATCCAATGATAGTAATGACCAATCGTACACCATTTCACCACATCTTATCCTATGATCATAACGACCAATCGTACACCATTTCACCACATCTTATCCTATGATCGTAACGACCAATCGTACACCATTTCACCACATCTTATCCTATGATCGTAACGATCAGTCATACACCATTTCACCACATCTTATCCTATGATCGTAACGATCAATCATACACCATTTCACCACATCTTATCCTATGATCGTAATGATCAATCATACACCATTTCACCACATCTTATCCTATGATCGTAATGATCAATCATACACCATATCACCACATCTTATCCTATGATGGTAACGATCAATCGTACACCATATCACCACATCTTATCCTATAATCGTAACGATCAATAGTACACCATTTCACCACATCTTATCCTATGATCGTAACGACCAATCGTACACCATATCACCACATCTTAATCTATAATCGTAACGATCAATCATACACCATTTCACCACATCTTATCCTATGATCGTAACAATCAATCATACACCATTTCACCATATCTTATCCTATGATCGTAACGACCAATCGTACACCATTTCACCACATCTTATCCTATAATCGTAACGATCAATCATACACCATATCACCACATCTTATCCTATGATCGTAACGATCAATCATACACCATTTCACCACATCTTATCCTATGATCGTAATGATCAATCATACACCATTTCACCACATCTTATCCTATGATCGTAACGATCAATCATACACCATATCACCACATCTTATCCTATGATCGTAACGATCAATCATACACCATTTCACCACATCTTATCCTATGATCATAGTGATCAATCGTACACCATTTCACCACATCTTATCCTATGATCGTAACGATCAATCATACACCATATCACATCCTATGATCATAACGATCAATCGTACACCATTTCACCACATCTTATCCTATGATCGTAACGATCAATCATACACCATTTCACCACATCTTATCCTATGATCGTAACGATCAATCATACACCATTTCACCACATCTTATCCTATGATCGTAACGATCAATCATACACCATTTCACCACATCTTATCCTATGATCGTAACGATCAATCATACACCATTTCACCACATCTTATCCTATGATCGTAACGATCAATCATACACCATTTCACCACATCTTATCCTATGATCATAGTGATCAATCGTACATCATTTCACCACATCTTATCCTATGATCGTAACGATAAATCGTACACCATTTCACCACATCTTATCCTATGATCGTAACGAACAATCGTACACCATTTCACCACATCTTATCCTATGATCGTAACGATCAATCGTACACCATTTCACCACATCTTATCCTATGATCGTAACGATCAATCATACACCATTTCACCACATCTTATCCTATGATCGTAACGACCAATCATACACCATTTCACCACATCTTATCCTATGATCATAGTGATCAATCGTACACCATTTCACCACATCTTATCCTATGATCGTAACGATCAATCATACACCATTTCACCACATCTTATCCTATGATCGTAACGATCAATCATACACCATTTCACCACATCTTATCCTATGATCGTAACGACCAATCATACACCATTTCACCACTTCTTATCCTATGATCATAGTGATCAATTGTACACCATCTCACCACATCTTATCCTATGATCATAACGATCAATCGTACACCAGTTCACCACATCTTATCCTATGATCATAGTGATCAATCGTACACCATTTCACCACATCTTATCCTATGATCGTAACGATCAATCATACACCATTTCACCACATCTTATCCTATGATCGTAACGATCAATCATACACCATTTCACCACATCTTATCCTATGATCGTAACGATCAATCATACACCATTTCACCACATCTTATCCTATGATCATAGCGATCAATCGTACACCATTTCACCACATCTTATCCTATGATCGTAACGATCAATCGTACACCATTTCACCACATCTTATCCTATGATCGTAACGATCAATCGTACACCATTTAACCACATCTTATCCTATGATCTTAATGACCAATCATACACCATTTCACCACATCTTATCCTATGATCGTAATGATCAATCGTACACCATTTCACCACATCTTATCCTATGATGGTAACGATCAATCGTACACCATTTCACCACATCTTATCCTATGACCGTAACGATCAATCGTACACCATTTCACCACATCTTATCCTATGATCGTAACGATCAATCATACACCATTTCACCACATCTTATCCTATGATCATAATGACCAATCGTACACCATTTCACCACATCTTATCCTATGATCGTAACAATCAATCGTACACCATTTCACCACATCTTATCCTATGATGGTAACAATCAATCGTACACTATTTCACCACATCTTATCCTATGATCGTAACGATCAATCGTACACCATTTCACCACATCTTATCCTATAATCGTAACGATCAATCATACACCATATCACCACATCTTATCCTATGATCGTAACGACCAATCGTACACCATATCACCACATCTTATCCTATAATCGTAACGATCAATCATACACCATTTCACCACATCTTATCCTATGATGGTAACGATCAATCGTACACCATTTCACCACATCTTATCCTATGATCGTAACGATCAATCGTACACCATTTCACCACATCTTATCTTATGATCATAATGATCAATCGTACACCATTTCACCACATCTTATCCTATGATGGTAACGATGAATCATACACCATATCACCATATCTTATCCTATAATCGTAACGATCAATCGTACACCATTTCACCACATCTTATCCTATGATCGTAACGATCAATCAGAAACCATTTCACCACTTCTTATCCTATGATCATAACGACCAATCGTACACCATTTCACCACATCTTATCCTATGATCGTAATGATCAATCGTACACCATTTCACCACATCTCATCCTATGATCGTAATGACCAATCGTACACCATTTCACCACATCTTATCCTATGATCATAACGACCAATCGTACACCATTTCTCCACATCTTATCCTATGATCGTAACGATCAATCACACACATTTCCCCACATCTTATCCTATGATCATAGTGATCAATCGTACACCATTTCACCACATCTTATCCTATGATCGTAACGATCAATCATACACCATTTCACCACATCTTATCCTATGATCGTAACGATCAATCATACACCATTTCACCACATCTTATCCTATGATCGTAACGATCAATCATACACCATTTCACCACATCTTATCCTATGATCGTAATGATCAATCATACACCATTTCACCACATCTTATCCTATGATCGTAACGATCAATCATACACCATTTCACCACATCTTATCCTATGATCATAGTGATCAATCGAACACCATTTCACCACATCATATCCTATGATCGTAACGATCAATCGTACACCATTTCACCACATCTTATCCTATGCGTAACGATCAATCGTACACCATTTCACCACATCTTATGCTATGATCGTAACGACCAATCGTACACCATTTCACCACATCTTATCCTATGATCGTAACGACCAATCGTACACCATTTCACCACATCTTATCCTATGATCGTAACGACCAATCGTACACCATTTCACCACATCTTATCCTATGATGGTAACGATCAATCGTACACCATTTCACCACATCTTATCCTATGACCGTAACGATCAATCGTACACCATATCACCACATCTTATCCTATGATCGTAACGATCAATCGAACACCATTTCACCACATCTTATCCTATAATCATAACGATCAATCGTACACCATATCACCACATCTTATCCTATAATCGTAACGATCAATCGTACACCATTTCACCACATCTTATCCTATGATCGTAACGACCAATCGTACACCATATCACCACATCTTATCCTATAATCGTAACGATCAATCATACACCATATCACCACATCTTATTCTATGATCGTAACGATCAATCATACACCATTTCACCACATCTTATCCTTTGATCGTAATGATCAATCATACACCATATCACCACATCTTATCCTATGATCGTAACGATCAATCATACACCATTTCACCACATCTTATCCTATGATCATAGTGATCAATCGTACACCATTTCACCACATCTTATCCTATGATCGTAACGATCAATCATACACCATATCACATCCTATGATCGTAACGATCAATCGTACACCATTTCACCACATCTTATCCTATGATCGTAACGATCAATCATACACCATTTCACCACATCTTATCCTATGATCGTAACGATCAATCATACACCATTTCACCACATCTTATCCTATGATCGTAACGATCAATCATACACCATTTCACCACATCTTATCCTATGATCGTAACGATCAATCATACACCATTTCACCACATCTTATCCTATGATCGTAACGATCAATCATACACCATTTCACCACATCTTATCCTATGATCGTAACGATCAATCATACACCTTTTCACCACATCTTATCCTATGATCATAACGATAAATCGTACACCATTTCACCACATCTTATCCTATGATCGTAACGATCAATCGTACACCATTTCACCACATCTTATCCTATGATCGTAATGATCAATCGTACACCATTTCACCACGTCTTATCCTATGATCGTAACGATCAATCGTACACCATTTCACCACATCTTATCCTATTATCGTAATGACCAATCATACACCATTTCACCACATCTTATCCTATTATCGTAATGACCAATCGTACACCATTTCACCACATCTTATCCTATGATCGTAACGACCAATCGTACACCATTTCACCACATCTTATCCTATGATGGTAACGATCAATCGTACACCATTTCACCACATCTTATCCTATGACCGTAACGATCAATCGTACACCATTTCACCACATCTTATCCTATGATCGTAACGATCAATCGTACACCATTTCACCACATCTTATCCTATAATCGTAACGATCAATCGTACACCATATCACCACATCTTATCCTATGATCGTAACGACCAATCGTACACCATATCACCACATCTTATCCTATGATCGTAACGATCAATCATACACTATATCACCACATCTTATCCTATGATCGTAACGATCAATCATACACCATTTCACCACATCTTATCCTATGATCGTAATGACCAATCGTACACCATATAACCACATCTTATCCTATGATCGTAACAACCAATTGTACACCATATCACCACATCTTATCCTATGATCGTAACGATCAATCATACACCATATCACCACATCTTATCCTATGATCGTAACGATCAATCGTACACCATTTCCCCACATCTTATCCTATGATCATAGTGATCAATCGTACACCATTTCACCACATCTTATCCTATGATCGTAACGATCAATCATACACCATTTCACCACATCTTATCCTATGATCGTAACGATCAATCATACACCATTTCACCACATCTTATCCTATGATCGTAACGATCAATCATACACCATTTCACCACATCTTATCCTATGATCGTAACGATCAATCATACACCATTTCACCACATCTTATCCTATGATCGTAACGATCAATCATACACCATTTCACCACATCTTATCCTATGATCTTAACGATCAATCATACACCATTTCACCACATCTTTTCCTATGATCGTAACGATCAATCATACACCATTTCACCACATCTTATCCTATGATCGTAACGATCAATCATACACCATTTCACCACATCTTATCCTATGATCATAGTGATCAATCGAACACCATTTCACCACATCTTATCCTATGATCGTAACGATCAATCGTACACCATTTCACCACATCTTATGCTATGATCGTAACGACCAATCGTACACCATTTCACCACATCTTATCCTATGATCGTAACGACCAATCGTACACCATTTCACCACATCTTATCCTATGATCGTAACGACCAATCGTACACCATTTCACCACATCTTATCCTATGATCGTAACGATCAATCGTACACCATTTCACCACATCTTATCCTATAATCGTAACGATCAATCATACACCATATCACCACATCTTATCCTATGATCGTAACGACCAATCGTACACCATATCACCACATCTTATCCTATAATCGTAACGATCAATCATACACCATTTCACCACATCTTATCCTATGATGGTAACGATCAATCGTACACCATTTCACCACATCTTATCCTATGATCGTAACGATCAATCGTACACCATTTCACCACATCTTATCTTATGATCATAATGATCAATCGTACACCATTTCACCACATCTTATCCTATGATGGTAACGATGAATCATACACCATATCAACATATCTTATCCTATAATCGTAACGATCAATCGTACACCATTTCACCACATCTTATCCTATGATCGTAACGATCAATCAGAAACCATTTCACCACTTCTTATCCTATGATCATAACGACCAATCGTACACCATTTCACCACATCTTATCCTATGATCGTAATGATCAATCGTACACCATTTCACCACATCTCATCCTATGATCGTAATGACCAATCGTACACCATTTCACCACATCTTATCCTATGATCATAACGACCAATCGTACACCATTTCTCCACATCTTATCCTATGATCGTAACGATCAATCATACACCATTTCCCCACATCTTATCCTATGATCATAGTGATCAATCGTACACCATTTCACCACATCTTATCCTATGATCGTAACGATCAATCATACACCATTTCACCACATCTTATACTATGATCGTAACGATCAATCATACACCATTTCACCACATCTTATCCTATGATCGTAACGATCAATCATACACCATTTCACCACATCTTATCCTATGATCGTAATGATCAATCATACACCTTTTCACCACATCTTATCCTATGATCGTAACGATCAATCATACACCATTTCACCACATCTTATCCTATGATCATAGTGATCAATCGAACACCATTTCACCACATCATATCCTATGATCGTAACGATCAATCGTACACCATTTCACCACATCTTATCCTATGCGTAACGATCAATCGTACACCATTTCACCACATCTTATGCTATGATCGTAACGACCAATCGTACACCATTTCACCACATCTTATCCTATGATCGTAACGACCAATCGTACACCATTTCACCACATCTTATCCTATGATCGTAACGACCAATCGTACACCATTTCACCACATCTTATCCTATGATGGTAACGATCAATCGTACACCATTTCACCACATCTTATCCTATGACCGTAACGATCAATCGTACACCATATCACCACATCTTATCCTATGATCGTAACGATCAATCGAACACCATTTCACCACATCTTATCCTATAATCATAACGATCAATCGTACACCATATCACCACATCTTATCCTATAATCGTAACGATCAATCGTACACCATTTCACCACATCTTATCCTATGATCGTAACGACCAATCGTACACCATATCACCACATCTTATCCTATAATCGTAACGATCAATCATACACCATATCACCACATCTTATTCTATGATCGTAACGATCAATCATACACCATTTCACCACATCTTATCCTTTGATCGTAATGATCAATCATACACCATATCACCACATCTTATCCTATGATCGTAACGATCAATCATACACCATTTCACCACATCTTATCCTATGATCATAGTGATCAATCGTACACCATTTCACCACATCTTATCCTATGATCGTAACGATCAATCATACACCATATCACATCCTATGATCGTAACGATCAATCGTACACCATTTCACCACATCTTATCCTATGATCGTAACGATCAATCATACACCATTTCACCACATCTTATCCTATGATCGTAACGATCAATCATACACCATTTCACCACATCTTATCCTATGATCGTAACGATCAATCATACACCATTTCACCACATCTTATCCTATGATCGTAACGATCAATCATACACCATTTCACCACATCATATCCTATGATCGTAACGATCAATCGTACACCATTTCACCACATCTTATCCTATGCGTAACGATCAATCGTACACCATTTCACCACATCTTATGCTATGATCGTAACGACCAATCGTACACCATTTCACCACATCTTATCCTATGATCGTAACGACCAATCGTACACCATTTCACCACATCTTATCCTATGATCGTAACGACCAATCGTACACCATTTCACCACATCTTATCCTATGATGGTAACGATCAATCGTACACCATTTCACCACATCTTATCCTATGACCGTAACGATCAATCGTACACCATATCACCACATCTTATCCTATGATCGTAACGATCAATCGAACACCATTTCACCACATCTTATCCTATAATCATAACGATCAATCGTACACCATATCACCACATCTTATCCTATAATCGTAACGATCAATCGTACACCATTTCACCACATCTTATCCTATGATCGTAACGACCAATCGTACACCATATCACCACATCTTATCCTATAATCGTAACGATCAATCATACACCATATCACCACATCTTATTCTATGATCGTAACGATCAATCATACACCATTTCACCACATCTTATCCTTTGATCGTAATGATCAATCATACACCATATCACCACATCTTATCCTATGATCGTAACGATCAATCATACACCATTTCACCACATCTTATCCTATGATCATAGTGATCAATCGTACACCATTTCACCACATCTTATCCTATGATCGTAACGATCAATCATACACCATATCACATCCTATGATCGTAACGATCAATCGTACACCATTTCACCACATCTTATCCTATGATCGTAACGATCAATCATACACCATTTCACCACATCTTATCCTATGATCGTAACGATCAATCATACACCATTTCACCACATCTTATCCTATGATCGTAACGATCAATCATACACCATTTCACCACATCTTATCCTATGATCGTAACGATCAATCATACACCATTTCACCACATCTTATCCTATGATCGTAACGATCAATCATACACCATTTCACCACATCTTATCCTATGATCGTAACGATCAATCATACACCTTTTCACCACATCTTATCCTATGATCATAACGATAAATCGTACACCATTTCACCACATCTTATCCTATGATCGTAACGATCAATCGTACACCATTTCACCACATCTTATCCTATGATCGTAATGATCAATCGTACACCATTTCACCACGTCTTATCCTATGATCGTAACGATCAATCGTACACCATTTCACCACATCTTATCCTATTATCGTAATGACCAATCATACACCATTTCACCACATCTTATCCTATTATCGTAATGACCAATCGTACACCATTTCACCACATCTTATCCTATGATCGTAACGACCAATCGTACACCATTTCACCACATCTTATCCTATGATGGTAACGATCAATCGTACACCATTTCACCACATCTTATCCTATGACCGTAACGATCAATCGTACACCATTTCACCACATCTTATCCTATGATCGTAACGATCAATCGTACACCATTTCACCACATCTTATCCTATAATCGTAACGATCAATCGTACACCATATCACCACATCTTATCCTATGATCGTAACGACCAATCGTACACCATATCACCACATCTTATCCTATGATCGTAACGATCAATCATACACTATATCACCACATCTTATCCTATGATCGTAACGATCAATCATACACCATTTCACCACATCTTATCCTATGATCGTAATGACCAATCGTACACCATATAACCACATCTTATCCTATGATCGTAACAACCAATTGTACACCATATCACCACATCTTATCCTATGATCGTAACGATCAATCATACACCATATCACCACATCTTATCCTATGATCGTAACGATCAATCGTACACCATTTCCCCACATCTTATCCTATGATCATAGTGATCAATCGTACACCATTTCACCACATCTTATCCTATGATCGTAACGATCAATCATACACCATTTCACCACATCTTATCCTATGATCGTAACGATCAATCATACACCATTTCACCACATCTTATCCTATGATCATAACGATCAATCATACACCATTTCACCACATCTTATCCTATGATCGTAACGATCAATCATACACCATTTCACCACATCTTATCCTATGATCGTAACGATCAATCATACACCATTTCACCACATCTTATCCTATGATCTTAACGATCAATCATACACCATTTCACCACATCTTTTCCTATGATCGTAACGATCAATCATACACCATTTCACCACATCTTATCCTATGATCGTAACGATCAATCATACACCATTTCACCACATCTTATCCTATGATCATAGTGATCAATCGAACACCATTTCACCACATCTTATCCTATGATCGTAACGATCAATCGTACACCATTTCACCACATCTTATGCTATGATCGTAACGACCAATCGTACACCATTTCACCACATCTTATCCCATGATCGTAACGACCAATCGTACACCATTTCACCACATCTTATCCTATGATCGTAACGACCAATCGTACACCATTTCACCACATCTTATCCTATGACGGTAACGATCAATCGTACACCATTTCACCACATCTTATCCTATGACCGTAACGATCAATCGTACACCATTTCACCAAATCTTATCCTATGATCGTAACGATCAATCGTACACCATTTCACCACATCTTATCCTATAATCGTAACGATCAATCGTACACCATATCACCACATCTTATCCTATAATCGTAACGATCAATCGTACACCATTTCACCACATCTTATCCTATAATCGTAACGACCAATCGTACACCATATCACCACATCTTATCCTATAATCGTAACGATCAATCATACACCATATCACCACATCTTATTCTATGATCGTAACGATCAATCATACACCATTTCACCACATCTTATCCTTTAATCGTAATGATCAATCATACACCATTTCACCACATCTTATCCTATGATCGTAACGATCAATCATACACCATATCACCACATCTTATCCTATGATCGTAACGATCAATCATACACCATACCACATCCTATTATCGTAACGATCAATCGTACACCATTTCACCACATCTTATCCTATGATCGTAACGATCAATCATACACCTTTTCACCACATCTTATCCTATGATCTTAACGATCAATCATACACCAATTCACCACATCTTATCCTATGATCGTAACGATCAATCATACACCATTTCTCTACATCTTATCCTATGATCGTAACGATCAATCATACACCATTTCCCCACATCTTATTCTATGATCATAGTGATCAATCGTACACCATTTCCCCACATCTTATCCTATGATCATAGTGATCAATCGTACACCATTTCACCACATCTTATCCTATGATCGTAACGATCAATCATACACCATTTCACCACATCTTATCCTATGATCGTAACGATCAATCATACACCATTTCACCACATCTTATCCTATGATCGTAACGATCAATCATACACCATTTCACCACATCTTATCCTATGATCGTAACGATTAATCATACACCATTTCACCACATCTTATCCTATGATCGTAACGATCAATCATACACCATTTCACCACATCTTATCCTATGATCGTAACGATCAATCATACACCATTTCACCACATCTTATCCTATGATCGTAACGATCAATCATACACCATTTCACCACATCTTATCCTATGATCGTAACGATCAATCATACACCATTTCACCACATCTTATCCTATGATCGTAACGATCAATCATACACCTTTTCACCACATCTTATCCTATGATCATAACGATCAATCGTACACCATTTCACCACATCTTATCCTATGATCGTAACGATCAATCGTACACCATTTCACCACATCTTATCCTATGATCGTAATGATCAATCGTACACCATTTCACCACATCTTATCCTATGATCGTAACGATCAATCGTACACCATTTCACCACATCTTATCCTATTATCGTAATGACCAATCATACACCATTTCACCACATCTTATCCTATTATCGTAATGACCAATCGTACACCATTTCACCACATCTTATCCTATGATCGTAACGACCAATCGTACACCATTTCACCACATCTTATCCTATGATGGTAACGATCAATCGTACACCATTTCACCACATCTTATCCTATGACCGTAATGATCAATCGTACACCATTTCACCACATCTTATCCTATGATCGTAACGATCAATCGTACACCATTTCACCACATCTTATCCTATGATCGTAATGATCAATCGTACACCATCTCACCACATCTTATCCTATGATCGTAACGATCAATCATACACCATTTCACCACATCTTATCCTATGATCGTAACGATCAATCGTACACCATTTCACCACATCTTATCCTATGATCGTAACGATCAATCGTACACCATTTCACCACATCTTATCCTATGATCGTAATGATCAATCATACACCATTTCACCACATCTTATCCTATGATCATAATGACCAATCGTACACCATTTCACCACATCTTATCCTATGATCGTAACAATCAATCGTACACCATTTCACCACATTTTATCCTATGATGGTAACAAACAATCGTACACCATTTCACCACATCTTATCCTATGATCGTAACGATCAATCATACACCATTTCACCACATCTTATCCTATGATCGTAACGATCAATCGTAGACCATTTCACCACATCTTATCCTATGATCGTAACGACCAATCGTACACCATATCACCACATCTTATCCTATGATGGTAACGATCAATCGTACACCATTTCACCACATCTTATCCTATAATCGTAACGATCAATCATACACCATTTCACCACATCTTATCCTATAATCGTAACGATCAATCGTACACCATTTCACCACATCTTATCCTATAATCGTAACGATCAATCGTACACCATTTCACCACATCTTATCCTATAATAGTAACGATCAATCATACACCATATCACCACATCTTATCCTATGATCGTAACGACCAATCATACACCATATCACCACATCTTATCCTATAATCGTTACGATCAATCATACACCATTTCACCACATCTTATCCTATGATGGTAACGATCAATCGTACACCATTTCACCACATCTTATCCTATGATCGTAACGATCAAGCGTACACCATTTCACCACATCTTATCTTATGATCATAATGATCAATCGTACACCATTTCACCACATCTTATCCTATGATGGTAACGTTGAATCATACACCATATCACCACATCTTATCCTATAATCGTAACGATCAATCGTACACCATTTCACCACATCTTATCCTATGATCGTAACTATCAATCAGAAACCATTTCACCACATCTTATCCTATAATCACAACGACCAATCGTACACCATTTCACCACATCTTATCCTATGATCGTAATGATCAATCGTACACCATTTCAACACATCTCATCCAATGATCGTAATGACCAATCGTACACCATTTCACCACATCTTGTCCTATGATCATAACGACCAATCGTACACCATTTCACCACATCTTATCCTATGATCGTAACGACCAATCGTACACCATTTCACCACATCTTATCCTATGATCGTAACGATCAGTCATACACCATTTCACCACATCTTATCCTATGATCGTAACGATCAATCATACACCATTTCACCACATCTTATCCTATGATCGTAATGATCAATCATACACCATTTCACCACATCTTATCCTATGATCGTAATGATCAATCATACACCATATCACCACATCTTATCCTATGATGGTAACGATCAATCGTACACCATATCACCACATCTTATCCTATAATCGTAACGATCAATAGTACACCATTTCACCACATCTTATCCTATGATCGTAACGACCAATCGTACACCATATCACCACATCTTAATCTATAATCGTAACGATCAATCATACACCATTTCACCACATCTTATCCTATGATCGTAACAATCAATCATACACCATTTCACCATATCTTATCCTATGATCGTAACGACCAATCGTACACCATTTCACCACATCTTATCCTATAATCGTAACGATCAATCATACACCATATCACCACATCTTATCCTATGATCGTAACGATCAATCATACACCATTTCACCACATCTTATCCTATGATCGTAATGATCAATCATACACCATTTCACCACATCTTATCCTATGATCGTAACGATCAATCATACACCATATCACCACATCTTATCCTATGATCGTAACGATCAATCATACACCATTTCACCACATCTTATCCTATGATCATAGTGATCAATCGTACACCATTTCACCACATCTTATCCTATGATCGTAACGATCAATCATACACCATATCACATCCTATGATCATAACGATCAATCGTACACCATTTCACCACATCTTATCCTATGATCGTAACGATCAATCATACACCATTTCACCACATCTTATCCTATGATCGTAACGATCAATCATACACCATTTCACCACATCTTATCCTATGATCGTAACGATCAATCATACACCATTTCACCACATCTTATCCTATGATCGTAACGATCAATCATACACCATTTCACCACATCTTATCCTATGATCGTAACGATCAATCATACACCATTTCACCACATCTTATCCTATGATCATAGTGATCAATCGTACACCATTTCACCACATCTTATCCTATGATCGTAACGATCAATCGTACACCATTTCACCACATCTTATCCTATGATCGTAACGAACAATCGTACACCATTTCACCACATCTTATCCTATGATCGTAACGATCAATCGTACACCATTTCACCACATCTTATCCTATGATCGTAACGATCAATCATACACCATTTCACCACATCTTATCCTATGATCGTAACGACCAATCATACACCATTTCACCACATCTTATCCTATGATCATAGTGATCAATCGTACACCATTTCACCACATCTTATCCTATGATCGTAACGATCAATCATACACCATTTCACCACATCTTATCCTATGATCGTAACGATCAATCATACACCATTTCACCACATCTTATCCTATGATCGTAACGACCAATCATACACCATTTCACCACTTCTTATCCTATGATCATAGTGATCAATTGTACACCATCTCACCACATCTTATCCTATGATCATAACGATCAATCGTACACCAGTTCACCACATCTTATCCTATGATCATAGTGATCAATCGTACACCATTTCACCACATCTTATCCTATGATCGTAACGATCAATCATACACCATTTCACCACATCTTATCCTATGATCGTAACGATCAATCATACACCATTTCACCACATCTTATCCTATGATCGTAACGATCAATCATACACCATTTCACCACATCTTATCCTATGATCATAGCGATCAATCGTACACCATTTCACCACATCTTATCCTATGATCGTAACGATCAATCGTACACCATTTCACCACATCTTATCCTATGATCGTAACGATCAATCGTACACCATTTCACCACATCTTATCCTATGATCTTAATGACCAATCATACACCATTTCACCACATCTTATCCTATGATCATAACGATCAGTCTTACACCATTTCACCACATCTTATCCTATGATCGTAACGACCAATCGTACACCATTTCACCACATCTTATCCTATGATGGTAACAATCAATCGTACACCATTTCACCACATCTTATCCTATGACCGTAACGATCAATCGTACACCATTTCACCACATCTTATCCTATGATCGTAACGATCAATCATACACCATTTCACCACATCTTATCCTATGATCATAATGACCAATCGTACACCATTTCACCACATCTTATCCTATGATCGTAACAATCAATCGTACACCATTTCACCACATCTTATCCTATGATGGTAACAATCAATCGTACACTATTTCACCACATCTTATCCTATGATCGTAACGATCAATCGTACACCATTTCACCACATCTTATCCTATAATCGTAACGATCAATCATACACCATATCACCACATCTTATCCTATGATCGTAACGACCAATCGTACACCATATCACCACATCTTATCCTATAATCGTAACGATCAATCATACACCATTTCACCACATCTTATCCTATGATGGTAACGATCAATCGTACACCATTTCACCACATCTTATCCTATGATCGTAACGATCAATCGTACACCATTTCACCACATCTTATCTTATGATCATAATGATCAATCGTACACCATTTCACCACATCTTATCCTATGATGGTAACGATGAATCATACACCATATCACCATATCTTATCCTATAATCGTAACGATCAATCGTACACCATTTCACCACATCTTATCCTATGATCGTAACGATCAATCAGAAACCATTTCACCACTTCTTATCCTATGATCATAACGACCAATCGTACACCATTTCACCACATCTTATCCTATGATCGTAATGATCAATCGTACACCATTTCACCACATCTCATCCTATGATCGTAATGACCAATCGTACACCATTTCACCACATCTTATCCTATGATCATAACGACCAATCGTACACCATTTCTCCACATCTTATCCTATGATCGTAACGATCAATCATACACCATTTCCCCACATCTTATCCTATGATCATAGTGATCAATCGTACACCATTTCACCACATCTTATCCTATGATCGTAACGATCAATCATACACCATTTCACCACATCTTATCCTATGATCGTAACGATCAATCATACACCATTTCACCACATCTTATCCTATGATCGTAACGATCAATCATACACCATTTCACCACATCTTATCCTATGACCGTAATGATCAATCATACACCATTTCACCACATCTTATCCTATGATCGTAACGATCAATCATACACCATTTCACCACATCTTATCCTATGATCATAGTGATCAATCGTACACCATTTCACCACATCTTATCCTATGCGTAACGATCAATCGTACACCATTTCACCACATCTTATCCTATGATCGTAACGATCAATCATACACCATTTCACCACATCTTATCCTATGATCGTAACGATCAATCATACACCATTTCACCACATCTTATCCTATGATCATAGTGATCAATCGAACACCATTTCACCACATCTTATCCTATGATCGTAACGATCAATCGTACACCATTTCACCACATCTTATGCTATGATCGTAACGACCAATCGTACACCATTTCACCACATCTTATGCTATGATCGTAACGACCAATCGTACACCATTTCACCACATCTTATCCTATGATCGTAACGACCAATCGTACACCATTTCACCACATCTTATCCTATGATCGTAACGACCAATCGTACACCATTTCACCACATCTTATCCTATGACGGTAACGATCAATCGTACACCATTTCACCACATCTTATCCTATGACCGTAACGATCAATCGTACACCATTTCACCAAATCTTATCCTATGATCGTAACGATCACTCGCACACCATTTCACCACATCTTATCCTATAATCGTAACGATCAATCGTACACCATATCACCACATCTTATCCTATAATCGTAACGATCAATCGTACACCATTTCACCACATCTTATCCTATGATCGTAACGACCAATCGTACACCATATCACCACATCTTATCCTATAATCGTAACGATCAATCATACACCCTATCACCACATCTTATTCTATGATCGTAACGATCAATCATACACCATTTCACCACATCTTATCCTTTGATCGTAATGATCAATCATACACCATTTCACCACATCTTATCCTATGATCGTAACGATCAATCGTACACCATTTCCCCACATCTTATCCTATGATCATAGTGATCAATCGTACACCATTTCACCACATCTTATCCTATGATCGTAACGATCAATCATACACCATTTCACCACATCTTATCCTATGATCGTAACGATCAATCATACACCATTTCACCACATCTTATCCTATGATCGTAACGATCAATCATACACCATTTCACCACATCTTATCCTATGATCGTAACGATCAATCATACACCATTTCACCACATCTTATCCTATGATCGTAACGATCAATCATACACCATTTCACCACATCTTATCCTATGATCTTAACGATCAATCATACACCATTTCACCACATCTTTTCCTATGATCGTAACGATCAATCATACACCATTTCACCACATCTTATCCTATGATCGTAACGATCAATCATACACCATTTCACCACATCTTATCCTATGATCATAGTGATCAATCGAACACCATTTCACCACATCTTATCCTATGATCGTAACGATCAATCGTACACCATTTCACCACATCTTATGCTATGATCGTAACGACCAATCGTACACCATTTCACCACATCTTATCCTATGATCGTAACGACCAATCGTACACCATTTCACCACATCTTATCCTATGATCGTAACGACCAATCGTACACCATTTCACCACATCTTATCCTATGACCGTAACGATCAATCGTACACCATTTCACCACATCTTATCCTATGACCGTAACGATCAATCGTACACCATTTCACCAAATCTTATCCTATGATCGTAACGATCAATCGTACACCATTTCACCACATCTTATCCTATAATCGTAACGATCAATCGTACACCATATCACCACATCTTATCCTATAATCGTAACGATCAATCGTACACCATTTCACCACATCTTATCCTATAATCGTAACGACCAATCGTACACCATATCACCACATCTTATCCTATAATCGTAACGATCAATCATACACCATATCACCACATCTTATTCTATGATCGTAACGATCAATCATACACCATTTCACCACATCTTATCCTTTGATCGTAATGATCAATCATACACCATTTCACCACATCTTATCCTATGATCGTAACGATCAATCATACACCATATCACCACATCTTATCCTATGATCGTAACGATCAATCATACACCATACCACATCCTATTATCGTAACGATCAATCGTACACCATTTCACCACATCTTATCCTATGATCGTAACGATCAATCATACACCTTTTCACCACATCTTATCCTATGATCTTAACGATCAATCATACACCAATTCACCACATCTTATCCTATGATCGTAACGATCAATCATACACCATTTCTCTACATCTTATCCTATGATCGTAACGATCAATCATACACCATTTCCCCACATCTTATTCTATGATCATAGTGATCAATCGTACACCATTTCCCCACATCTTATCCTATGATCATAGTGATCAATCGTACACCATTTCACCACATCTTATCCTATGATCGTAACGATCAATCATACACCATTTCACCACATCTTATCCTATGATCGTAACGATCAATCATACACCATTTCACCACATCTTATCCTATGATCGTAACGATCAATCATACACCATTTCACCACATCTTATCCTATGATCGTAACGATCAATCATACACCATTTCACCACATCTTATCCTATGATCGTAACGATCAATCATACACCATTTCACCACATCTTATCCTATGATCGTAACGATCAATCATACACCATTTCACCACATCTTATCCTATGATCGTAACGATCAATCATACACCATTTCACCACATCTTATCCTATGATCGTAACGATCAATCATACACCATTTCACCACATCTTATCCTATGATCGTAACGATCAATCATACACCTTTTCACCACATCTTATCCTATGATCATAACGATCAATCGTACACCATTTCACCACATCTTATCCTATGATCGTAACGATCAATCGTACACCATTTCACCACATCTTATCCTATGATCGTAACGATCAATCGTACACCATTTCACCACATCTTATCCTATGATCGTAACGATCAATCGTACACCATTTCACCACATCTTATCCTATTATCGTAATGACCAATCAAACACCATTTCACCACATCTTATCCTATTATCGTAATGACCAATCGTACACCATTTCACCACATCTTATCCTATGATCGTAACGACCAATCGTACACCATTTCACCACATCTTATCCTATGATGGTAACGATCAATCGTACACCATTTCACCACATCTTATCCTATGACCGTAACGATCAATCGTACACCATTTCACCACATCTTATCCTATGATCGTAACGATCAATCGTACACCATTTCACCACATCTTATCCTATGATCGTAATGATCAATCGTACACCATCTCACCACATCTTATCCTATGATCGTAACGATCAATCATACACCATTTCACCACATCTTATCCTATGATCGTAACGATCAATCGTACACCATTTCACCACATCTTATCCTATGATCGTAACGATCAATCGTACACCATTTCACCACATCTTATCCTATGATCGTAATGATCAATCATACACCATTTCACCACATCTTATCCTATGATCATAATGACCAATCGTACACCATTTCACCACATCTTATCCTATGATCGTAACAATCAATCGTACACCATTTCACCACATTTTATCCTATGATGGTAACAAACAATCGTACACCATTTCACCACATCTTATCCTATGATCGTAACGATCAATCATACACCATTTCACCACATCTTATCCTATGATCGTAACGATCAATCGTAGACCATTTCACCACATCTTATCCTATGATCGTAACGACCAATCGTACACCATATCACCACATCTTATCCTATGATGGTAACGATCAATCGTACACCATTTCACCACATCTTATCCTATAATCGTAACGATCAATCATACACCATATCACCACATCTTATCCTATAATCGTAACGATCAATCGTACACCATTTCACCACATCTTATCCTATAATCGTAACGATCAATCGTACACCATTTCACCACATCTTATCCTATAATAGTAACGATCAATCATACACCATATCACCACATCTTATCCTATGATCGTAACGACCAATCATACACCATATCACCACATCTTATCCTATAATCGTTACGATCAATCATACACCATTTCACCACATCTTATCCTATGATGGTAACGATCAATCGTACACCATTTCACCACATCTTATCCTATGATCGTAACGATCAAGCGTACACCATTTCACCACATCTTATCTTATGATCATAATGATCAATCGTACACCATTTCACCACATCTTATCCTATGATGGTAACGTTGAATCATACACCATATCACCACATCTTATCCTATAATCGTAACGATCAATCGTACACCATTTCACCACATCTTATCCTATGATCGTAACTATCAATCAGAAACCATTTCACCACATCTTATCCTATAATCACAACGACCAATCGTACACCATTTCACCACATCTTATCCTATGATCGTAATGATCAATCGTACACCATTTCACCACATCTCATCCAATGATCGTAATGACCAATCGTACACCATTTCACCACATCTTGTCCTATGATCATAACGACCAATCGTACACCATATCACCACATCTTAATCTATAATCGTAACGATCAATCATACACCATTTCACCACATCTTATCCTATGATCGTAACAATCAATCATACACCATTTCACCATATCTTATCCTATGATCGTAACGACCAATCGTACACCATTTCACCACATCTTATCCTATAATCGTAACGATCAATCATACACCATATCACCACATCTTATCCTATGATCGTAACGATCAATCATACACCATTTCACCACATCTTATCCTATGATCGTAATGATCAATCATACACCATTTCACCACATCTTATCCTATGATCGTAACGATCAATCATACACCATATCACCACATCTTATCCTATGATCGTAACGATCAATCATACACCATTTCACCACATCTTATCCTATGATCATAGTGATCAATCGTACACCATTCCACCACATCTTATCCTATGATCGTAACGATCAATCATACACCATATCACCACATCTTATCCTATGATCGTAACGATCAATCATACACCATTTCACCACATCTTATCCTATGATCGTAATGATCAATCATACACCATTTCACCACATCTTATCCTATGATCGTAACGATCAATCATACACCATATCACCACATCTTATCCTATGATCGTAACGATCAATCATACACCATTTCACCACATCTTATCCTATGATCATAGTGATCAATCGTACACCATTCCACCACATCTTATCCTATGATCGTAACGATCAATCATACACCATTTCACCACATCTTATCCTATGATCGTAACGATCAATCATACACCATTTCACCACATCTTATCCTATGATCGTAACGATCAATCATACACCATTTCACCACATCTTATCCTATGATCGTAACGATCAATCATACACCATTTCACCACATCTTATCCTATGATCATAGTGATCAATCGTACACCATTTCACCACATCTTATCCTATGATCGTAACGATCAATCGTACACCATTTCACCACATCTTATCCTATGATCGCAACGAACAATCGTACACCATTTCACCACATCTTATCCTATGATCGTAACGATCAATCGTACACCATTTCACCACATCTTATCCTATGATCGTAACGATCAATCATACACCATTTCACCACATCTTATCCTATGATCGTAACGACCAATCATACAACATTTCACCACATCTTATCCTATGATCATAGTGATCAATCGTACACCATTTCACCACATCTTATCCTATGATCGTAACGATCAATCATACACCATTTCACCACATCTTATCCTAGGATCGTAACGATCAATCATACACCATTTCACCACATCTTATCCTATGATCGTAACGACCAATCATACACCATTTCACAAATTCTTATCCTATGATCATAGTGATCAATTGTACACCATCTCACCACATCTTATCCTATGATCATAACGATCAATCGTACACCAGTTCACCACATCTTATCCTATGATCATAGTGATCAATCGTACACCATTTCACCACATCTTATCCTATGATCGTAACGATCAATCATACACCATTTCACCACATCTTATCCTATGATCGTAACGATCAATCATACACCATTTCACCACATCTTATCCTATGATCGTAACGATCAATCATACACCATTTCACCACATCTTATCCTATGATCATAGCGATCAATCGTACACCATTTCACCACATCTTATCCTATGATCGTAACGATCAATCGTACACCATTTCACCACATCTTATCCTATGATCGTAACGATCAATCGTACACCATTTCACCACATCTTATCCTATGATCTTAATGACCAATCATACACCATTTCACCACATCTTATCCTATGATCATAACGATCAGTCTTACACCATTTCACCACATCTTATCCTATGATCGTAACGACCAATCGTACACCATTTCACCACATCTTATCCTATGATGGTAACAATCAATCGTACACCATTTCACCACATCTTATCCTATGACCGTAACGATCAATCGTACACCATTTCACCACATCTTATCCTATGATCGTAACGATCAATCATACACCATTTCACCACATCTTATCCTATGATCATAATGACCAATCGTACACCATTTCACCACATCTTATCCTATGATCGTAACAATCAATCGTACACCATTTCACCACATCTTATCCTATGATGGTAACAATCAATCGTACACTATTTCACCACATCTTATCCTATGATCGTAACGATCAATCGTACACCATTTCACCACATCTTATCCTATAATCGTAACGATCAATCATACACCATATCACCACATCTTATCCTATGATCGTAACGACCAATCGTACACCATATCACCACATCTTATCCTATAATCGTAACGATCAATCATACACCATTTCACCACATCTTATCCTATGATGGTAACGATCAATCGTACACCATTTCACCACATCTTATCCTATGATCGTAACGATCAATCGTACACCATTTCACCACATCTTATCTTATGATCATAATGATCAATCGTACACCATTTCACCACATCTTATCCTATGATGGTAACGATGAATCATACACCATATCACCATATCTTATCCTATAATCGTAACGATCAATCGTACACCATTTCACCACATCTTATCCTATGATCGTAACGATCAATCAGAAACCATTTCACCACTTCTTATCCTATGATCATAACGACCAATCGTACACCATTTCACCACATCTTATCCTATGATCGTAATGATCAATCGTACACCATTTCACCACATCTCATCCTATGATCGTAATGACCAATCGTACACCATTTCACCACATCTTATCCTATGATCATAACAACCAATCGTACACCATTTCTCCACATCTTATCCTATGATCGTAACGATCAATCATACACCATTTCCCCACATCTTATCCTATGATCATAGTGATCAATCGTACACCATTTCACCACATCTTATCCTATGATCGTAACGATCAATCATACACCATTTCACCACATCTTATCCTATGATCGTAACGATCAATCATACACCATTTCACCACATCTTATCCTATGATCGTAACGATCAATCATACACCATTTCACCACATCTTATCCTATGACCGTAATGATCAATCATACACCATTTCACCACATCTTATCCTATGATCGTAACGATCAATCATACACCATTTCACCACATCTTATCCTATGATCATAGTGATCAATCGTACACCATTTCACCACATCTTATCCTATGCGTAACGATCAATCGTACACCATTTCACCACATCTTATCCTATGATCGTAACGATCAATCATACACCATTTCACCACATCTTATCCTATGATCGTAACGATCAATCATACACCATTTCACCACATCTTATCCTATGATCATAGTGATCAATCGAACACCATTTCACCACATCTTATCCTATGATCGTAACGATCAATCGTACACCATTTCACCACATCTTATGCTATGATCGTAACGACCAATCGTACACCATTTCACCACATCTTATCCTATGATCGTAACGACCAATCGTACACCATTTCACCACATCTTATCCTATGATCGTAACGACCAATCGTACACCATTTCACCACATCTTATCCTATGACGGTAACGATCAATCGTACACCATTTCACCACATCTTATCCTATGACCGTAACGATCAATCGTACACCATTTCACCAAATCTTATCCTATGATCGTAACGATCAATCGTACACCATTTCACCACATCTTATCCTATAATCGTAACGATCAATCGTACACCATATCACCACATCTTATCCTATAATCGTAACGATCAATCGTACACCATTTCACCACATCTTATCCTATGATCGTAACGACCAATCGCACACCATTTCACCACATCTTATCCTATAATCGTAACGATCAATCATACACCATATCACCACATCTTATTCTATGATCGTAACGATCAATCATACACCATTTCACCACATCTTATCCTTTGATCGTAATGATCAATCATACACCATTTCACCACATCTTATCCTATGATCGTAACGATCAATCATACACCATATCACCACATCTTATCCTATGATCGTAACGATCAATCATACACCATTTCACCACATCTTATCCTATGATCATAGTAATCAATCGTACACCATTTCACCACATCTTATCCTATGATCGTAACGATCAATCATACACCATACCACATCCTATTATCGTAACGATCAATCGTACACCATTTCACCACATCTTATCCTATGATCGTAACGATCAATCATACACCTTTTCACCACATCTTATCCTATGATCTTAACGATCAATCATACACCAATTCACCACATCTTATCCTATGATCGTAACGATCAATCATACACCATTTCTCTACATCTTATCCTATGATCGTAACGATCAATCATACACCATTTCCCCACATCTTATTCTATGATCATAGTGATCAATCGTACACCATTTCCCCACATCTTATCCTATGATCATAGTGATCAATCGTACACCATTTCACCACATCTTATCCTATGATCGTAACGATCAATCATACACCATTTCACCACATCTTATCCTATGATCGTAACGATCAATCATACACCATTTCACCACATCTTATCCTATGATCGTAACGATCAATCATACACCATTTCACCACATCTTTTCCTATGATCGTAACGATCAATCATACACCATTTCACCACATCTTATCCTATGATCGTAACGATCAATCGTACACCATTTCACCACATCTTATCCTATGATCGTAACAACCAATTGTACACCATATCACCACATCTTATCCTATGATCGTAACGATCAATCATACACCATATCACCACATCTTATCCTATGATCGTAACGATCAATCATACACCATTTCCCCACATCTTATCCTATGATCATAGTGATCAATCGTACACCATTTCACCACATCTTATCCTATGATCGTAACGATCAATCGTACACCATTTCACCACATCTTATCCTATGATCGTAACGATCAATCATACACCATTTCACCACATCTTATCCTATGATCGTAACGATCAATCATACACCATTTCACCACATCTTTTCCTATGATCGTAACGATCAATCATACACCATTTCACCACATCTTATCCTATGATCGTAACGATCAATCATACACCATTTCACCACATCTTATCCTATGATCGTAGTGATCAATCGAACACCATTTCACCACATCTTATCCTATGATCGTAACGATCAATCGTACACCATTTCACCACATCTTATGCTATGATCGTAACGACCAATCGTACACCATTTCACCACATCTTATCCTATGATCGTAACGACCAATCGTACACCATTTCACCACATCTTATCCTATGATCGTAACGACCAATCGTACACCATTTCACCACATCTTATCCTATGACGGTAACGATCAATCGTACACCATTTCACCACATCTTATCCTATGACCGTAACGATCAATCGTACACCATTTCACCAAATCTTATCCTATGACCGTAACGATCAATCGTACACCATTTCACCACATCTTATCCTATAATCGTAACGATCAATCGTACACCATATCACCACATCTTATCCTATAATCGTAACGATCAATCGTACACCATTTCACCACATCTTATCCTATGATCGTAACGACCAATCGTACACCATATCACCACATCTTATCCTATAATCGTAACGATCAATCGTACACCATATCACCACATCTTATTCTATGATCGTAACGATCAATCATACACCATTTCACCACATCTTATCCTTTGATCGTAATGATCAATCATACACCATTTCACCACATCTTATCCTATGATCGTAATGATCAATCATACACCATATCACCACATCTTATCCTCTGATCGTAACGATCAATCATACACCATTTCACCACATCTTATCCTATGATCATAGTAATCAATCGTACACCATTTCACCACATCTTATCCTATGATCGTAACGATCAATCATACACCATACCACATCCTATTATCGTAACGATCAATCGTACACCATTTCACCACATCTTATCCTATTATCTTTAACGATCAATCATACACCTTTTCACCACATCTTATCCTATGATCTTAACGATCAATCATACACCATTTCACCACATCTTATCCTATGATCGTAACGATCAATCATACACCATTTCTCTACATCTTATCCTATGATCGTAACGATCAATCATACACCATTTCCCCACATCTTATTCTATGATCATAGTGATCAATCGTACACCATTTCCCCACATCTTATCCTATGATCATAGTGATCAATCGTACACCATTTCACCACATCTTATCCTATGATCGTAACGATCAATCATACACCATTTCACCACATTTTATCCTATGATTGTAACGATCAATCATACACCATTTCACCACATCTTATCCTATGATCGTAACGATCAATCATACACCATTTCACCACATCTTTTCCTATGATCGTAACGATCAATCATACACCATTTCACCACATCTTATCCTATGATCGTAACGATCAATCGTACACCATTTCACCACATCTTATCCTATGATCGTAACGACCAATCGTACACCATATCACCACATCTTATCCTATGATGGTAACGATCAATCGTACACCATTTCACCACATCTTATCCTATAATCGTAACGATCAATCATACACCATATCACCACATCTTATCCTATAATCGTAACGATCAATCATACACCATATCACCACATCTTATCCTATGATCGTAACGACCAATCGTACACCATATCACCACATCTTATCCTATAATCGTAACGATCAATCATACACCATTTCACCACATCTTATCCTATGATGGTAACGATCAATCGTACACCATTTCACCACATCTTATCCTATGATCGTAACGATCAATCGTACACCATTTCACCACATCTTATCTTATGATCATAATGATCAATCGTACACCATTTCACCACATCTTATCCTATGATGGTAACGATGAATCATACACCATATCACCACATCTTATCCTATAATCGTAACGATCAATCGTACACCATTTCACCACATCTTATCCTATGATCGTAACGATCAATCAGAAACCATTTCACCACATCTTATCCTATGATCATAACGACCAATCATTCACCATTTCACCACATCTTATCCTATGATCGTAATGATCAATCGTACACCATTTCACCACATCTCATCCTATGATCGTAATGACCAATCGTACACCATTTCACCACATCTTATCCTATGATCATAACGACCAATCGTACACCATTTCACCACATCTTATCCTATGATAGTAACGATCAATCATACACCATTTCCCCACATCTTATCCTATGATCATAGTGATCAATCGTACACCATTTCACCACATCTTATCCTATGATCGTAACGATCAATCATACACCATTTCACCACATCTTATCCCATGATCGTAACGATCAATCATACACCATTTCACCACATCTTATCCTATGATCGTAACGATCAATCATACACCATTTCACCACATCTTATCGTATGATCGTAACGATCAATCATACACCATTTCACCACATCTTATCCTATGATCGTAACGATCAATCATACACCATTTCACCACATCTTATCCTACGATCATAGTGATCAATCGAACACCATTTCACCACATCATATCCTATGATCGTAACGATCAATCGTACACCATTTCACCACATCATATCCTATGCGTAACGATCAATCGTACACCATTTCACCACATCTTATCCTATGATCGAAACGACCAATCGTACACCATTTCACCATATCTTATCCTATGATCGTAACGACCAATCGTACACCATTTCACCACATCTTATCCTATGACGGTAACGATCAATCGTACACCATTTCACCACATCTTATCCTATGATCGTAACGATCAATCGTACACCATTTCACCACATCTTATCTTATGATCATAATGATCAATCGTACACCATTTCACCACATCTTATCCTATGATGGTAACGATGAATCATACACCATATCACCACATCTTATCCTATAATCGTAACGATCAATCGTACACCATTTCACCACATCTTATCCTATGATCGTAACGATCAATCAGAAACCATTTCACCACATCTTATCCTATGATCATAACGACCAATCGTACACCATTTCACCACATCTTATCCTATGATCGTAATGATCCATCGTACACCATTTCACCACATCTCATCCTATGATCGTAATGACCCATCGTACACCATTTCACCACATCTTATCCTATGATCATAACGACCAATCGTACACCATTTCACCACATCTTATCCTATGATCGTAACGATCAATCATACACCATTTCCCCACATCTTATCCTATGATCATAGTGATCAATCGTACACCATTTCACCACATCTTATCCTATGATCGTAACGATCAATCATACACCATTTCACCACATCTTATCCTATGATCGTAACGATCAATCATACACCATTTCACCACATCTTATCCTATGATCGTAACGATCAATCATACACCATTTCACCACATCTTATCCTATGATCGTAACGATCAATCATACACCATTTCACCACATCTTATCCTATGATCATAGTGATCAATCGAACACCATTTCACCACATCATATCCTATGATCGTAACGATCAATCGTACACCATTTCACCACATCTTATCCTATGCGTAACGATCAATCGTACACCATTTCACCACATCTTATCCTATGATCGAAACGACCAATCGTACACCATTTCACCATATCTTATCCTATGATCGTAACGACCAATCATACACCATTTCACCACATCTTATCCTATGATGGTAACGATCAATCGTACACCATTTCACCACATCTTATCCTATGACCGTAACGATCAATCGTACACCATTTCACCACATCTTATCCTATGATCGTAACGATCAATCGAACACCATTTCACCACATCTTATCCTATAATCGTAACGATCAATCGTACACCATATCACCACATCTTATCCTATAATCGTAACGATCAATCGTACACCATTTCACCACATCTTATCCTATGATCGTAACGACCAATCGTACACCATATCACCACATCTTATCCTATAATCGTAACGATCAATCATACACCATATCACCACATCTTATTCTATGATCGTAACGATCAATCATACACCATTTCACCACATCTTAGCCTTTGATCGTAATGATCAATCATACACCATTTCACCACATCTTATCCTATGATCGTAACGATCAATCATACACCATATCACCACATCTTATCCTATGATCGTAACGATCAATCATACACCATTTCACCACATCTTATCCTATGATCATAGTGATCAATCGTACACCATTTCACCACATCTTATCCTATGATCGTAACGATCAATCATACACCATATCACATCCTATGATCGTAACGATCAATCGTACACCATTTCACCACATCTTATCCTATGATCGTAACGATCAATCATACACCATTTCACCACATCTTATCCTATGATCTTAACGATCAATCATACACCATTTCACCACATCTTATCCTATGATCATAGTGATCAATCGTACACCATTTCACCACATCTTATCCTATGATCGTAACGATCAATCATACACCATATCACATCCTATGATCATAACGATCAATCGTACACCATTTCACCACATCTTATCCTATGATCGTAACGATCAATCATACACCATTTCACCACATCTTATCCTATGATCGTAACGATCAATCATACACCATTTCACCACATCTTATCCTATGATCGTAACGATCAATCATACACCATTTCACCACATCTTATCCTATGATCGTAACGATCAATCATACACCATTTCACCACATCTTATCCTATGATCGTAACGATCAATCATACACCTTTTCACCACATCTTATCCTATGATCGTAACGATCAATCGTACACCATTTCACCACATCTTATCCTATGATCGTAACGATCAATCGTACACCATTTCACCACATCTTATCCTATGATCGTAACGATCAATCGTACACCATTTCACCACATCTTATCCTATTATCGTAATGACCAATCGTACACCATTTCACCACATCTTATCCTATTATCGTAATGACCAATCGTACACCATTTCACCACATCTTATCCTATGATCGTAACGACCAATCGTACACCATTTCACCACATCTTATCCTATGATGGTAACGATCAATCGTACACCATTTCACCACATCTTATCCTATGACCGTAACGATCAATCGTACACCATTTCACCACATCTTATCCTATGATCGTAACGATCAATCGTACACCATTTCACCACATCTTATCCTATAATCGTAATGATCAATCGTACACCATATCACCACATCTTATCTTATGATCATAATGATCAATCATACACCATATCACATCCTATGATCATAACGATCAATCGTACACCATTTCACCACATCTTATCCTATAATCGTAACGATCAATCGTACACCATTTCACCACATCTTATCCTATAATCGTAACGATCAATCATACACCATATCACCACATCTTATCCTATGATCGTAACGACCAATCGTACACCATATCACCACATCTTATCCTATAATCGTAGCGATCAATCATACACCATTTCACCACATCTTATCCTATGATGGTAACGATCAATCGTACACCATTTCACCACATCTTATCCTATGATCGTAACGATCAATCGTACACCATTTCACCACATCTTATCTTATGATCATAATGATCAATCGTACACCATTTCACCACATCTTATCCTATGATGGTAACGATGAATCATACACCATATCACCACATCTTATCCTATAATCGTAACGATCAATCGTACACCATTTCACCACATCTTATCCTATGATCGTAACGATCAATCAGAAACCATTTCACCACATCTTATCCTATGATCATAACGACCAATCATTCACCATTTCACCACATCTTATCTTATGATCATAATGATCAATCGTACACCATTTCACCACATCTTATCCTATGATGGTAACGATGAATCATACACCATATCACCACATCTTATCCTATAATCGTAACGATCAATCGTACACCATTTCACCACATCTTATCCTATGATCGTAACGATCAATCAGAAACCATTTCACCACATCTTATCCTATGATCATAACGACCAATCGTACACCATTTCACCACATCTTATCCTATGATCGTAATGATCCATCGTACACCATTTCACCACATCTCATCCTATGATCGTAATGACCCATCGTACACCATTTCACCACATCTTATCCTATGATCATAACGACCAATCGTACACCATTTCACCACATCTTATCCTATGATCGTAACGATCAATCATACACCATTTCCCCACATCTTATCCTATGATCATAGTGATCAATCGTACACCATTTCACCACATCTTATCCTATGATCGTAACGATCAATCATACACCATTTCACCACATCTTATCCTATGATCGTAACGATCAATCATACACCATTTCACCACATCTTATCCTATGATCGTAACGATCAATCATACACCATTTCACCACATCTTATCCTATGATCGTAACGATCAATCATACACCATTTCACCACATCTTATCCTATGATCATAGTGATCAATCGAACACCATTTCACCACATCATATCCTATGATCGTAACGATCAATCGTACACCATTTCACCACATCTTATCCTATGCGTAACGATCAATCGTACACCATTTCACCACATCTTATCCTATGATCGTAACGATCAATCATACACCATTTCACCACATCTTATCCTATGATCGTAACGATCAATCATACACCATTTCACCACATCTTTTCCTATGATCGTAACGATCAATCATACACCATTTCACCACATCTTATCCTATGATCGTAACGATCAATCATACACCTTTTCACCACATCTTATCCTATGATCATAACGATCAATCGTACACCATTTCACCACATCTTATCCTATGATCGTAACGATCAATCGTACACCATTTCACCACATCTTATCCTATGATCGTAACGATCAATCGTACACCATTTCACCACATCTTATCCTATGACCGTAACGATCAATCGTACACCATTTCACCACATCTTATCCTATGATCGTAACGATCAATCGTACACCATATCACCACATCTTATCCTATGATCGTAACGATCAATCATACACCATTTCACCACATCTTATCCTATGATCGTAACGATCAATCGTACACCATATCACCACATCTTATCCTATAATCGTAACGATCAATCGTACACCATTTCACCACATCTTATCCTATGATCGTAATGACCAATTGTACACCATATAACCACATCTTATCCTATGATTGTAACAACCAATCATACACCATATCACCACATCTTATCCTCTGATCGTAACAATCAATCATACACCATATCACCACATCTTATCCTATGATCGTAACGATCAATCATACACCATTTCCGCACATCTTATCCTATGATCATAGTGATCAATCGTACACCATTTCACCACATCTTATCCTATGATCGTAACGATCAATCATACACCATATCACATCCTATGATCATAACGATCAATCGTACACCATTTCACCACATCTTATCCTATGATCGTAACGATCAATCATACACCATTTCACCACATCTTATCCTATGATCGTAACGATCAATCATACACCATTTCACCACATCTTATCCTATGATCGTAACGATCAATCATACACCATTTCACCACATCTTATCCTATGATCGTAACGATCAATCATACACCATTTCACCACATCTTATCCTATGATCGTAACGATCAATCGTACACCTTTTCACCACATCTTATCCTATGATCGTAACGATCAATCGTACACCATTTCACCACATCTTATCCTATGATCGTAACGATCAATCGTACACCATTTCACCACATCTTATCCTATGATCGAAACGATCAATCGTACACCATTTCACCACATCTTATCCTATTATCGTAATGACCAATCGTACACCATTTCACCACATCTTATCCTATTATCGTAATGACCAATCGTACACCATTTCACCACATCTTATCCTATGATCGTAACGACCAATCGTACACCATTTCACCACATCTTATCCTATGATGGTAACGATCAATCGTACACCATTTCACCACATCTTATCCTATGACCGTAACGATCAATCGAACACCATTTCACCACATCTTATCCTATGATCGTAACGATCAATCGTACACCATTTCACCACATCTTATCCTATAATCGTAACGATCAATCGTACACCATATCACCACATCTTATCCTATAATCGTAACGATCAATCGTACACCATTTCACCACATCTTATCCTATGATCGTAACGACCAATCGTACACCATTTCACCACATCTTATCCTATGATCGTAACGATCAATCATACACCTTTTCACCACATCTTATCCTATGATCTTAACGATCAATCATACACCATTTCACCACATCTTATCCTATGATCGTAACGATCAATCATACACCATTTCTCTACATCTTATCCTATGATCGTAACGATCAATCATACACCATTTCCCCACATCTTATTCTATGATCATAGTGATCAATCGTACACCATTTCCCCACATCTTATCCTATGATCATAGTGATCAATCGTACACCATTTCACCACATCTTATCCTATGATCGTAACGATCAATCATACACCATTTCACCACATCTTATCCTATGATCGTAACGATCAATCATACACCATTTCACCACATCTTATCCTATGATCGTAACGATCAATCATACACCATTTCACCACATCTTTTCCTATGATCGTAACGATCAATCATACACCATTTCACCACATCTTATCCTATGATCGTAACGATCAATCGTACACCATTTCACCACATCTTATCCTATGATCGTAACGACCAATCGTACACCATATCACCACATCTTATCCTATGATGGTAACGATCAATCGTACACCATTTCACCACATCTTATCCTATAATCGTAACGATCAATCATACACCATATCACCACATCTTATCCTATAATCGTAACGATCAATCGTACACCATTTCACCACATCTTATCCTATAATCGTAACGATCAATCGTACACCATTTCACCACATCTTATCCTATAATCGTAACGATCAATCATACACCATATCACCACATCTTATCCTATGATCGTAATGACCAATCGTACACCATATCACCACATCTTATCCTATAATCGTAACGATCAATCATACACCATTTCACCACATCTTATCCTATGATGGTAACGATCAATCGTACACCATTTCACCACATCTTATCCTATGATCGTAACGATCAATCGTACACCATTTCACCACATCTTATCTTATGATCATAATGATCAATCGTACACCATTTCACCACATCTTATCCTATGATGGTAACGATGAATCATACATCATATCACCACATCTTATCCTATAATCGTAACGATCAATCGTACACCATTTCACCACATCTTATCCTATGATCGTAACGATCAATCAGAAACCATTTCACCACATCTTATCCTATGATCATAACGACCAATCGTTCACCATTTCACCACATCTTATCCTATGATCGTAATGATCAATCGTACACCATTTCACCACATCTCATCCTATGATCGTAATGACCAATCGTACACCATTTCACCACATCTTATCCTATGATCATAACGACCAATCGTACACCATTTCACCACATCTTATCCTATGATAGTAACGATCAATCATACACCATTTCCCCACATCTTATCCTATGATCATAGTGATCAATCGTACACCATTTCACCACATCTTATCCTATGATCGTAACGATCAATCATACACCATTTCACCACATCTTATCCTATGATCGTAACGATCAATCATACACCATTTCACCACATCTTATCCTATGATCGTAACGATCAATCATACACCATTTCACCACATCTTATCCTATGATCGTAACGATCAATCATACACCATTTCACCACATCTTATCCTATGATCGTAACGATCAATCATACACCATTTCACCACATCTTATCCTACGATCATAGTGATCAATCGAACACCATTTCACCACATCATATCCTATGATCGTAACGATCAATCGTACACGATTTCACCACATCATATCCTATGCGTAACGATCAATCGTACACCATTTCACCACATCTTATCCTATGATCGAAACGACCAATCGTACACCATTTCACCATATCTTATCCTATGATCGTAACGACCAATCGTACACCATTTCACCACATCTTATCCTATGACGGTAACGATCAATCGTACACCATTTCACCACATCTTATCCTATGATCGTAATGATCAATCGTACACCATTTCACCACATCTTATCTTATGATCATAATGATCAATCGTACACCATTTCACCACATCTTATCCTATGATGGTAACGATGAATCATACACCATATCACCACATCTTATCCTATAATCGTAACGATCAATCGTACACCATTTCACCACATCTTATCCTATGATCGTAACGATCAATCAGAAACCATTTCACCACATCTTATCCTATGATCATAACGACCAATCGTACACCATTTCACCACATCTTATCCTATGATCGTAATGATCCATCGTACACCATTTCACCACATCTCATCCTATGATCGTAATGACCCATCGTACACCATTTCACCACATCTTATCCTATGATCATAACGACCAATCGTACACCATTTCACCACATCTTATCCTATGATCGTAACGATCAATCATACACCATTTCCCCACATCTTATCCTATGATCATAGTGATCAATCGTACACCATTTCACCACATCTTATCCTATGATCGTAACGATCAATCATACACCATTTCACCACATCTTATCCTATGATCGTAACGATCAATCATACACCATTTCACCACATCTTATCCTATGATCGTAACGATCAATCATACACCATTTCACCACATCTTATCCTATGATCGTAACGATCAATCATACACCATTTCACCACATCTTATCCTATGATCATAGTGATCAATCGAACACCATTTCACCACATCATATCCTATGATCGTAACGATCAATCGTACACCATTTCACCACATCTTATCCTATGCGTAACGATCAATCGTACACCATTTCACCACATCTTATCCTATGATCGAAACGACCAATCGTACACCATTTCACCATATCTTATCCTATGATCGTAACGACCAATCGTACACCATTTCACCACATCTTATCCTATGATGGTAACGATCAATCGTACACCATTTCACCACATCTTATCCTATGACCGTAACGATCAATCGTACACCATTTCACCACATCTTCTCCTATGATCGTAACGATCAATCGAACACCATTTCATCACATCTTATCCTATAATCGTAACGATCAATCGTACACCATATCACCACATCTTATCCTATAATCGTAACGATCAATCGTACACCATTTCACCACATCTTATCCTATGATCGTAACGACCAATCGTACACCATATCACCACATCTTATCCTATAATCATAACGATCAATCATACACCATATCACCACATCTTATTCTATGATCGTAACGATCAATCATACACCATTTCACCACATCTTAGCCTTTGATCGTAATGATCAATCATACACCATTTCACCACATCTTATCCTATGATCGTAACGATCAATCATACACCATATCACCACATCTTATCCTATGATCGTAACGATCAATCATACACCATTTCACCACATCTTATCCTATGATCATAGTGACCAATCGTACACCATTTCACCACATCTTATCCTATGATCGTAACGATCAATCATACACCATATCACATCCTATGATCGTAACGATCAATCGTACACCATTTCACCACATCTTATCCTATGATCGTAACGATCAATCATACACCTTTTCACCACATCTTATCCTATGATCGTAACGATCAATCATACACCATTTCACCACATCTTATCCTATGATCGTAACGATCAATCATACACCTTTTCACCACATCTTATCCTATGATCGTTACGATCAATCGTACACCATTTCACCACATCTTATCCTATGATCGTAACGATCAATCGTACACCATTTCACCACATCTTATCCTATGATCGTAACGATCAATCGTACACCATTTCACCACATCTTATCCTATTATCGTAATGACCAATCGTACACCATTTCACCACATCTTATCCTATTATCGTAATGACCAATCGTACACCATTTCACCACATCTTATCCTATGATCGTAACGACCAATCGTACACCATTTCACCACATCTTATCCTATGATGGTAACGATCAATCGTACACCATTTCACCACATCTTATCCTATGACCATAACGATCAATCGTACACCATTTCCGCACATCTTATCCTATGATCATAGTGATCAATCGTACACCATTTCACCACATCTTATCCTTTGATCGTAACGATCAATCATACACCATATCACATCCTATGATCATAACGATCAATCGTACACCATTTCACCACATCTTATCCTATGATCGTAACGATCAATCATACACCATTTCACCACATCTTATCCTATGATCGTAACGATCAATCATACACCATTTCACCACATCTTATCCTATGATCGTAACGATCAATCATACACCATTTCACCACATCTTATCCTATGATCGTAACGATCAATCATACACCATTTCACCACATCTTATCCTATGATCGTAACGATCAATCATACACCTTTTCACCACATCTTATCCTATGATCGTAACGATCAATCGTACACCATTTCACCACATCTTATCCTATGATCGTAACGATCAATCGTACACCATTTCACCACATCTTATCCTATGATCGTAACGATCAATCGTACACCATTTCACCACATCTTATCCTATTATCGTAATGACCAATCGTACACCATTTCACCACATCTTATCCTATTATCGTAATGACCAATCGTACACCATTTCACCACATCTTATCCTATGATCGTAACGACCAATCGTACACCATTTCACCACATCTTATCCTATGATCGTAACGACCAATCGTACACCATTTCACCACATCTTATCCTATGATGGTAACGATCAATCGTACACCATTTCACCACATCTTATCCTATGACCGTAACGATCAATCGTACACCATTTCACCACATCTTATCCTATGACCGTAACGATCAATCGTACACCATTTCACCACATCTTATCCTATGATCGTAACGATCAATCGAACACCATTTCACCACATCTTATCCTATAATCGTAACGATCAATCGTACACCATATCACCACATCTTATCCTATAATCGTAACGATCAATCGTACACCATTTCACCACATCTTCTCCTATGATCGTAACGACCAATCGTACACCATATCACCACATCTTATCCTATAATCGTAACGATCAATCATACACCATATCACCACATCTTATTCTATGATCGTAACGATCAATCATACACCATTTCACCACATCTTAGCCTTTGATCGTAATGATCAATCATACACCATTTCACCACATCTTATCCTATGATCGTAACGATCAATCATACACCATATCACCACATCTTATCCTATGATCGTAACGATCAATCATACACCATTTCACCACATCTTATCCTATGATCATAGTGATCAATCGTACACCATTTCACCACATCTTATCCTATGATCGTAACGATCAATCATACACCATATCACATCCTATGATCGTAACGATCAATCGTACACCATTTCACCACATCTTATCCTATGATCGTAACGATCAATCATACACCATTTCACCACATCTTATCCTATGATCTTAACGATCAATCATACACCATTTCACCACATCTTATCCTATGATCATAGTGATCAATCGTACACCATTTCACCACATCTTATCCTATGATCGTAACGATCAATCATACACCATATCACATCCTATGATCATAACGATCAATCGTACACCATTTCACCACATCTTATCCTATGATCGTAACGATCAACCATACACCATTTCACCACATCTTATCCTATGATCGTAACGATCAATCATACACCATTTCACCACATCTTATCCTATGATCGTAACGATCAATCATACACCATTTCACCACATCTTATCCTATGATCGTAACAATCAATCATACACCATTTCACCACATCTTATCCTATGATCGTAACGATCAATCATACACCTTTTCACCACATCTTATCCTATGATCTTAACGATCAATCGTACACCATTTCACCACATCTTATCCTATGATCGTAACGATCAATCGTACACCATTTCACCACATCTTATCCTATGATCGTAACGATCAATCGTACACCATTTCACCACATCTTATCCTATTATCGTAATGACCAATCGTACACCATTTCACCACATCTTATCCTATTATCGTAATGACCAATCGTACACCATTTCACCACATCTTATCCTATGATCGTAACGACCAATCGTACACCATTTCACCACATCTTATCCTATGATGGTAACGATCAATCGTACACCATTTCACCACATCTTATCCTATGACCGTAACGATCAATCGTACACCATTTCACCACATCTTGTCCTATGATCGTAACGATCAATCGTACACCATTTCACCACATCTTATCCTATAATCGTAATGATCAATCGTACACCATATCACCACATCTTATCCTATAATCGTAACGATCAATCGTACACCATTTCACCACATCTTATCCTATGATCGTAACGACCAATCGTACACCATATCACCACATCTTCTCCTATGATCGTAACGATCAATCATACACCATATCACCACATCTTATCCTATGATCGTAACGATCAATCATACACCATTTCACCACATCTTATCCTATGATCGTAACGATCAATCGTACACCATATCACCACATCTTATCCTATAATCGTAACGATCAATCGTACACCATTTCACCACATCTTATCCTATGATCGTAATGACCAATTGTACACCATATAACCACATCTTATCCTATGATTGTAACAACCAATCGTACACCATATCACCACATCTTATCCTCTGATCGTAACAATCAATCATACACCATATCACCACATCTTATCCTATGATCGTAACGATCAATCATACACCATATCACATCCTATGATCATAACGATCAATCGTACACCATTTCACCACATCTTATCCTATGATCGTAACGATCAATCATACACCATTTCACCACATCTTATCCTATGATCGTAACGATCAATCATACACCATTTCACCACATCTTATCCTATGATCGTAACGATCAATCATACACCATTTCACCACATCTTATCCTTTGATCGTAACGATCAATCATACACCATATCACATCCTATGATCATAACGATCAATCGTACACCATTTCACCACATCTTATCCTATGATCGTAACGATCAATCATACACCATTTCACCACATCTTATCCTATGATCGTAACGATCAATCATACACCATTTCACCACATCTTATCCTATGATCGTAACGATCAATCATACACCATTTCACCACATCTTATCCTATGATCGTAACGATCAATCATACACCATTTCACCACATCTTATCCTATGATCGTAACGATCAATCATACACCTTTTCACCACATCTTATCCTATGATCGTAACGATCAATCGTACACCATTTCACCACATCTTATCCTATGATCGTAACGATCAATCGTACACCATTTCACCACATCTTATCCTATGATCGTAACGATCAATCGTACACCATTTCACCACATCTTATCCTATTATCGTAATGACCAATCGTACACCATTTCACCACATCTTATCCTATTATCGTAATGACCAATCGTACACCATTTCACCACATCTTATCCTATGATCGTAACGACCAATCGTACACCATTTCACCACATCTTATCCTATGATCGTAACGACCAATCGTACACCATTTCACCACATCTTATCCTATGATGGTAACGATCAATCGTACACCATTTCACCACATCTTATCCTATGACCGTAACGATCAATCGTACACCATTTCACCACATCTTATCCTATGACCGTAACGATCAATCGTACACCATTTCACCACATCTTATCCTATGATCGTAACGATCAATCGAACACCATTTCACCACATCTTATCCTATAATCGTAACGATCAATCGTACACCATATCACCACATCTTATCCTATAATCGTAACGATCAATCGTACACCATTTCACCACATCTTCTCCTATGATCGTAACGACCAATCGTACACCATATCACCACATCTTATCCTATAATCGTAACGATCAATCATACACCATATCACCACATCTTATTCTATGATCGTAACGATCAATCATACACCATTTCACCACATCTTAGCCTTTGATCGTAATGATCAATCATACACCATTTCACCACATCTTATCCTATGATCGTAACGATCAATCATACACCATATCACCACATCTTATCCTATGATCGTAACGATCAATCATACACCATTTCACCACATCTTATCCTATGATCATAGTGATCAATCGTACACCATTTCACCACATCTTATCCTATGATCGTAACGATCAATCATACACCATATCACATCCTATGATCGTAACGATCAATCGTACACCATTTCACCACATCTTATCCTATGATCGTAACGATCAATCATACACCATTTCACCACATCTTATCCTATGATCTTAACGATCAATCATACACCATTTCACCACATCTTATCCTATGATCATAGTGATCAATCGTACACCATTTCACCACATCTTATCCTATGATCGTAACGATCAATCATACACCATATCACATCCTATGATCATAACGATCAATCGTACACCATTTCACCACATCTTATCCTATGATCGTAACGATCAACCATACACCATTTCACCACATCTTATCCTATGATCGTAACGATCAATCATACACCATTTCACCACATCTTATCCTATGATCGTAACGATCAATCATACACCATTTCACCACATCTTATCCTATGATCGTAACAATCAATCATACACCATTTCACCACATCTTATCCTATGATCGTAACGATCAATCATACACCTTTTCACCACATCTTATCCTATGATCTTAACGATCAATCGTACACCATTTCACCACATCTTATCCTATGATCGTAACGATCAATCGTACACCATTTCACCACATCTTATCCTATGATCGTAACGATCAATCGTACACCATTTCACCACATCTTATCCTATTATCGTAATGACCAATCGTACACCATTTCACCACATCTTATCCTATTATCGTAATGACCAATCGTACACCATTTCACCACATCTTATCCTATGATCGTAACGACCAATCGTACACCATTTCACCACATCTTATCCTATGATGGTAACGATCAATCGTACACCATTTCACCACATCTTATCCTATGACCGTAACGATCAATCGTACACCATTTCACCACATCTTGTCCTATGATCGTAACGATCAATCGTACACCATTTCACCACATCTTATCCTATAATCGTAATGATCAATCGTACACCATATCACCACATCTTATCCTATAATCGTAACGATCAATCGTACACCATTTCACCACATCTTATCCTATGATCGTAACGACCAATCGTACACCATATCACCACATCTTCTCCTATGATCGTAACGATCAATCATACACCATATCACCACATCTTATCCTATGATCGTAACGATCAATCATACACCATTTCACCACATCTTATCCTATGATCGTAACGATCAATCGTACACCATATCACCACATCTTATCCTATAATCGTAACGATCAATCGTACACCATTTCACCACATCTTATCCTATGATCGTAATGACCAATTGTACACCATATAACCACATCTTATCCTATGATTGTAACAACCAATCGTACACCATATCACCACATCTTATCCTCTGATCGTAACAATCAATCATACACCATATCACCACATCTTATCCTATGATCGTAACGATCAATCATACACCATTTCCGCACATCTTATCCTATGATCATAGTGATCAATCGTACACCATTTCACCACATCTTATCCTATGATCGTAACGATCAATCATACACCATATCACATCCTATGATCATAACGATCAATCGTACACCATTTCACCACATCTTATCCTATGATCGTAACGATCAATCATACACCATTTCACCACATCTTATCCTATGATCGTAACGATCAATCATACACCATTTCACCACATCTTATCCTATGATCGTAACGATCAATCATACACCATTTCACCACATCTTATCCTATGATCGTAACGATCAATCATACACCATTTCACCACATCTTATCCTATGATCATAACGATCAATCATACACCTTTTCACCACATCTTATCCTATGATCGTAACGATCAATCGTACACCATTTCACCACATCTTATCCTATGATCGTAACGATCAATCGTACACCATTTCACCACATCTTATCCTATGATCGTAACGATCAATCGTACACCATTTCACCACATCTTATCCTATTATCGTAACGACCAATCGTACACCATTTCACCACATCTTATCCTATTATCGTAATGACCAATCGTACACCATTTCACCACATCTTATCCTATGATCGTAACGACCAATCGTACACCATTTCACCACATCTTATCCTATGATGGTAACGATCAATCGTACACCATTTCACCACATCTTATCCTATGACCGTAACGATCAATCGAACACCATTTCACCACATCTTATCCTATGATCGTAACGATCAATCGTACACCATTTCACCACATCTTATCCTATGATCGTAACGATCAATCGTACACCATTTCACCACATCTTATCCTATGATCGTAACGATCAATCATACACCATTTCACCACATCTTATCCTATGATCGTAACGATCAATCATACACCATTTCACCACATCTTATCCTACGATCATAGTGATCAATCGAACACCATTTCACCACATCATATCCTATGATCGTAACGATCAATCGTACACCATTTCACCACATCATATCCTATGCGTAACGATCAATCGTACACCATTTCACCACATCTTATCCTATGATCGAAACGACCAATCGTACACCATTTCACCATATCTTATCCTATGATCGTAACGACCAATCGTACACCATTTCACCACATCTTATCCTATGACGGTAACGATCAATCGTACACCATTTCACCACATCTTATCCTATGATCGTAATGATCAATCGTACACCATTTCACCACATCTTATCTTATGATCATAATGATCAATCGTACACCATTTCACCACATCTTATCCTATGATGGTAACGATGAATCATACACCATATCACCACATCTTATCCTATAATCGTAACGATCAATCGTACACCATTTCACCACATCTTATCCTATGATCGTAACGATCAATCAGAAACCATTTCACCACATCTTATCCTATGATCATAACGACCAATCGTACACCATTTCACCACATCTTATCCTATGATCGTAATGATCCATCGTACACCATTTCACCACATCTCATCCTATGATCGTAATGACCCATCGTACACCATTTCACCACATCTTATCCTATGATCATAACGACCAATCGTACACCATTTCACCACATCTTATCCTATGATCGTAACGATCAATCATACACCATTTCCCCACATCTTATCCTATGATCATAGTGATCAATCGTACACCATTTCACCACATCTTATCCTATGATCGTAACGATCAATCATACACCATTTCACCACATCTTATCCTATGATCGTAACGATCAATCATACACCATTTCACCACATCTTATCCTATGATCGTAACGATCAATCATACACCATTTCACCACATCTTATCCTATGATCGTAACGATCAATCATACACCATTTCACCACATCTTATCCTATGATCATAGTGATCAATCGAACACCATTTCACCACATCATATCCTATGATCGTAACGATCAATCGTACACCATTTCACCACATCTTATCCTATGCGTAACGATCAATCGTACACCATTTCACCACATCTTATCCTATGATCGAAACGACCAATCGTACACCATTTCACCATATCTTATCCTATGATCGTAACGACCAATCGTACACCATTTCACCACATCTTATCCTATGATGGTAACGATCAATCGTACACCATTTCACCACATCTTATCCTATGACCGTAACGATCAATCGTACACCATTTCACCACATCTTCTCCTATGATCGTAACGATCAATCGAACACCATTTCACCACATCTTATCCTATAATCGTAACGATCAATCGTACACCATATCACCACGTCTTATCCTATAATCGTAACGATCAATCGTACACCATTTCACCACATCTTATCCTATGATCGTAACGACCAATCGTACACCATATCACCACATCTTATCCTATAATCGTAACGATCAATCATACACCATATCACCACATCTTATTCTATGATCGTAACGATCAATCATACACCATTTCACCACATCTTAGCCTTTGATCGTAATGATCAATCATACACCATTTCACCACATCTTATCCTATGATCGTAACGATCAATCATACACCATATCACCACATCTTATCCTATGATCGTAACGATCAATCATACACCATTTCACCACATCTTATCCTATGATCATAGTGATCAATCGTACACCATTTCACCACATCTTATCCTATGATCGTAACGATCAATCATACACCACATCTTATCCTATGATCGTAACGATCAATCGTACACCATTTCACCACATCTTATCCTATGATCGTAACGATCAATCATACACCATTTCACCACATCTTATCCTATGATCGTAACGATCAATCGTACACCATTTCACCACATCTTATCCTATGATCGTAACGATCAATCGTACACCATTTCACCACATCTTATCCTATGATCGTAATGACCAATCGTACACCATTTCACCACATCTTATCCTATTATCGTAATGACCAATCGTACACCATTTCACCACATCTTATCCTATGATCGTAACGACCAATCGTACACCATTTCACCACATCTTATCCTATGATGGTAACGATCAATCGTACACCATTTCACCACATCTTATCCTATGACCGTAACGATCAATCGAACACCATTTCACCACATCTTATCCTATGATCGTAACGATCAATCGTACACCATTTCACCACATCTTATCCTATGATCGTAACGATCAATCGTACACCATTTCACCACATCTTATCCTATGATCGTAACGATCAATCATACACCATTTCACCACATCTTATCCTATGATCGTAACGATCAATCATACACCATTTCACCACATCTTATCCTACGATCATAGTGATCAATCGAACACCATTTCACCACATCATATCCTATGATCGTAACGATCAATCGTACACCATTTCACCACATCATATCCTATGCGTAACGATCAATCGTACACCATTTCACCACATCTTATCCTATGATCGAAACGACCAATCGTACACCATTTCACCATATCTTATCCTATGATCGTAACGACCAATCGTACACCATTTCACCACATCTTATCCTATGACGGTAACGATCAATCGTACACCATTTCACCACATCTTATCCTATGATCGTAATGATCAATCGTACACCATTTCACCACATCTTATCTTATGATCATAATGATCAATCGTACACCATTTCACCACATCTTATCCTATGATGGTAACGATGAATCAAACACCATATCACCACATCTTATCCTATAATCGTAACGATCAATCGTACACCATTTCACCACATCTTATCCTATGATCGTAACGATCAATCAGAAACCATTTCACCACATCTTATCCTATGATCATAACGACCAATCGTACACCATTTCACCACATCTTATCCTATGATCGTAATGATCCATCGTACACCATTTCACCACATCTCATCCTATGATCGTAATGACCCATCGTACACCATTTCACCACATCTTATCCTATGATCATAACGACCAATCGTACACCATTTCACCACATCTTATCCTATGATCGTAACGATCAATCATACACCATTTCCCCACATCTTATCCTATGATCATAGTGATCAATCGTACACCATTTCACCACATCTTATCCTATGATCGTAACGATCAATCATACACCATTTCACCACATCTTATCCTATGATCGTAACGATCAATCATACACCATTTCACCACATCTTATCCTATGATCGTAACGATCAATCATACACCATTTCACCACATCTTATCCTATGATCGTAACGATCAATCATACACCATTTCACCACATCTTATCCTATGATCATAGTGATCAATCGAACACCATTTCACCACATCATATCCTATGATCGTAACGATCAATCGTACACCATTTCACCACATCTTATCCTATGATCGAAACGACCAATCGTACACCATTTCACCATATCTTATCTTATGATCGTAACGACCAATCGTACACCATTTCACCACATCTTATCCTATGATGGTAATGATCAATCGTACACCATTTCACCACATCTTATCCTATGACCGTAACGATCAATCGTACACCATTTCACCACATCTTCTCCTATGATCGTAACGATCAATCGAACACCATTTCACCACATCTTATCCTATAATCGTAACGATCAATCGTACACCATATCACCACGTCTTATCCTATAATCGTAACGATCAATCGTACACCATTTCACCACATCTTATCCTATGATCGTAACGACCAATCGTACACCATATCACCACATCTTATCCTATAATCGTAACGATCAATCATACACCATATCACCACATCTTATTCTATGATCGTAACGATCAATCATACACCATTTCACCACATCTTAGCCTTTGATCGTAATGATCAATCATACACCATTTCACCACATCTTATCCTATGATCGTAACGATCAATCATACACCATATCACCACATCTTATCCTATGATCGTAACGATCAATCATACACCATTTCACCACATCTTATCCTATGATCATAGTGATCAATCGTACACCATTTCACCACATCTTATCCTATGATCGTAACGATCAATCATACACCATATCACATCCTATGATCGTAACGATCAATCGTACACCATTTCACCACATCTTATCCTATGATCGTAACGATCAATCATACACCATTTCACCACATCTTATCCTATGATCTTAACGATCAATCATACACCATTTCACCACATCTTATCCTATGATCATAGTGATCAATCGTACACCATTTCACCACATCTTATCCTATGATCGTAACTATCAATCATACACCATATCACATCCTATGATCATAACGATCAATCGTACACCATTTCACCACATCTTATCCTATGATCGTAACGATCAATCATACACCATTTCACCACATCTTATCCTATGATCGTAACGATCAATCATACACCATTTCACCACATCTTATCCTATGATCGTAACGATCAATCATACATCATTTCACCACATCTTATCCTATGATCGTAACGATCAATCGTACACCATTTCACCACATCTTATCCTATGATCGTAACGATCAATCGTACACCATTTCACCACATCTTATCCTATGATCGTAACGATCAATCGTACACCATTTCACCACATCTTATCCTATTATCGTAATGACCAATCGTACACCATTTCACCACATCTTATCCTATTATCGTAATGACCAATCGTACACCATTTCATCACATCTTATCCTATGATCGTAACGACCAATCGTACACCATTTCACCACATCTTATCCTATGATGGTAACGATCAATCGTACACCATTTCACCACATCTTATCCTATGACCGTAACGATCAATCGTACACCATTTCACCACATCTTATCCTATGATCGTAACGATCAATCGTACACCATTTCACCACATCTTATCCTATAATCGTAACGATCAATCGTACACCATATCACCACATCTTATCCTATAATCGTAACGATCAATCGTACACCATTTCACCACATCTTATCCTATGATCGTAACGACCAATCGTACACCATATCACCACATCTTATCCTATGATCGTAACGATCAATCATACACCATATCACCACATCTTATCCTATGATCGTAACGATCAATCATACACCATTTCACCACATCTTATCCTATGATCGTAACGATCAATCGTACACCATTTCACCACATCTTATCCTATTATCGTAATGACCAATCGTACACCATTTCACCACATCTTATCCTATTATCGTAATGACCAATCGTACACCATTTCATCACATCTTATCCTATGATCGTAACGACCAATCGTACACCATTTCACCACATCTTATCCTATGATGGTAACGATCAATCGTACACCATTTCACCACATCTTATCCTATGACCGTAACGATCAATCGTACACCATTTCACCACATCTTATCCTATGATCGTAATGATCAATCGTACACCATTTCACCACATCTTATCCTATAATCGTAACGATCAATCGTACACCATATCACCACATCTTATCCTATAATCGTAACGATCAATCGTACACCATTTCACCACATCTTATCCTATGATCGTAACGACCAATCGTACACCATATCACCACATCTTATCCTATGATCGTAACGATCAATCATACACCATATCACCACATCTTATCCTATGATCGTAACGATCAATCATACACCATTTCACCACATCTTATCCTATGATCGTAACGATCAATCGTACACCATATCACCACATCTTATCCTATAATCGTAACGATCAATCGTACACCATTTCACCACATCTTATCCTATGATCGAAATGACCAATTGTACACCATATAACCACATCTTATCCTATGATTGTAACAACCAATCATACACCATATCACCACATCTTATCCTCTGATCGTAACAATCAATCATACACCATATCACCACATCTTATCCTATGATCGTAACGATCAATCATACACCATTTCCGCACATCTTATCCTATGATCATAGTGATCAATCGTACACCATTTCACCACATCTTATCCTTTGATCGTAACGATCAATCATACACCATATCACATCCTATGATCATAACGATCAATCGTACACCATTTCACCACATCTTATCCTATGATCGTAACGATCAATCATACACCATTTCACCACATCTTATCCTATGATCGTAACGATCAATCATACACCATTTCACCACATCTTATCCTATGATCGTAATGATCAATCATACACCATTTCACCACATCTTATCCTATGATCGTAACGATCAATCATACACCATTTCACCACATCTTATCCTATGATCGTAACGATCAATCATACACCTTTTCACCACATCTTATCCTATGATCGTAACGATCAATCGTACACCATTTCACCACATCTTATCCTATGATCGTAACGATCAATCGTACACCATTTCACCACATCTTATCCTATGATCGTAACGATCAATCGTACACCATTTCACCACATCTTATCCTATTATCGTAATGACCAATCGTACACCATTTCACCACATCTTATCCTATTATCGTAATGACCAATCGTACACCATTTCACCACATCTTATCCTATGATCGTAACGACCAATCGTACACCATTTCACCACATCTTATCCTATGATGGTAACGATCAATCGTACACCATTTCACCACATCTTATCCTATGACCGTAACGATCAATCGTACACCATTTCACCACATCTTATCCTATGATCGTAACGATCAATCGAACACCATTTCACCACATCTTATCCTATAATCGTAATGATCAATCGTACACCATATCACCACATCTTATCCTATAATCGTAACGATCAATCGTACACCATTTCACCACATCTTCTCCTATGATCGTAACGACCAATCGTACACCATATCACCACATCTTATCCTATAATCGTAACGATCAATCATACACCATATCACCACATCTTATTCTATGATCGTAATGATCAATCATACACCATTTCACCACATCTTAGCCTTTGATCGTAATGATCAATCATACACCATTTCACCACATCTTATCCTATGATCGTAACGATCAATCATACACCATATCACCACATCTTATCCTATGATCGTAACGATCAATCATACACCATTTCACCACATCTTATCCTATGATCATAGTGATCAATCGTACACCATTTCACCACATCTTATCCTATGATCGTAACGATCAATCATACACCATATCACATCCTATGATCGTAACGATCAATCGTACACCATTTCACCACATCTTATCCTATGATCGTAACGATCAATCATACACCATTTCACCACATCTTATCCTATGATCTTAACGATCAATCATACACCATTTCACCACATCTTATCCTATGATCATAGTGATCAATCGTACACCATTTCACCACATCTTATCCTATGATCGTAACGATCAATCATACACCATATCACATCCTATGATCATAACGATCAATCGTACACCATTTCACCACATCTTATCCTATGATCGTAACGATCAACCATACACCATTTCACCACATCTTGTCCTATGATCGTAACGATCAATCATACACCATTTCACCACATCTTATCCTATGATCGTAACGATCAATCATACACCATTTCACCACATCTTATCCTATGATCGTAACAATCAATCATACACCATTTCACCACATCTTATCCTATGATCGTAACGATCAATCATACACCTTTTCACCACATCTTATCCTATGATCTTAACGATCAATCGTACACCATTTCACCACATCTTATCCTATGATCGTAACGATCAATTGTACACCATTTCACCACATCTTATCCTATGATCGTAACGATCAATCGTACACCATTTCACCACATCTTATCCTATTATCGTAATGACCAATCGTACACCATTTCACCACATCTTATCCTATGATCGTAACGACCAATCGTACACCATTTCACCACATCTTATCCTATGATGGTAACGATCAATCGTACACCATTTCACCACATCTTATCCTATGACCGTAACGATCAATCGTACACCATTTCACCACATCTTATCCTATGATCGTAACGATCAATCGTACACCATTTCACCACATCTTATCCTATAATCGTAATGATCAATCGTACACCATATCACCACATCTTATCCTATAATCGTAACGATCAATCGTACACCATTTCACCACATCTTATCCTATGATCGTAACGACCAATCGTACACCATATCACCACATCTTATCCTATGATCGTAACGATCAATCATACACCATATCACCACATCTTATCCTATGATCGTAACGATCAATCATACACCATTTCACCACATCTTATCCTATGATCGTAACGATCAATCGTACACCATATCACCACATCTTATCCTATAATCGTAACGATCAATCGTACACCATTTCACCACATCTTATCCTATGATCGTAATGACCAATTGTACACCATATAACCACATCTTATCCTATGATTGTAACAATCAAATAATACTACAATATCACCACATCTTATCCTCTGATCGTAACAATCAATCATACACCATATCACCACATCTTATCCTATGATCGTAACGATCAATCATACACCATTTCCGCACATCTTATCCTATGATCATAGTGATCAATCGTACACCATTTCACCACATCTTATCCTATGATCGTAACGATCAATCATACACCATATCACATCCTATGATCATAACGATCAATCGTACACCATTTCACCACATCTTATCCTATGATCGTAACGATCAATCATACACCATTTCACCACATCTTATCCTATGATCGTAACGATCAATCATACACCATTTCACCACATCTTATCCTATGATCGTAACGATCAATCATACACCATTTCACCACATCTTATCCTATGATCGTAACGATCAATCATACACCTTTTCACCACATCTTATCCTATGATCGTAACGATCAATCGTACACCATTTCACCACATCTTATCCTATGATCGTAACGATCAATCGTACACCATTTCACCACATCTTATCCTATGATCGTAACGATCAATCGTACACCATTTCACCACATCTTATCCTATTATCGTAATGACCAATCGTACACCATTTCACCACATCTTATCCTATTATCGTAATGACCAATCGTACACCATTTCACCACATCTTATCCTATGATCGTAACGACCAATCGTACACCATTTCACCACATCTTATCCTATGATGGTAACGATCAATCGTACACCATTTCACCACATCTTATCCTATGACCGTAACGATCAATCGAACACCATTTCACCACATCTTATCCTATGATCGTAACGATCAATCGTACACCATTTCACCACATCTTATCCTATGATCGTAACGATCAATCATACACCATATCACCACATCTTATCCTATGAACGTAACGATCAATCATACACCATTTCACCACATCTTATCCTATGATCGTAATGATCAATCATACACCATATCACCACATCTTATCCTATGATCGTAACGATCAATCATACACCATTTCACCACATCTTATCCTATGATCATAGTAATCAATCGTACACCATTTCACCACATCTTATCCTATGATCGTAACGATCAATCATACACCATATCACATCCTATGATCGTAACGATCAATCGTACACCATTTCACCACATCTTATCCTATGATCGTAACGATCAATCATACACCATTTCACCACATCTTATCCTATGATCTTAACGATCAATCATACACCATTTCACCACATCTTATCCTATGATCGTAACGATCAATCATACACCATTTCTCTACATCTTATCCTATGATCGTAACGATCAATCATACACCATTTCCCCACATCTTATTCTATGATCATAGTGATCAATCGTACACCATTTCACCACATCTTATCCTATGATCGTAAAGATCAATCATACACCATTTCACCACATCTTATCCTATGATCGTAATGATCAATCATACACCATTTCACCACATCTCATCCTATGATCGTAACGATCAATCATACAACATTTCACCACATCTTATGCTATGATCGTAACGATCAATCATACACCTTTTCACCACATCTTATCCTATGATCATAACGATCAATCGTACACCATTTCACCACATCTTATCCTATGATCGTAACGATCAATCGTACACCATTTCACCACATCTTATCCTATGATCGAACGATCAATCGTACACCATTTCACCACATCTTATCCTATTATCGTAATGACCAATCATACACCATTTCACCACATCTTATCCTATTATCGTAATGACCAATCGTACACCATTTCACCACATCTTATCCTATGATCGTAACGATCAATCATACACCATTTCACCACATCTTATCCTATGATCGTAACGATCAATCGTACACCATATCACCACATCTTATCCTATAATCGTTACGATCAATCGTACACCATTTCACCACATCTTATCCTATAATCGTAACGATCAATCGTACACCATTTCACCACATCTTATCCTATGATAGTAACGACCAATTGTACACCATATCACCACATCTTATCCTATGATAGTAACGACCAATTGTACACCATATCACCACATCCTATCCTATGATCGTAACGATCAATCATACACCATATCACCACATCTTATCCTATGATCATAACGATCAATCATACACCATTTCACCACATCTTATCCTATGATCGTAACGATCAATCATACACCATTTCACCACATCTTATCCTATGATCGTAACGATCAATCGTACACCATTTCACCACATCTTGTCCTATGATCATAACTATCAATCGTACACCATTTCACCACATCTTATCCTATAATCGTAACGATCAATCATGCACCATATCACCACATCTTATCCTATAATCGTAACGATCAATCATACACCATTTCACCACATCTTATCCTATGATCGTAACGATCAATCATACACCATTTCACCACATCTTATCCTATGATCAATCGTACACCATTTCACCACATCTTATACTATGATCGTAACGATCAATCATACACCATTTCACCACATCTTATACTATGATCGTAACGATCAATCGTACACCATTTCACCACATCTTAATCTATGATCAATCGTACACCATTTCACCACATCTTATACTATGATCGTAACGATCAATTGTACACCATTTCACCACATCTTATACTATGATCGTAATGACCAATCGTACACCATTTCACCACATCTTATCCTATGATCGTAACGATCAATCGTACACCATTTCACCACATCTTATCCTATGATCGTAACCACCAATCGTACACCATTTCACCACATCTTATCCTATGATCGTAACGATCAATCATACACCATTTCACCACATCTTATCCTATGATCGTAACGATCAATCATACACCATTTCACCACATCTTATACTATAATCGTAACGAGCAATTGTACACCATTTCACCACATCTTATCCTATGATCGTAACGATCAATCATACACCATTTCACCACATCTTATCCTATGATCGTAACGATCAATCATACACCATTTCACCACATCTTATCCTATGAACGTAACGATCAATCATACACCATTTCACCACATCTTATCCTATGATCGTAACGATCAATCATACACCATATCACCACATCTTATCCTATCAACATAACGATCAATCATACACCATTTCACCACATCTTATCCTATGATCGTAATGATCAATCATACACAATATCACCACATCTTATCCTATGATCGTAACGATCAATCATACACCATTTCACCACATCTTATCCTATGATCATAGTAATCAATCGTACACCATTTCACCACATCTTATCCTATGATAGTAACGACCAATTGTACACCATATCACCACATCTTATCCTATGATCGTAACGATCAATCATACACCATATCACCACATCTTATCCTATGATCATAACGATCAATCATACACCATATCACCACATCTTATCCTATGATCGTAACGATCAATCATACACCATTTCACCACATCTTATCCTATGATCGTAACGATCAATCATACACCATTTCACCACATCTTATCCTATGATCGTAACGATCAATCGTACACCATTTCACCACATCTTGTCCTATGATCATAACTATCAATCGTACACCATTTCACCACATCTTATCCTATAATCGTAACGATCAATCATGCACCATATCACCACATCTTATCCTATAATCGTAACGATCAATCATACACCATTTCACCACATCTTATCCTATGATCGTAACGATCAATCATACACCATTTCACCACATGTTATCCTATGATCAATCGTACACCATTTCACCACATCTTATACTATGATCGTAACGATCAATCATACACCATTTCACCACATCTTATACTATGATCGTAACGATCAATCGTACACCATTTCACCACATCTTAATCTATGATCAATCGTACACCATTTCACCACATCTTATACTATGATCGTAACGATCAATTGTACACCATTTCACCACATCTTATCCTATGATCAATCGTACACCATTTCACCACATCTTATACTATGATCGTAACGATCAATCATACACCATTTCACCACATCTTATACTATGATCGTAACGATCAATCGTACACCATTTCACCACATCTTAATCTATGATCAATCGTACACCATTTCACCACATCTTATACTATGATCGTAACGATCAATTGTACACCATTTCACCACATCTTATACTATGATCGTAATGACCAATCGTACACCATTTCACCACATCTTATCCAATGATCGTAACGATCAATCGTACACCATTTCACCACATCTTATCCTATGATCGTAACGACCAATCGTACACCATTTCACCACATCTTATCCTATGATCGTAACGATCAATCGTACACCATTTCCCCACATCTTATCCTATGATCGTAATGATCAATCATACACCATTTCCCCACATCTTATCCTATGATCGTAACGATCAATCATACACCATTTCACCACATCTTATCCTATGATCGTAACGATCAATCATACACCATTTCACCACATCTTATACTATAATCGTAACGAGCAATTGTACACCATTTCACCACATCTTATCCTATGTTCGTAACGATCAATCATACACCATTTCACCACATCTTATCCTATGATCGTAACGATCAATCATACACCATTTCACCACATCTTATCCTATGATCGTAACGATCAATCATACACCATTTCTCTACATCTTATCCTATGATCGTAACGATCAATCATACACCATTTCCCCACATCTTATTCTATGATCATAGTGATCAATCGTACACCATTTCACCACATCTTATCCTATGATCGTAAAGATCAATCATACACCATTTCACCACATCTTATCCTATGATCGTAATGATCAATCATACACCATTTCACCACATCTCATCCTATGATCGTAACGATCAATCATACACCATTTCACCACATCTTATCCTATGAACGTAACGATCAATCATACACCATTTCACCACATCTTATCCTATGATCGTAACGATCAATCATACACCATATCACCACATCTTATCCTATCAACGTAACGATCAATCATACACCATTTCACCACATCTTATCCTATGATCGTAATGATCAATCATACACAATATCACCACATCTTATCCTATGATCGTAACGATCAATCATACACCATTTCACCACATCTTATCCTATGATCATAGTAATCAATCGTACACCATTTCACCACATCTTATCCTATGATAGTAACGACCAATTGTACACCATATCACCACATCTTATCCTATGATCGTAACGATCAATCATACACCATATCACCACATCTTATCCTATGATCGTAACGATCAATCATACACCATATCACCACATCTTATCCTATGATCGTAACGATCAATCATACACCATTTCACCACATCTTATCCTATGATCGTAACGATCAATCATACACCATTTCACCACATCTTATCCTATGATCGTAACGATCAATCGTACACCATTTCACCACATCTTGTCCTATGATCATAACTATCAATCGTACACCATTTCACCACATCTTATCCTATAATCGTAACGATCAATCATGCACCATATCACCACATCTTATCCTATAATCGTAACGATCAATCATACACCATTTCACCACATCTTATCCTATGATCGTAACGATCAATCATACACCATTTCACCACATGTTATCCTATGATCAATCGTACACCATTTCACCACATCTTATACTATGATCGTAACGATCAATCATACACCATTTCACCACATCTTATACTATGATCGTAACGATCAATCGTACACCATTTCACCACATCTTAATCTATGATCAATCGTACACCATTTCACCACATCTTATACTATGATCGTAACGATCAATTGTACACCATTTCACCACATCTTATCCTATGATCAATCGTACACCATTTCACCACATCTTATACTATGATCGTAACGATCAATCATACACCATTTCACCACATCTTATACTATGATCGTAACGATCAATCGTACACAATTTCACCACATCTTAATCTATGATCAATCGTACACCATTTCACCACATCTTATACTATGATCGTAACGATCAATTGTACACCATTTCACCACATCTTATACTATGATCGTAATGACCAATCGTACACCATTTCACCACATCTTATCCAATGATCGTAACGATCAATCGTACACCATTTCACCACATCTTATCCTATGATCGTAACGACCAATCGTACACCATTTCACCACATCTTATCCTATGATCGTAACGATCAATCGTACACCATTTCCCCACATCTTATCCTATGATCGTAATGATCAATCATACACCATTTCCCCACATCTTATCCTATGATCGTAACGATCAATCATACACCATTTCACCACATCTTATCCTATGATCGTAACGATCAATCATACACCATTTCACCACATCTTATACTATAATCGTAACGAGCAATTGTACACCATTTCACCACATCTTATCCTATGTTCGTAACGATCAATCATACACCATTTCACCACATCTTATCCTATGATCGTAACGATCAATCATACACCATTTCACCACATCTTATCCTATGATCGTAACGATCAATCATACACCATTTCTCTACATCTTATCCTATGATCATAACGATCAATCATACACCATTTCCCCACATCTTATTCTATGATCATAGTGATCAATCGTACACCATTTCACCACATCTTATCCTATGATCGTAAAGATCAATCATACACCATTTCACCACATCTTATCCTATGATCGTAATGATCAATCATACACCATTTCACCACATCTCATCCTATGATCGTAACGATCAATCATACAACATTTCACCACATCTTATGCTATGATCGTAACGATCAATCATACACCTTTTCACCACATCTTATCCTATGATCATAACGATCAATCGTACACCATTTCACCACATCTTATCCTATGATCGTAACGATCAATCGTACACCATTTCACCACATCTTATCCTATGATCGTAACGATCAATCGTACACCATTTCACCACATCTTATCCTATTATCGTAATGACCAATCATACACCATTTCACCACATCTTATCCTATTATCGTAATGACCAATCGTACACCATTTCACCACATCTTATCCTATGATCGTAACGATCAATCATACACCATTTCACCACATCTTATCCTATGATCGTAACGATCAATCGTACACCATATCACCACATCTTATCCTATAATCGTTACGATCAATCGTACACCATTTCACCACATCTTATCCTATAATCGTAACGATCAATCGTACACCATTTCACCACATCTTATCCTATGATAGTAACGACCAATTGTACACCATATCACCACATCTTATCCTATGATAGTAACGACCAATTGTACACCATATCACCACATCCTATCCTATGATCGTAACGATCAATCATACACCATATCACCACATCTTATCCTATGATCATAACGATCAATCATACACCATTTCACCACATCTTATCCTATGATCGTAACGATCAATCATACACCATTTCACCACATCTTATCCTATGATCGTAACGATCAATGGTACACCATTTCACCACATCTTGTCCTATGATCATAACTATCAATCGTACACCATTTCACCACATCTTATCCTATAATCGTAACGATCAATCATGCACCATATCACCACATCTTATCCTATAATCGTAACGATCAATCATACACCATTTCACCACATCTTATCCTATGATCGTAACGATCAATCATACACCATTTCACCACATCTTATCCTATGATCAATCGTACACCATTTCACCACATCTTATACTATGATCGTAACGATCAATCATACACCATTTCACCACATCTTATACTATGATCGTAACGATCAATCGTACACCATTTCACCACATCTTAATCTATGATCAATCGTACACCATTTCACCACATCTTATACTATGATCGTAACGATCAATTGTACACCATTTCACCACATCTTATACTATGATCGTAATGACCAATCGTACACCATTTCACCACATCTTATCCTATGATCGTAACGATCAATCGTACACCATTTCACCACATCTTATCCTATGATCGTAACCACCAATCGTACACCATTTCACCACATCTTATCCTATGATCGTAACGATCAATCGTACACCATTTCCCCACATCTTATCCTATGATCGTAACGATCAATCGTACACCATTTCCCCACATCTTATCCTATGATCGTAACGATCAATCATACACCATTTCACCACATCTTATCCTATGATCGTAACGATCAATCATACACCATTTCACCACATCTTATACTATAATCGTAACGAGCAATTGTACACCATTTCACCACATCTTATCCTATGATCGTAACGATCAATCATACACCATTTCACCACATCTTATCCTATGATCGTAACGATCAATCATACACCATTTCACCACATCTTATCCTATGAACGTAACGATCAATCATACACCATTTCACCACATCTTATCCTATGATCGTAACGATCAATCATACACCATATCACCACATCTTATCCTATCAACGTAACGATCAATCATACACCATTTCACCACATCTTATCCTATGATCGTAATGATCAATCATACACAATATCACCACATCTTATCCTATGATCGTAACGATCAATCATACACCATTTCACCACATCTTATCCTATGATCATAGTAATCAATCGTACACCATTTCACCACATCTTATCCTATGATAGTAACGACCAATTGTACACCATATCACCACATCTTATCCTATGATCGTAACGATCAATCATACACCATATCACCACATCTTATCCTATGATCGTAACGATCAATCATACACCATATCACCACATCTTATCCTATGATCGTAACGATCAATCATACACCATTTCACCACATCTTATCCTATGATCGTAACGATCAATCATACACCATTTCTCCACATCTTATCCTATGATCGTAACGATCAATCGTACACCATTTCACCACATCTTGTCCTATGATCATAACTATCAATCGTACACCATTTCACCACATCTTATCCTATAATCGTAACGATCAATCATGCACCATATCACCACATCTTATCCTATAATCGTAACGATCAATCATACACCATTTCACCACATCTTATCCTATGATCGTAACGATCAATCATACACCATTTCACCACATGTTATCCTATGATCAATCGTACACCATTTCACCACATCTTATACTATGATCGTAACGATCAATCATACACCATTTCACCACATCTTATACTATGATCGTAACGATCAATCGTACACCATTTCACCACATCTTAATCTATGATCAATCGTACACCATTTCACCACATCTTATACTATGATCGTAACGATCAATTGTACACCATTTCACCACATCTTATCCTATGATCAATCGTACACCATTTCACCACATCTTATACTATGATCGTAACGATCAATCATACACCATTTCACCACATCTTATACTATGATCGTAACGATCAATCGTACACCATTTCACCACATCTTAATCTATGATCAATCGTACACCATTTCACCACATCTTATACTATGATCGTAACGATCAATTGTACACCATTTCACCACATCTTATCCAATGATCGTAACGATCAATCGTACACCATTTCACCACATCTTATCCTATGATCGTAACGACCAATCGTACACCATTTCACCACATCTTATCCTATGATCGTAACGATCAATCGTACACCATTTCCCCACATCTTATCCTATGATCGTAATGATCAATCATACACCATTTCCCCACATCTTATCCTATGATCGTAACGATCAATCATACACCATTTCACCACATCTTATCCTATGATCGTAACGATCAATCATACACCATTTCACCACATCTTATACTATAATCGTAACGAGCAATTGTACACCATTTCACCACATCTTATCCTATGTTCGTAACGATCAATCATACACCATTTCACCACATCTTATCCTATGATCGTAACGATCAATCATACACCATTTCACCACATCTTATCCTATGAACGTAACGATCAATCGTACACCAATTCACCACATCTTGTCCTATGATTGTAACTATCAATCGTACACCATTTCACCACATCTTATCCTATAAACGTAACGATCAATCATACACCATATCACCACATCTTATCCTATAATCGTAACGATCAATCATACACCATTTCACCACATCTTATCCTATGATCGTAACGATCAATCATACACCATTTCACCACATCTTATCCTATGATCAATCGTACACCATTTCACCACATCTTATCCTGTGATCGTAATGACCAATCGTACACCATATCACCACATCTTATCCTATGATCGTAACGATCAATCGTACACCATTTCACCACATCTTATCCTATGATCGTAACGATCAATCATACACCATTTCACCACATCTTATCCTATGATCGTAACGATCAATCATACACCATTTCACCACATCTTATCCTATGATCGTAACGATCAATCATACACCATTTCACCACATCTTATCCTATGATCGTAACGATCAATCGTACACCATATCACCTCATCTTATCCTATAATTGTAACAATCAATCGTACACCATTTCACCACATCTTATCCTATAATCGTAACGATCAATCGTACACCATTTCACCACATCTTATCCTATGATAGTAACGACCAATTGTACACCATATCACCACATCTTATCCTATGATCGTAACGATCAATCATACACCATATCACCACATCTTATCCTATGATCGTAACGATCAATCATACACCATATCACCACATCTTATCCTATGATCGTAACGATCAATCATACACCATTTCACCACATCTTATCCTATGATCGTAACGATCAATCGTACACCATTTCACCACATCTTGTCCTATGATCATAACTATCAATCGTACACCATTTCACCACATCTTATCCTATAATCGTAACGATCAATCATGCACCATATCACCACATCTTATCCTATAATCGTAACGATCAATCATACACCATTTCACCACATCTTATCCTATGATCGTAACGATCAATCATACACCATTTCACCACATCTTATCCTATGATCAATCGTACACCATTTCACCACATCTTATACTATGATCGTAACGATCAATCATACACCATTTCACCACATCTTATACTATGATCGTAACGATCAATCGTACACCATTTCACCACATCTTAATCTATGATCAATCATACACCATTTCACCACATCTTATCCTATGATCGTAACGATCAATCATACACCATTTCACCACATCTTATCCTATGATCGTAACGATCAATCGTACACCATATCACCTCATCTTATCCTATAATTGTAACGATCAATCGTACACCATTTCACCACATCTTATCCTATAATCGTAACGATCAATCGTACACCATTTCACCACATCTTATCCTATGATAGTAACGACCAATTGTACACCATATCACCACATCTTATCCTATGATCGTAACGATCAATCATACACCATATCACCACATCTTATCCTATGATCGTAACGATCAATCATACACCATATCACCACATCTTATCCTATGATCGTAACGATCAATCATACACCATTTCACCACATCTTATCCTATGATCGTAACGATCAATCGTACACCATTTCACCACATCTTGTCCTATGATCATAACTATTAATCGTACACCATTTCACCACATCTTATCCTATAATCGTAACGATCAATCATGCACCATATCACCACATCTTATCCTATAATCGTAACGATCAATCATACACCATTTCACCACATCTTATCCTATGATCGTAACGATCAATCATACACCATTTCACCACATCTTATCCTATGATCAATCGTACACCATTTCACCACATCTTATACTATGATCGTAACGATCAATCATACACCATTTCACCACATCTTATACTATGATCGTAACGATCAATCGTACACCATTTCACCACATCTTAATCTATGATCAATCGTACACCATTTCACCACATCTTATACTATGATCGTAACGATCAATTGTACACCATTTCACCACATCTTATACTATGATCGTAATGACCAATCGTACACCATTTCACCACATCTTATCCTATGATCGTAACGATCAATCGTACACCATTTCACCACATCTTATCCTATGGTCGTAACGACCAATCGTACACCATTTCACCACATCTTATCCTATGATCGTAACGATCAATCGTACACCATTTCCCCACATCTTATCCTATGATCGTAACGATCAATCATACACCATTTCCCCACATCTTATCCTATGATCGTAACGATCAATCATACACCATTTCACCACATCTTATCCTATGATCGTAACGATCAATCATACACCATTTCACCACATCTTATACTATAATCGTAACGAGCAATTGTACACCATTTCACCACATCTTATCCTATGATCGTAACGATCAATCATACACCATTTCACCACATCTTATCCTATGATCGTAACGATCAATCATACACCATTTCACCACATCTTATCCTATGAATGTAACGATCAATCATACACCATATCACCACATCTTATCCTATGAACGTAACGATCAATCGTACACCATTTCACCACATCTTGTCCTATGATTGTAACTATCAATCGTACACCATTTCACCACATCTTATCCTATAATCGTAACGATCAATCATACACCATATCACCACATCTTATCCTATAATCGTAACGATCAATCATACACCATTTCACCACATCTTATCCTATGATCGTAACGATCAATCATACACCATTTCACCACATCTTATCCTATGATCAATCGTACACCATTTCACCACATCTTATACTATGATCGTAACGATCAATCATACACCATTTCACCACATCTTATACTATGATCGTAACGATCAATCGTACACCATTTCACCACATCTTATACTATGATCGTAACGACCAATCGTACACCATTTCACCACATCTTATCCTATGATCGTAACGATCAATCATACACCATTTCACCACATCGTATCCTTTGATCATAACGATCAATCGTACACCATTTCCCCACATCTTATTCTATGATCGTAACGATCAATCATACACCATTTCACCACATCTTATCCTATGATCGTAACGATCAATCATACACCATTTCACCACATCTTATCCTATAATCGTAACGATCAATCGTACACCATTTCACCACATCTTATCCTATAATCGTAACGATCAATCGTACACCATTTCACCACAGTGTATGAAGAATTTCAAGGGTAATCGTACAACACATCTTACCAACTTTGAATCGCACCGTGTATGGGGACCTTATGACTACGTCTAACTAGTTGGTTTAATCTTAAAAAATCAAAGAGCTGCTGGTGTAGCGTGTAATAAGTGTCAATGGACAAAAGAGGGCAGTATCTAGGCACAGAATGAAGAGTTCATGATTAGAGCGCTCATACATTGTGACAGTCATGATGTACTGATAATAATAGTAATAATAATAGTATTTTTTTTTTTTTTTACTGGACAAAAGAGATGTCAATTATTTTTTTCTTTATAAATTCTTTGTTATCCTCTATCTGATAATAAAATTATTTATAAACATTTTATTCATTTTTCTCCTGTCTTGTGGATGGGAAAGAACACTGTAAGTCACCGGCTAATCGCCAGCCAGCCACTGTACTGCACAGATATGAAACCTTCTTCCAAATTCGGCCCATATTCAATTAGTTTTGCGTACGCGATAAAGTTTCGCCTGCCGTACTTTTCACCTACATCGCGTATTTTAGCCGCGGAAACTTATCACGTGCGTACCTGCAATTCGCCCTATTTAATTCCAAAAGACATGAAAACGGAGACACGCGAAGTCAGAACAGGCGAAAAGTGGTGTCAGAATCGGGGGAAAGCAGCCTGAACCCCCCAAAAAGATGCGGAAACTTTGGGGATCAATGTAGTAGTGCCCGATTTGCCCTAATTAAACTGTTTGGGGTACTTAAGTTGGTACAATTGCCTCTAATTAGCGTCTTTGCACAAGTGGTGAAGAATAGCCTTAAGCCGTTTTTTGGGGTGAAAATAAGTAGTCCTGTCAAATTTGGGTTATTTGAAAATGGGTGAAAGCATATTTAGAGGTCGCTAAAGTGAAGTTATAAAAAACGTAAAAAACGCACCTTCAGCAAACACCTGCAATCCAAAAAACACCTCACCCAGACCCCCCAAAAGTCTATTTTGATACTTTTTATGTTTGTACCCCCCTTTTTACTTTTTCGCCCCATGTTCAAAGTGCTTTTCTGGGGTGTTCCTCATTTTTTTACGCAGTTATCATTTGGGGGGCTGTCCCAAGGGTGCTGAGTGGTTTCCCCACTTTTGCACCCCAAAATAGCGATTTTGCACTTTTTTTCTCCATTCAGAGGCAAATCTTTTTTGCCTATTACATTGCGTTGCCTTTTTGCGTATGCGAAAAGTGTTTGCAATTGAATACGGAGATAAGTTTCCGCCTGGCGAAAAGTCGCAATCGGTGACACTTTTTTTGCGGCTTCCGACTTTTTGTGGCTAATTGAATACGGAACTTAGGGCCTGATTCAGAGCCGCTCGTAAGCGGCCGCTCGTTCGTTCCGAGCGATGTTTGCCCAACTGCGCATGCGTACGGATCGTAATACGCATGCGCGAACCAGTCAGTGCGGCCGAAAATCGTTTGTTCGCTAAATAGCGAATGCCTGCTAATATGAGTGACAGGAGGAGGCGTATGTGGGTGGTAACAGGGGAAGGTGCTTGAAAACGGGGAGTGGAGATCAGAAGGCAGGCGTGCTTAAAGGTCAAAACGGGCGTTTTATGGGTGTGCATAATTAATACAGCAGCGTCAATGACCACGTCACTGGGTTATTTTATAGTCAGAACTGCTCACATGATTACGGTAGGAAAAACCAACCACAAGAATAGCGAGCAGTTCATACGCTGGTCGATGTACTCGATTAATCTAATAAATAGCGGACATGACGTAGGATGCGAGCGGCCAGGGGGCGTAGTTTCCAAAAAAACGACCGCAAGTTTTGTTCGCTCGTTCAGACATAGAGGCGTGAACAGACGGAAAAGAGCGAACGGTTCATTTGAATAGCCACCCCTTTTTTCTGAACGAACGACCACAAATAGCGTCCGGCTCTGAATCAGGCCCTTAGTACAAAAAGTACCTCGCAGCCTGCCAAGCTGTAATTTAGCAAATAAGAATGGTAGGGCGGACGTGAGAGCTAAAGGGGGGTCCACCTTACAAACTACACTGGGCCATCGTATAGTGTGTGCCCCACGTGCATTGTTTCATGAATTGGGTGGTTGCATCTTCCCATCTGGTGTGCTGCATATCAGATGGGACGATGCTAGAAATTAGCGCTGTGCAATCACATTAAGCATGTCACAATATATACCGTGTTGTCGTATGGTGGATTGCGCAGAGTGTACAGCTATGTTATATATCATTACATTGCTGAGGTGTGTACCCAGCTTACGACAGCAAATGTTTTTAAACTCACTTGATACGTGTCAGCTGAGATCCCAAAAATACGAGTAGAAATAACTTTAATATGAATGTACTTATTCTCAAACAGAAGGCTGCAGAAAGCTTAATGACAATATTTTGCATGTCAAATTAGTTCTACTTGGATGATGAACAATAATGATAACTGAACGGCTGTCCTGATTATTCTTATTAAGAAGGTCAATGTCAGGGCACCAGCTCCTCCATATAAAGCACAGCCCCCTTTATACCACTTACCTAGTGTGTAGCAGGACAGCTGTTATTTAAGATACCTTTTCCTGCCTACTTTCATATTTCTAAGTGAATTCGAGATCCCCACAACGGTCAACACCAACTATTTCAATCAATACATTTAAATTTTACATTTTAATCAGTAAGCAGCAATTACAGTATAATACTCTGCAGGTAATGCGCTAAACGTTCTCAAACTCAGGGTCTCATTCAGACCCGCTCACAAGCGCCAATGCGCTCGCAAGCGGGTCGATGTAGAGGCCCTGCGCACGTACATGCGCAAGCCCCGGAGCGAGAGAGAAATTCTCTCACTCCGGGGCTTACTACAAAAGGGGCGGCTGTCGATGGTGATCGACAGCTCGCAACCTTTTCTAGGCGGGGGGTGGCTTGCCAAACGGAGGTGTTCCCGACGGAACGCCTGTTGTTTGCGGCCGGCCCCACTGACATCACTCGTGATGTCAGTGGTTAGCTTCCGGCTCTAATAGAGCCGAAAGCTCACTGGGGCTTGCGGCAGACGAGACCCTACCACAAGGGTCTCGTCGCAAGCCCCGATGGTCGCGATGGTCTTGACCATCGCGACCATCATCCTGGCCGCTCGCTAAAGCTGTGGGTGATCACCCACAGCCTAGCGAGCGGCCAGGAGGCCGGGCCGGAAAATAGATGCGGCCGCCCTCATTCACAGCGAGCGCTCGCATTTTGCGAGCACCTCTGAATGAGGTCCTCAGTTTTCAGTACCCCAAACACTTCATATTTTCCGGGTCTAGTTGCAGAATCCCAAGTGAAATAATTAGCTCCACTTGTGGATCTTTTAAAATGTGTCAGTGAGTAATAAGTACACCTGTGCACCTGCTGGGTGACCTGGAAAACATGAACTGTTTGGGGTCCTGAGAACTGGAGTTTGAGAACCACTGTGTAATCATGTCACCACCATGGGCCGTGCAGTACACAGTAATAACATTGTGGCATCCGCAGGGTTAAACAGATGGGGGGGAAAAAATATACAATTTTACCTCATTAATGACAGAATCTGTTTGAGGATTGAGTTGAACGAGAAATTGCATAGTCAAGTGTATAAACACTTTAGTCTTAAGTTACAATTATTCTCCCTGTCTGCGGAGGGCAGGGCTACAGCAAGTGCTTATAATGCCTCATTAAGGGCTTCTGCATGACCCCAGAGATGTTCTGAATGACACTATGATTTTATACTGTGTGCAATTACTTTGTAATCAAACCTTTTGTAGAGGCAAAGCAGACGTTTAGCACAACAGCCCTGGTTTTATCTGTGTACTCTGACAGCGAGGAGATATTTTCATTTGTCAGTCTCCTGTGAGACGCTTCCTGAGCGGGTGATAAGCTCCATCATATAAAAACTCATTCACTTGCAGCCGGTCATATCTTTATGACTACAAAGTTACCTTTTATAGTGAGAAGACATTATCTGACAGGGGAGATTTATACTACAAGGTATGACGACGGTATTATTTCACTAAATGAATATTCCTCCAGTGTAGGCGATCAGCGGCTTCCAGCGAGGGGACACAGCGTATTATGGTTCCCGTTTTCTGTTCCCAAGGACCCCTAATAAGTATACACTACTGTCTGGTACAGGCTGGATTGTGGCTTCAATACAAAACTGCTGACTCCGGCCTATATAGCTTCTCTCCAATCCAGAGTAGGATGCACTGACTCCCTGATTCCCTGCGTCCGAGCACTAAACCTTTACCAGTGTCATCATTCTAAGGCCGGAATGTACTAAAGGAAAAATGCAGTAAAAATCCAGTTTTCGGGGGTTTTACCGCATTTCCATATGTACTAAGCCCTGGCCGCCCTTTTATCGGTGAAGAGGGTAACGCCAGAAAACCTACCTATGGACTTCTTACCGCACCCGCACCCGACACTTCGCCACCGCCCCGCACACGCCCAGCACTGGACCCCACTCACTTGCCGTCCTGTGCTCCTGCTGGGTCCTCCGCCTCCTCCTAATCTTCCGGGGCTTCCTGCACAGGTCACCAGCAGGAAGCTCCCGGGGTTCGGAGGGGGCAAGGTCCCACTGAGACCCCCCGTCTCCTGGCGTCGGATACTTCGCAGAGGGCAGCTCTTATCGCAAGAGCTGTCCTTTGCGATACTAATTGCATGTGTTAGTACATATGTGATTAGTAAGGTTGCGGTGACTTGCGGAATGGTCACCGCAACCTTAGTACATCCCCCCTGACTTCGTGTACATACAGCCGTTCATTACCACGGTATGTACCAAGGATTTAGCTAAAGGACATCTCTCCTGATAAGAGCTGTCCTTTCCGATGCTGCCGGGCAGAGGGAACACCCCGAAGTTCTTCTACGCATTATGGGCCTGATTCAGACCCACTCGCGAGCAGCTGTCCGCTCGCAAGTGGTCGATGGTGTGCACTGCGCATGCGCACGACGGAGGGTAGATAATCAATAATCAAATGATTTATTAGCTAGATAACAATGGTTAAAGGAATACTGCAAAATACAAATCATTTAAAAATAATTTAAAAATACAGTAACTAATAAAAAATCAGGCTTAAAAAATAAAGCATAAAAAAAAATCTCTTAAAATTGGAATGCATTTCACAGCACCTGGCCGCTTCCTCACAGCACCTGGCCGCTTCCTTACAGCACCTGGCCGCTTCCTCTCAGCACCTGGCCGCTTCCTCACAGCACCTGGCCACTTCCTCACAGCACCTGGCCGCTTCCTCACAGCACCTGGCCGCTTCCTCACAGCACCTGGCCTCTTCCTTACAGAACCTGACCCACTTCCTCACAGCACATGGCCGCTTCCTCACAGCACATGGCTGCTTCCTCACAGCACCTGGCCCGCTTCCTCACAGCACCTGGCCGCTTCCTCACAGCACCTGGCCACTTCCTCACAGCACCTGGCCCGCTTCCTCACAGCACATGGCCGCTTCCTCATAGCACATGGCCGCTTCCTCACAGCACTTAATCCGCTTCCTCATGGCACATGGCCGCTTCCTCACGGCACCTGGCCCCTTCCTCACAGCACATGGCAGCTTCCTCTCAGCACCTGGCCGCTTCCTCACAGCACCTGGCCGTTTCCTCACAGCACCTGGCCGCTTCCTCACAGCACTTGGCTGTTTCCTCACAGCACCTGGCCGCTTCCTCACAGCACATGGACGCTTCCTCACAGCACCTGGCCACTTCCTCACAGCACCTGGCCGCTTCCTCACAGCACATGGCCGCTTCCTCTCAGCAGCTGGACGCTTCCTCACAGCACCTGGACGCTTCCTCACAGCAACTGGCCGCTTCCTCATACAGTGATTATTATCACACATCCTCTATATACACAGTGCTCAGGCTGCTATCCTGCACCTGTACCTGCAATCTTCCCATCACTTATTATAGCAGTGTAACCTCTCGTGTCCCCCACAGCCTGCTGTACATATACAGTGATTATTATCACATCCTCTATATACACAGTGCTCAGGCTGCTATCCTGCACCTGTACCTGCAGTGCCGCCATCTTGGCCTGGAAAACCATGTGATTCTGTATAAAAAGTGGCGCATTTGGGCAAATACCGCGGTGCTACATCATATGCAACGGTGGAGAAGCGTTTTGCATCTAAATTACCCTGTGCTGCAATTGTGGATGCAGCAGCCAATTAGAATTCACTAGACAGTAACTAGTGCGGCCACTGGTGGCGCTGTCCTCTTGTCATCAGCTGGAGCAGTGCAGTGAGAGTAGGTTGGCTCTGAGCTGAGGCATAATACTGAGATCATTAGCTGTGTATTGTACTGTGGCCACCAGATTTGGGTGGGGAGATGTATCAAACTTTCTAAAGAGGACAAGTGTAGAAGTTGTTCACTGCATCCAACTTTTGTTCTGGCTAATTATGTTGTAGCACGATCCAGATTATGTCTATTGATTGGCTCCAACATTGATCCTGAACATTAATGGGGACAGTGCAAGAGACATTCAATGTCAGTTTTATTAGAAGCCGGGATGGGAGGCTGACTGAGGATTCAAAGGCCATTGTATGACATGTGTGTTACCCTACAAAGGCACAAGTAACACTGTGACACAGAACTGCCAGTGTTGTGTAATATAGGTCACTACATTTGACTTTTTTATTATAAACTGATGGCCTGAGTGGTCACCAAAATACATACTGGCTGATTTGTCCAGTGAGCGACATCGCCGGTCCCAGCGGGGGTGGCGGCATCGGTAAGTGCATACACACTTGCCGATGTCGGCAACGATGAACGGGGGCGGTAGGGCCGTGCTGCATTCGGCAGCATGGCATCGCTAACGATATCCCCAGAGTGAGCCGCATGTTCAGGCGACTGGGGGTATCATTAACGACCCACGGGAGCGCACGTCGTCCGCCGTTTACTGCATACACACTGAACGATATGTCGTTCAACGATATCGTTCATATTGTTCACAATTATCGTCCCGTGTGTATGCGTTAAGAAAGGGCATTATTTACTGGTTATCCAATAGGAGCTCTATATGGTATATTGGTCATCAGATGTTTTTTTTTTTTTTAAATAAAAATGTAATAAGTTTTTCTAATTGAAAAAATGCAATGTTCAGTTATATTTCATGTTATGTCACTGAGGCATGAGGCACATAATATTAATTCAGCCCACAAAATATTTGCCTCGCCATGTGACAGGTGTACTGGCATACTCTACATCCCCAGCGGGAGCTTTCTGCTATAAAATGTCTTCATTAGTCCTTGCATACGATATAAAACCTTACTTTGAATTGTCTTTTAGGTATTGTTATCAACTGGTGTTGCCGGATTGTCAAACTTGTATGAGGTGAATCTATTTACAGCTATGCAGTATTGTCATGGCCAGAGTAAGTAGACACAGAGTGACTGACAGATTGCCACACTTGCTTTGCAGACATACAAGGTTCGGTTGGGTTATGGTGCATACACACGATCAGATTTTTCCTTCAGATATGAACGATAACGATTTAAAAATCGTTCAGTCGTTCATATCTGAAGGAAAATCGTTCATATCTGACATGCCTGAACGATGGACGATCAACGATGCGCGTTCCCGATGGTCAGATAACGATTTCTGATATCTGATGTGTTTGCAGTCAGACTTGGACGATTCCATTCATTTTAATGCAGTCAAAAATCGTTCAAATCGTTCAAAACTTTGGTAAAATCGTTTAAATCGTTCAAATCGTTTAATCGTTCAATCGTTCATCTGACAAATCTGACAAGTCTGACAAATCTGACCGTGTGTACGCTCCATTACAGCAGTGTTTCCCAAACCTGGTCCTCATGGCCATCTCACAGTCCAGTCATTAGGGATATCCCAGCACAGGTGGGTAGATCAAGCTGATTGAGGTAATAATTAAGCCACCTGTCATTTGCCCATGAGGACAGGTTTTGGGAGACACTGGGTTATAGGATACACAGGCTCCAGGGTCGGTGATGTTACAGCAACTCAATATGAGCATTTTGACCATTAATTGTCCTAAGGAAGTGGGAGGAACCCCTGAAGTGGAGTGAGGGGGTAACACGACTATGTAACAGCTGCAGCAGAATGTCAGGTAAATAATAACAATGTATATTACCTTTATTGTTAATATTTGAAAAAATCAATATTAGGGTTTGGTCGTCCTTAAATTCAGGCATGTTTCAAATGGTATGCGGCCAGTAAGCCGGTGGTCGAAATGCCGACCGCCGGCTTCCCGACTGTCAAATCTCAGCATGGGACTAATGATAGGCGTCGAAATCCTATCATTATCCACCCGCCGTAATCCCGAACGAAGGTAAGCCGGGCGTCGGGAGCAGACAGCCGCAGGGGGGGGCGAGGGTTAGGCATAGGGGCTCCCGGGGGGACTTAGGGATAGGCACCCCCCCCTTCCCCCGATTCAGTCTCAGATAGCTGGGTGCTGAATGAGTTAATTTGCAGTGTGGCCCCTGGCTTGGCCAGTCCATCACAATTACCAGGGGATCCACTAGTTACCCTAAAATTCAGCAGGCCCATGCAGTATTTGCCACAAGGGAGACATTGGGAATGAATCTTGTTTCCTTTAAACTTTATGTGTCCGACCGTCTGTACTGTAGAGTCAGACAGGTGAGTACAGGTAGAGTCTCCCATATCCGAATATTCCGAAATACGGATTTTTTTTGGCATGACTGACATAATGAAACCGTTGATTTTTGATGGTTCAATGTACACTAACTTTGTCTACGGCACAAATTATTAAAAATATTGTATAAAATGACCTGCAGGCTGTGTGTATAAGGTGTATATGAAACATAAATTAATTTTATGTATGTAACACAAACTTTGTTTGAGCCACAAAATTATTGAAAATATTGTATAAAATGACCTGCAGGCTGTGTATAAGGTGTATATAACACATAAATGCATTCCGTGTGTATATTTGGGTCCTATTACCAAGATATTTCATTATGGTATGCAATTATTCCAGAATACGGAATATTCCGTTATCCAAAATACCCCTGGTCCCAAGCATTTTGGATATCGGAGACTCAACCTGTAACATTGTACATAAAACATTATTTAGCGGAATGCAAGTCACAGCCATTTGAATGCATTGTCTATGTTGCACTCGGTAGATTGAAGGTAATTGCAGTTTGATTGGAGTTTGTGCACTTTTGTGTCCTGTGAGCCAATAACCTGCCAGTGTAAGCACCCCCTCCCACCTAATTTATAACCCCTTCCAGTGGCAAATGCAGGATTTCTAGAGGGGGGTTTCCAAATGCTCGATTTTAGAGTGAGTGTGGCCAGTCCATAAAGAGGGCATAATTAGTACTTATCCAGCTTTAATATGCGTTGTACTGTACAAAGTGTATTGTGTGTCATAATTCCAGCAGATACAGGACCAGCGATCATAGTATGCCATTAGGTGCGGCAGTAGGTCCATCCTCTCTGAGCTGAATGTTTTTATTTCAGATGTAGGCTCCATTCCAGGAACATGCAGCACAAATAAAATTCTATTATATTACTATTTCTATTGTGGTAATGGTGTGGGCAGGGGAGGTGGGTCTCCAGGCAGACGGAAACCCCCCCTGCATTTGCCTATGCCCTCCCCTGCCCTACTACACATGATTGCTGCTTTTGGGGCTACAGTGAGTCAGTCTAGGACATAATTATGGGCTACACACAAACCATAGGTAATAAATGACTGTGTGCATTACATGTGCTGTGGTAGGAAGCTGCTGCCATTCCATCACTGTATATGTACAGCAGGCTGTGGGGGACACCAGAGGTTACACTGCTATAATAAGTGATGGGAAGATTGCAGGTACAGGTGCAGGATAGCAGCCTGAGCACTGTGTATATAGAGGATGTGATAATAATCACTGTATATGTACAGCAGGCTGTGGGGGACACCAGAGGTTACACTACTATAATAAGTGATGGGAAGATTGCAGGTACAGGTGCAGGATAGCAGCCTGAGCACTGTGTATATAGAGGATGTGATAATAATCACTGTATATGTACAGCAGGCTGTGGGGGACACCAGAGGTTACACTGCTATAATAAGTGATGGGAAGATTGCAGGTACAGGGGCAGGATAGCAGCCTGAGCACTGTGTATATAGAGGATGTGATAATAATCACTGTATATGTACAGCAGGCTGTGGGGACACCAGAGGTTACACTGCTATAATAAGTGATGGGAAGATTGCAGGTACAGGGGCAGGATAGCAGCCTGAGCACTGTGTATATAGAGGATGTGATAATAATTACTGTATATGTACAGCAGGCTGTGGGGGACACCAGAGGTTACACTGCTATAATAAGTGATGGGAAGATTGCAGGTACAGGGGCAGGATAGCAGCCTGAGCACTGTGTATATAGAGGATGTGATAATAATTACTGTATATGTACAGCAGGCTGTGGGGGACACCAGAGGTTACACTGCTATAATAAGTGATGGGAAGATTGCAGGTACAGGGGCAGGATAGCAGCCTGAGCACTGTGTATATAGAGGATGTGATAATAATTACTGTATATGTACAGCAGGCTGTGGGGGACACCAGAGGTTACACTGCTATAATAAGTGATGGGAAGATTGCAGGTACAGGGGCAGGATAGCAGCCTGAGCACTGTGTATATAGAGGATGTGATAATAATCACTGTATATGTACAGCAGGCTGTGGGGGACACCAGAGGTTACACTGCTATAATAAGTGATGGGAAGATTGCAGTTACAGGGGCAGGATAGCAGCCTGAGCACTGTGCATATAGAGGATGAGTGATAATAATCACTGTATATGTACAGCAGGCTGTGGGGGACACCAGAGGTTACACTGCTATAATAAGTGATGGGAAGATTGCAGGTACAGGTGCAGGATAGCAGCCTGAGCACTGTGTATATAGAGGATGTGTGATAATAATCACTGTATATGTACAGCAGGCTGTGGGGGACACCAGAGGTTACACTGCTATAATAAGTGATGGGAAGATTGCAGGTACAGGGGCAGGATAGCAGCATGAGCACTGTGTATATAGAGGATGTGTGATAATAATCACTGTATATGTACAGCAGGCTGTGGGGGACACCAGAGGTTACACTGCTATAATAAGTGATGGGAAGATTGCAGGTACAGGGGCAGGATAGCAGCCTGAGCACTGTGTATATAGAGGATGTGATAATAATCACTGTATATGTACAGCAGGCTGTGGGGGACACCAGAGGTTACACTGCTATAATAAGTGATGGGAAGATTGCAGGTACAGGTGCAGGATAGCAGCCTGAGCACTGTACATATAGAGGATGTGATAATAATCACTGTATATGTACAGCAGGCTGTGGGGGACAGCAGAGGTTACACTGCTATAATAAGTGATGGGAAGATTGCAGGTACAGGTGCAGGATAGCAGCCTGAGCACTGTGTATATAGAGGATGTGATAATAATCACTGTATATGTACAGCAGGCTGTGGGGGACACCAGAGGTTACACTGCTATAATAAGTGATGGGAAGATTGCAGGTACAGGTGCAGGATAGCAGCCTGAGCACTGTGTATATAGAGGATGTGATAATAATCACTGTATATGTACAGCAGGCTGTGGGGGACACCAGAGGTTACACTGCTATAATAAGTGATGGGAAGATTGCAGGTACAGGGGCAGGATAGGAGCCTGAGCACTGTGTATATAGAGGATGTGATAATAATCACTGTATATGTACAGCAGGCTGTGGGGACACCAGAGGTTACACTGCTATAATAAGTGATGGGAAGATTGCAGGTACAGGGGCAGGATAGCAGCCTGAGCACTGTGTATATAGAGGATGTGATAATAATTACTGTATATGTACAGCAGGCTGTGGGGGACACCAGAGGTTACACTGCTATAATAAGTGATGGGAAGATTGCAGGTACAGGGGCAGGATAGCAGCCTGAGCACTGTGTATATAGAGGATGTGATAATAATTACTGTATATGTACAGCAGGCTGTGGGGGACACCAGAGGTTACACTGCTATAATAAGTGATGGGAAGATTGCAGGTACAGGGGCAGGATAGCAGCCTGAGCACTGTGTATATAGAGGATGTGATAATAATTACTGTATATGTACAGCAGGCTGTGGGGGACACCAGAGGTTACACTGCTATAATAAGTGATGGGAAGATTGCAGGTACAGGGGCAGGATAGCAGCCTGAGCACTGTGTATATAGAGGATGTGATAATAATCACTGTATATGTACAGCAGGCTGTGGGGGACACCAGAGGTTACACTGCTATAATAAGTGATGGGAAGATTGCAGTTACAGGGGCAGGATAGCAGCCTGAGCACTGTGCATATAGAGGATGAGTGATAATAATCACTGTATATGTACAGCAGGCTGTGGGGGACACCAGAGGTTACACTGCTATAATAAGTGATGGGAAGATTGCAGGTACAGGTGCAGGATAGCAGCCTGAGCACTGTGTATATAGAGGATGTGTGATAATAATCACTGTATATGTACAGCAGGCTGTGGGGGACACCAGAGGTTACACTGCTATAATAAGTGATGGGAAGATTGCAGGTACAGGGGCAGGATAGCAGCATGAGCACTGTGTATATAGAGGATGTGTGATAATAATCACTGTATATGTACAGCAGGCTGTGGGGGACACCAGAGGTTACACTGCTATAATAAGTGATGGGAAGATTGCAGGTACAGGGGCAGGATAGCAGCCTGAGCACTGTGTATATAGAGGATGTGATAATAATCACTGTATATGTACAGCAGGCTGTGGGGGACACCAGAGGTTACACTGCTATAATAAGTGATGGGAAGATTGCAGGTACAGGTGCAGGATAGCAGCCTGAGCACTGTACATATAGAGGATGTGATAATAATCACTGTATATGTACAGCAGGCTGTGGGGGACAGCAGAGGTTACACTGCTATAATAAGTGATGGGAAGATTGCAGGTACAGGTGCAGGATAGCAGCCTGAGCACTGTGTATATAGAGGATGTGATAATAATCACTGTATATGTACAGCAGGCTGTGGGGGACACCAGAGGTTACACTGCTATAATAAGTGATGGGAAGATTGCAGGTACAGGTGCAGGATAGCAGCCTGAGCACTGTGTATATAGAGGATGTGATAATAATCACTGTATATGTACAGCAGGCTGTGGGGGACACCAGAGGTTACACTGCTATAATAAGTGATGGGAAGATTGCAGGTACAGGTGCAGGATAGCAGCCTGAGCACTGTGTATATAGAGGATGTGATAATAATTACTGTATATGTACAGCAGGCTGTGGGGGACACCAGAGGTTACACTGCTATAATAAGTGATGGGAAGATTGCAGGTACAGGTGCAGGATAGCAGCCTGAGCACTGTGTATATAGAGGATGTGATAATAATCACTGTATATGTATAGCAGGCTGTGATGGACACCAGAGGTTACACTGCTATAATAAGTGATGGGAAGATTGCAGGTACAGGTGCAGGATAGCAGCCAGAGCACTGTGCATATAGAGGATGTGTGATAATAATCACTGTATATGTACAGCAGGCTGTGGGGGACACCAGAGGTTACACTACTATAATAAGTGATGGGAAGATTGCAGTTACAGGGGCAGGATAGCAGCCAGAGCACTGTGCATATAGAGGATGTGTGATAATAATCACTGTATATGTACAGCAGGCTGTGGGGGACACCAGAGGTTACACTACTATAATAAGTGATGGGAAGATTGCAGTTACAGGGGCAGGATAGCAGCCTGAGCACTGTGTATATAGAGGATGTGTGATAATAATCACTGTATATGTACAGCAGGCTGTGGGGGACACCAGAGGTTACACTACTATAATAAGTGATGGGAAGATTGCAGGTACAGGTGCAGGATAGCAGCCTGAGCACTGTGTATATAGAGGATGTGATAATAATCACTGTATATGTACAGCAGGCTGTGGGGGACACCAGAGGTTACACTGCTATAATAAGTGATGGGAAGATTGCAGGTACAGGGGCAGGATAGCAGCCTGAGCACTGTGTATATAGAGGATGTGATAATAATCACTGTATATGTACAGCAGGCTGTGGGGGACACCAGAGGTTACACTGCTATAATAAGTGATGGGAAGATTGCAGGTACAGGTGCAGGATAGCAGCCTGAGCACTGTGTATATAGAGGATGTGATAATAATCACTGTATATGTACAGCAGGCTGTGGGGGACACCAGAGGTTACACTACTATAATAAGTGATGGGAAGATTGCAGGTACAGGTGCAGGATAGCAGCCTGAGCACTGTGTATATAGAGGATGTGATAATAATCACTGTATATGTACAGCAGGCTGTGGGGGACACCAGAGGTTACACTACTATAATAAGTGATGGGAAGATTGCAGGTACAGGTGCAGGATAGCAGCCTGAGCACTGTGTATATAGAGGATGTGCTAATAATCACTGTATATGTACAGCAGGCTGTGGGGGACACCAGAGGTTACACTGCTATAATAAGTGATGGGAAGATTGCAGGTACAGGTGCAGGATAGCAGCCTGAGCACTGTGTATATAGAGGATGTGATAATAATCACTGTATATGTACAGCAGGCTGTGGGGGACACCAGAGGTTACACTGCTATAATAAGTGATGGGAAGATTGCAGGTACAGGTGCAGGATAGCAGCCTGAGCACTGTGTATATAGAGGATGTGATAATAATCACTGTATATGTACAGCAGGCTGTGGGGGACACCAGAGGTTACACTGCTATAATAAGTGATGGGAAGATTGCAGGTACAGGTGCAGGATAGCAGCCTGAGCACTGTGTATATAGAGGATGTGATAATAATCACTGTATATGTACAGCAGGCTGTGGGGGACACCAGAGGTTACACTGCTATAATAAGTGATGGGAAGATTGCAGGTACAGGTGCAGGATAGCAGCCTGAGCACTGTGTATATAGAGGATGAGCGATAATAATCACTGTATATGTACAGCAGGCTGTGGGGGACACCAGAGGTTACACTGCTATAATAAGTGATGGGAAGATTGCAGGTACAGGGGCAGGATAGCAGCCTGAGCACTGTGTATATAGAGGATGAGCGATAATAATCACTGTATATGTACAGCAGGCTGTGGGGGACACCAGAGGTTACACTGCTATAATAAGTGATGGGAAGATTGCAGGTACAGGGGCAGGATAGCAGCCTGAGCACTGTGTATATAGAGGATGTGATAATAATCACTGTATATGTACAGCAGGCTGTGGGGGACACCAGAGGTTACACTGCTATAATAAGTGATGGGAAGATTGCAGGTACAGGTGCAGGATAGCAGCCTGAGCTCTGTGTATATAGAGGATGTGCTAATAATCACTGTATATGTACAGCAGGCTGTGGGGGACACCAGAGGTTACACTGCTATAATAAGTGATGGGAAGATTGCAGGTACAGGTGCAGGATAGCAGCCTGAGCACTGTGTATATAGAGGATGTGATAATAATCACTGTATATGTACAGCAGGCTGTGGGGGACACCAGAGGTTACACTGCTATAATAAGTGATGGGAAGATTGCAGGTACAGGGGCAGGATAGCAGCCTGAGCACTGTGTATATAGAGGATGTGATAATAATCACTGTATATGTACAGCAGGCTGTGGGGGACACCAGAGGTTACACTGCTATAATAAGTGATGGGAAGATTGCAGGTACAGGGGCAGGATAGCAGCCTGAGCTCTGTGTATATAGAGGATGTGATAATAATCACTGCATATGTACAGCAGGCTGTGGGGGACACCAGAGGTTACACTGCTATAATAAGTGATGGGAAGATTGCAGGTACAGGGGCAGGATAGCAGCCTGAGCACTGTGTATATAGAGGATGAGCGATAATAATCACTGTATATGTACAGCAGGCTGTGGGGGACACCAGAGGTTACACTGCTATAATAAGTGATGGGAAGATTGCAGGTACAGGGGCAGGATAGCAGCCTGAGCACTGTGTATATAGAGGATGTGATAATAATCACTGTATATGTACAGCAGGCTGTGGGGGACACCAGAGGTTACACTGCTATAATAAGTGATGGGAAGATTGCAGGTACAGGTGCAGGATAGCAGCCTGAGCTCTGTGTATATAGAGGATGTGCTAATAATCACTGTATATGTACAGCAGGCTGTGGGGGACACCAGAGGTTACACTGCTATAATAAGTGATGGGAAGATTGCAGGTACAGGTGCAGGATAGCAGCCTGAGCACTGTGTATATAGAGGATGTGATAATAATCACTGTATATGTACAGCAGGCTGTGGGGGACACCAGAGGTTACACTGCTATAATAAGTGATGGGAAGATTGCAGGTACAGGGGCAGGATAGCAGCCTGAGCACTGTGTATATAGAGGATGTGATAATAATCACTGTATATGTACAGCAGGCTGTGGGGGACACCAGAGGTTACACTGCTATAATAAGTGATGGGAAGATTGCAGGTACAGGGGCAGGATAGCAGCCTGAGCTCTGTGTATATAGAGGATGTGATAATAATCACTGCATATGTACAGCAGGCTGTGGGGGACACCAGAGGTTACACTGCTATAATAAGTGATGGGAAGATTGCAGGTACAGGGGCAGGATAGCAGCCTGAGCACTGTGTATATAGAGGATGAGCGATAATAATCACTGTATATGTACAGCAGGCTGTGGGGGACACCAGAGGTTACACTGCTATAATAAGTGATGGGAAGATTGCAGGTACAGGTGCAGGATAGCAGCCTGAGCACTGTGTATATAGAGGATGTGATAATAATTACTGATCTCTCAGCCTCTATATGTATCAGCTGGAGTTTCTGCCGTGAGGCTGAACCAAAACTCCTTATAGGGGAGGGGACTAGTATACCCAAAATACTCAGCCCCCTCTGTTCACCCTGACACTTAAAGGCAGACTAGTATATGTGTGTATGAGGGTGAGTCTGTGAGGGAGGGGGTGCGCCTATCACTGGGAGGCTATTACAGAGTGGAAGAGCCGGGGAGTGCTAGCTCTGTGACTCCCCCCGCCCTCACCAGTGGTGCGCTCCCAGCTCTCAGGCTCAGCAGCTTGCCAGGCTCAGTCTCACACCAGCCTAGAAGGGAGCTCTGCAACTTTAATTCTCCAGCAAACTGGGGTTGAGGATTATCTGTTACTGCCAGTCCGGGGACATTACTGCACACAATACAAATGGATGGGATTTTTGCACTCTTGGCATGTGTGCTGACTGCTAAAGCAGGTAAGACTGGCAGAGGACAGGCATGCCTATCTGTACCTGCCAGCTGGGGTGTAAGGGGGGTGCAGGTAAATGTGATTCATGCATTGCACATGTGGGTGTTTGCCTGGTGCAGCTGGGCATTTGTCATGGCACATCTGGATATCTGTCATGGTACATCTGGGTATTTATCATGTGGCATGATACAGCTGGCTGTGCAGAACAGGCGCTTGCATGGTATAGAGAAGAGAACATATACAGTACAAGGTTGAGGCTCGTTACATGATGTGTGTGTGGTCTTTGCATTGTACAGAATGGTTGATGTGCCTCTGATCTTGCAGCCTGTACAGAGCACAGCTGTGATTTCATAGAGATGTGATGTACCTGGTGATGAGAGGCTGCAGGTGTGATATACAGGGCACTGTACATGGCTGCACAGGGGGTCACACTATGGCTAGTGTCCCGTGGATCAGTGCATGATGTATACTGTTAGTTGCAGTGCAGAGAAACTTTGCATTGTACAGTATCTTGCTTTGCAACCAGGATGGTCCCTGTGTGACAATGCAGACCCAGCACCCTGGTCAGCATTTATACTGGGGGTCTGTGCATTCCCCCACTGCCCAGCCAGGTGCCCACACTCTGACATCTAATGGAAGTGTCATCTGCCTGGATGCCCATGTGTACTGGGCATGTGCTTGTAAATGGAAAGATTAGTGTCATCTCCCTGGGGGCTCCTTGCAATACCTGGCTTCCCTGCACTCCAGCACTCACCTGTGTTCCAGAATAGAACTGGGAACATCTAGTGTGGCAGACAGCAAGCCTTCTCCTGCTGGTGATTATCTTCCTGAGTGACAGCCCTTCCCTGACTGCTCCGGCTCTGATTTGTATATTCTGCTTGCCTTCCTATCAGCTATGTCCAAACATTCTCCCACTAAAGCCTCCAGTCCCCACTAGTAACCCGGCTCATCATTAGATCTCCTGAATGTCAGCAGTAATATAGGTTATCTGTTGGTGTCCTCCTTGCACCATACCTCCTCTGGATGGCAGGATATGTGTGTGTGTGTGTGTGTGTGTGTGTGTGTATATCTATCTATCTATCTATCTATCTATCTATCTATCTATCTATCTATCTATCTATATATATATATATATATATATCTCTTACAATAAGGCAGCACTGATCAGGTTAAATTGCCCTCCTTGCCGTAGGCTCAGCATTGGGCTGTTTGAAGCTCTGTACACAGGTGAATTAACCAGAAGACCATTCACCATCCTTCAAAAGATTTTCATTGCCAGCATTTTCTTGATTAGCAATAGAAAGTCCACAGGAGGATACAGTTCCTATTAATATTTGATGTATTTGCAATGTGTGGGAGGCTGCAGTACAGGATCTGCTGTCTAATAAGACACAAAAAGCTGTCCTGGATACATAGGGGGAGATGTATCAAAACTTGTAAAGGGGACTTCTCAGCAAAGTCCTTTTATTCCTTGGTAGAATTGGGGACTGTGTGCGATAGATGGGTACTGCACGCCTGCTGGGCAGATATAGGGGAACACCACTGTTTCCCATCATGGCTAAAGGTTAGAGTAGCTGGGTCCAGATGGCGATTTCAGCTGCACGATAAAACGTAGAGGATGGGAAACTTCCATTATAATCGTTGCCCCTAATATCGCAGATGAGTGGCCCAGGGTTTATTTGCTGGTATTATAAGTCTGTTTAAAAAAATAAAAAAAAATAAAAAGGTACAAAACTGAATTGGGGACAAGTTATTATTACTCTGCTGGAAAAATGAAATAACAAAATCCACTGTGCAATAGCGATTTAAATGGCAATTACTACAAGAAGCTCTCCCAGTGAAATCATTTCTTAATGTGATTTGGTTTGAGGAGTGAGATTGGAGCTAGGTGCCCAAGTCTCATGAATGTTAATGCTGGAAATAGTATTGTTTTCCATTTGCAGGTGCTAACCCTGTAATCAGCGGAGCTAAGTAAGGGGGTACTTACATAAAATTGGATCATCTCGTCCGTGCTTCACTTGTGATTTGCGCTTATTCAGATTTGTGACATGAAGTGTTGGGGATTGGAGTCATTTAACTCGTTACCTGCTGGGGGGACCAGTGTGCCCATATTCTGCCGGTGATGGTGAATAGCGTGCTGGATGTCAGTCTCACTCCTGTAGAGATGCTGTGATTAGTACATAGGAGGATTTATAGCCACTTTTCTCCGGCTGTCTTACATTTTGGCATATTAGAAAATACAGAACAGGGGGCGCAGATTAGGACTATTTATAAGTGCCTCCAGTTAGGGCCATTGACTGCTTATTATGGAGGTAGTGAATCATACAGCTTATTTTTGGGAGCACACCTTCTACACCTACTGTATGTGTGTTCCCTCTGTTAAACATGTGATGAGCTACAGTAGTAGGGCTGAGAGCTGAGGCCACAGATAAACCCCAGGCATGTGTGGGGGTAGAATAAGTAGCCAATCAGATGTTCACAGCAGTGCAAAGATAATTGTGCAAATATTGTGGATGGCTGTGACCTATAACGCACTGTAAGGACAGGGATGCATGTGACAGTGACAGGAGGGGAATGGGGGCAGCAGGAAGCCACAGACTGAGAGTTATATAGTGGGAGGAGAAGGGTCTCCAGCAGCACAGAGTATATCAGGAGATGAGTGATGTGTCTGTGAGGACAGGGCTGCATGTGACAGGGGCAATGACATGATCTGAGGAGGGGAATGGAGGCAGCAGGAAGTCACAGACTGAGAGTTATATAGTGGGAGGAGAAGGGTCTCCAGCAGCACAGAGTATATCAGGAGATGAGTGATGTGACAGTGAGGACAGGGCTGCATGTGACAGGGGCAGTGACATGATGTGAGGAGGGGAATGGAGGCAGCAGGAAGTCACAGACTGAGAGCTATATAGTGGGAGGAGCAGGGTCCCCAGCAGCACAGAGTATATCAGGAGATGTGTGATGTGTTAGTGAGGACAGGGCTGCATGTGACAGGGGCAGTGACATGATGTGAGGAGGGGAATGGGGGCAGCAGGAAGCCACAGACTGAGAGATATATAGTGGGAGGAGCAGGGTCCCCAGCAGAACAGCGTTTATCAGGACGTGCTTCATTTTATTTAAAACTTGCAACATAATATATAAATAAATACACAAAATAGAATAAATATACATAACCAAAAACCTTAGGTAACCATAATATTTCATCATATTAAATCCCCACAAAAAGAAAACTAAAACAAACAACTGAACCTACCACCTATATGCAATCCATGGTTTACCATGACTAAACCTCCGTCTTTCCTTGGTCTGTAGGTGATACCCCTCTTGACTATATTGATCATATTCCCCCACAACAACAGGAAGAACAAGGAATTCAACCTGGACCACATAGATTGAGGCAAAAAGCACAAATAACTAACTATAAAAAAAAATAGGGATCGGGTAAGTTTTGCACAAGTCAACCTTTTCCCTCAACGATAACTTCCATCTTTTCCCGCTCTCTACCTTCCTGGCTGCATCTTCCAGATTTTTATTCCAGTTTTGGGAGGCGTAATCACCATGGTCAACTTTGATGCCTAGAATTTTGATTTGCTGACTAACCTGAGGGGAGGTGTTCGGTAGGCAGTACTCATCACCTTCCTCCCCCATCCAGAAACCTTCACACCTCTCATGATTAACCTGGAGCACGAGGCCTCACAGATGTGGTGTTCCACTTCACGAATCTCTGCCTGTGAAGACAGAACCACTGTGTTGTCATCTGCATAGGCCACCACCCTCAGGGGGGATTCCGGGCCTATCTGCCCCCCACCCCACAATTCCACTCTCTACCTTTCCATTATGACAACCTATAGAACACTCTATCACGTTACAGTCACTGCTTACAGTAGGTGCCTGAAGTCATCACATATAAAGCAAGTCCACGGCTGTCCATTATAAAATCATTGCACCCTTCACGTCCAATGTAAGCAGCTGAGGGTACGTGCACAAATCCAGAATCACGTAACTTTATCATCACCTCCCAAGCTCCGCCCCATATCCCCAAAGTATATCCCGATTTCACATGGTCAGATTGCACATCACAAAATCTTGTTAACCAACACTCATTCCTTATTAATATTTTTGCTTTGACTATTGTGTTTCGTTACTAAGCTCGTCCTGTATACCTTGTAGGGGTCATCTGCCATTTGCCCCAGAATGCTTGTAACCCCTGATAGGACAAGAAACTAACATCAAACTCAGCAGATTTCATCGTGTGTATCCATGCATATAAGTCAGATGCATGAAATCCCAAACTGAATATCATTTGCAAAAATACTTCTTTCGTAGGTACTGCACCTTCCTCAGCCCATTTATATTGTATTAAATTCCTTTTTCCCATCTGTCCAGAACTAACAGGCATCTGTATATCATTCCTAACTGGCACATTTGAATCAAGACACAATGGGCCTGATTCAGACCCGGTCGAAAGCGCTGCGCGCTTGCAACCGGGTCGATGGTGGCCCAGAGCGCTTGCGCACGACGGAACCGGCTCCGACGTGCGCATGCGCGAGACCCAGATAGCGACGGGCAATCCGTCGCTCCAGGTCTCGTACCAAAGGGAGCGTGCTGTCGATGTTGAGTGACAGCACGCCCCCTTTGGTGGGTGGGCCGGGGGAGTGGCTGCCCAAACGGAGGCGTTCACATGGGAACGCCACGAGTGATGTCAGTGGGAGAGATTTCGGCTCTGTTAGAGCTGAAATCTCTCTGGGGCTTGCGGCAACGAAACCCTACCACAAGGGTCTCGTCGCAAGCCCGATGGTCTTGACCATCGTGACCATCTTCCTGGCCGCTCGCTATAGCTGTGGGTGGTCACCCACAGCTATGCGAGTGGCCAGGAGGCCGTTCAAAAAAAATAAAAAAATAGCCCGGCCTTGATTCAGACCCGCTCACTCCCAGCTTATGGATATTCAGCTAAGTGACGTCACGGCATAAGCACGCCCACAATATCTTGGCGAGCGATCACTTTGTGTATGTAGACGCCCACCAGCCTGTCTTTAGCCGCCCACTTGCGAACCTCATCTCCTGGAAGTGTATACAAACATCGGTACATCGGGGTCCATCGGAACTGACCGCAGCGCTTGTGGTTGAGTGTACCCCACCGCAAGCACTGCGAGCACTTCAGTGTATAATTCAACCAGGTGACGTGTACTATGACGCTGCCTGTTAATTGTGCACGCCTCAGAAACGGCGTTGAAACACTCAGGCACGCCTGCGTCCGCAACTCCACTCCCCCGTTACTACTGCCCTGCCCCTATTACCACCCACAAACGGCCTCTCCTGTCACTCATTCCACTGGGCTGTCTTTGTTGGGCGAGCGAGTGCATCTCAAGCGCTCGTACTAATTTGCGCACGTGCACTGTAACTATGCGCACATTTGCAAACATCGCTAGCAACAAGCGATCGCCTGCTAGTGAGCAGGTCTGAATCAGGTTCATAATCCCAGGTACAGTCTGTTTAGCAGTAACACGTTCCCCTCTTCTTCTCACATCTTCACTTATTAATTTAGCTGCCGCACCAGCACACGGACACCAGCACACGGTCACCATAGCAGTTTATTGCTCCTGCGGGAGCCTCAATCTATTCGGGGCAGGCAAACCCTGTGCCATCTGACCATTTACTGCCACACCGTCCGTAACACTTTTACTGCACCTATCTCCACCGTACACACCATTCCTAAAGCCACCACACCATCGGGCACGGTGCCCTCGGCTAGCCGAAGCTGTGCCAAAACGATGCCCATCTCTGCCCTAAACACAGCTTAGGCCTCCTCATCAGCCACACCACTCTGTCCCCTCTCCTAGAACAAAGGCCAGCCAGTGGTGTGGACATCATTGAAGGGACATCTATCAATGAAACCTATTTCCCAGCTGCCCTTAACGTTCCAATCTTTTGGGACAAGCTCCTCAAATTGGGTCTGTTCCACTGTGTAGACCAAACATCTTTCGATCTGTTCTTTCCTGCATCGGTGTCGGGGGCGTTCGTGCCGTCTTTTGTCCGGCGCCCTCTCTCTATGGGATGGGGCACAGCGCTGAACGCAGTATTTGTAATAAAAACTACTGTAATGGTAACAACTAGGCTGGATTACATTCATCATACAAAGCTGTATTCTATTTCATTATTGTACACTGCAGTAACGATATTGTTACATGCACATGTGCAAAACTTTAACCCCCTGTGGTTGTGATAATATAATACTGTTCTTAAGAAAACTGTTATATCCTAATATGTAGATAGTTATATTTTAATACACTGGATATATATCAGATACAGTAAAGATACAATATTAACCTATAAAGGACATTTATAAAATGTGAATCTAGTTTATCACCATTAAATGAGCAAATTGCCATTTTTGGACCAACCTATTTATTAATGAGGATACATTTTGTTATGTTTGGGATCTGACAGTATAAGGGGACTGCTCTTAGGTTATATGCACAGCCCTGGACACCCCTCTGCTTTAATGGAATAGAATGCAGGAGAGGATTTAAGAAAAAGGGCCCAATCACTACGGCCGCAGTTAGTGACCCCTGCCCCTGGGTGGTCGCTGCAGACTGCCTGTCTGTATGAGACGCTCTCTGGAGGTGAAGCAATTATCTATCTTCTCTTCCCTCAATGGTTTGTGGCCAATTGCCTGGGCACAGACTCTAGTGCTTCCGCACTAGGCACTGACAGTGAGCCACTTACTGCACAGCTGTAGTCTAATTCCTGTCAGTGTTTGTAGTGTAGTCAGTGCTGGGCCTGAGGAGGGGGAGGAGCCTAATTCCTGTCAGTGTTTGTAGTGTAGTCAGTGCTGGGCCTGAGGAGGGGGAGGAGCCTAATTCCTGTCAGTGTTTGTAGTGTAGTCAGTGCTGGGCCTGAGGAGGGGGAGGAGCCTAATTCCTGTCAGTGTATGTAGTGTAGTCAGTGCTGGGCCTGAGGAGGGGGAGGAGCCTAATTCCTGTCAGTGTTTGTAGTGTAGTCAGTGCTGGGCCTGAGGAGGGGGAGGAGCCTAATTCCTGTCAGTGTTTGTAGTGTAGTCAGTGCTGGGCCTGAGGAGGGGGAGGAGCCTAATTCCTGTCAGTGTTTGTAGTGTAGTCAGTGCTGGGCCTGAGGAGGGGGAGGAGCCTAATTCCTGTCAGTGTTTGTAGTGTAGTCAGTGCTGGGCCTCAGCAGGAGGAGCCCAATTTTTGACAGGTTGTAGTGTAGTAAGTACTGGGCCTAGGGATGGCCATCTGTAATGTAACCATCAATGGCAAAATAGCAAGTGGCCATTGATGGTAACCAACTATGCAGTGGATGACCAACCATCGATGGTTTCACCAATCAATGGTCTTCCCTGTTCTATGACTGCTGGCCCATGGGCCAATCAGAACTGGGAGGCATGGTTTTGTGGATGTTGTGGAGGGGGGGTGGGGCTGCGGAGCTATGCTCTGTGTCTCTGCACCATGTAACAAAAAAAAAAACGCTTTGTTATGCTTTTCCATCGATGGGGAAAACATTTGACATCTGCCTTAAACCATCGCTGATTATGAATCATCGATGGCCATCCCTAGCTGGCCCTGAGGAGGAGGAGCCTAATTCCTGTCAGATGATTGTAGTGTAATCAGTGCTGGCCCTGAGGAGGGGGAGGAGGAGCCTGATTCCTGTCAGATGATTGTAGTGTAATCAGTGCTGGGGAGGGGGAGGAGCCTCATTCCTGTCAGATGATTGTAGTGTAATCAGTGCTGGGGAGGGGGAGGAGCCTAATTCCTGTCAGTGTATGTAGTGTAGTCAGTGCTGGGCCTGAGGAGGGGGAGGAGCCTAATTCCTGTCAGTGTTTGTAGTGTAGTCAGTGCTGGGCCTGAGGAGGGGGAGGAGCCTAATTCCTGTCAGTGTTTGTAGTGTAGTCAGTGCTGGGCCTGAGGAGGGGGAGGAGCCTAATTCCTGTCAGTGTTTGTAGTGTAGTCAGTGCTGGGCCTGAGGAGGGGGAGGAGCCTAATTCCTGTCAGTGTTTGTAGTGTAGTCAGTGCTGGGCCTCAGCAGGAGGAGCCCAATTTTTGACAGGTTGTAGTGTAGTAAGTACTGGGCCTAGGGATGGCCATCTGTAATGTAACCATCAATGGCAAAATAGCAAGTGGCCATTGATGGTAACCAACTATGCAGTGGATGACCAACCATCGATGGTTTCACCAATCAATGGTCTTCCCTGTTCTATGACTGCTGGCCCATGGGCCAATCAGAACTGGGAGGCATGGTTTTGTGGATGTTGTGGAGGGGGGGTGGGGCTGCGGAGCTATGCTCTGTGTCTCTGCACCATGTAACAAAAAAAAAAACGCTTTGTTATGCTTTTCCATCGATGGGGAAAACATTTGACATCTGCCTTAAACCATCGCTGATTATGAATCATCGATGGCCATCCCTAGCTGGCCCTGAGGAGGAGGAGCCTAATTCCTGTCAGATGATTGTAGTGTAATCAGTGCTGGCCCTGAGGAGGGGGAGGAGGAGCCTGATTCCTGTCAGATGATTGTAGTGTAATCAGTGCTGGGGAGGAGGAGCCTAATTCCTGTCAGATGATTGTAGTGTAATCAGTGCTGGGGAGGAGGAGCCTAATTCCTGTCAGATTGTAGTGTAATCAGTGCTGGGGAGGAGCCTAATTCCTGTCAGATGATTGTAGTATAATCAGTGCTGGGGAGGAGGAGCCTAATTCCTGTCAGATTGTAGTGTAATCAGTGCTGGGGAGGAGCCTAATTCCTGTCAGATGATTGTAGTATAATCAGTGCTGGGGAGGAGGAGCCTAGTTCCTGTCAGATGATTGTAGTGTAATCAGTGCTGGGGAGGGGGAGGAGCCTCATTCCTGTCAGATGATTGTAGTGTAATCAGTGCTGGCCCTGAGGAGGAGGAGCCTAATTCCTGTCAGATGATTGTAGTGTAATCAGTGCTGGCCCTGAGGGGGAGGAGCCTAATTCCTGTCAGATGATTGTAGTGTAATCAGTGCTGGGGAGGGGGAGGAGCCTAATTCCTGTCAGATGATTGTAGTGTAATCAGTGCTGGGGAGGGGGAGGAGCCTAATTCCTGTCAGATGATTGTAGTGTAATCAGTGCTGGGGAGGAGGAGGAGCCTAATTCCTGTCAGATGATTGTAGTATAATCAGTGCTGGGGAGGGGGAGGAGCCTAATTCCTGTCAGAGGTTGTAGTGTAATCAGTGCTGGGGAGGGGGAGGAGCCTAATTCCTGTCAGATGATTGTAGTGTAATCAGTGCTGGCCCTGAGGAGGAGGAGCCTAATTCCTGTCAGATGATTGTAGTATAATCAGTGCTGGGGAGGGGGAGGAGCCTAATTCCTGTCAGATGATTGTAGTATAATCAGTGCTGGGGAGGGGGAGGAGCCTAATTCCTGTCAGAGGTTGTAGTGTAATCAGTGCTGGGGAGGGGGAGGAGCCTAATTCCTGTCAGATGATTGTAGTGTAGTCAGTGCTGGGGAGGGGGAGGAGCCTCATTCCTGTCAGATGATTGTAGTGTAATCAGTGCTGGGGAGGGGGAGGAGCCTAATTCCTGTCAGATGATTGTAGTGTAGTCAGTGCTGGGGAGGGGGAGGAGCCTCATTCCTGTCAGATGATTGTAGTGTAATCAGTGCTGGGGAGGGGGAGGAGCCTCATTCCTGTCAGATGATTGTAGTGTAATCAGTGCTGGGGAGGGGGAGGAGCCTCATTCCTGTCAGATGATTGTAGTGTAATCAGTGCTGGGGAGGGGGAGGAGCCTAATTCCTGTCAGATGATTGTAGTGTAATCAGTGCTGGGGAGGGGGAGGAGCCTCATTCCTGTCAGTGTTTGTAGTGTAGTCAGTGCTGGGCCTGAGGAGGGGGAGGAGCCTAATTCCTGTCAGTGTTTGTAGTGTAGTCAGTGCTGGGCCTGAGGAGGGGGAGGAGCCTAATTCCTGTCAGTGTTTGTAGTGTAGTCAGTGCTGGGCCTCAGCAGGAGGAGCCCAATTTTTGACAGGTTGTAGTGTAGTAAGTACTGGGCCTAGGGATGGCCATCTGTAATGTAACCATCAATGGCAAAATAGCAAGTGGCCATTGATGGTAACCAACTATGCAGTGGATGACCAACCATCGATGGTTTCACCAATCAATGGTCTTCCCTGTTCTATGACTGCTGGCCCATGGGCCAATCAGAACTGGGAGGCATGGTTTTGTGGATGTTGTGGAGGGGGGGTGGGGCTGCGGAGCTATGCTCTGTGTCTCTGCACCATGTAACAAAAAAAAAAACGCTTTGTTATGCTTTTCCATCGATGGGGAAAACATTTGACATCTGCCTTAAACCATCGCTGATTATGAATCATCGATGGCCATCCCTAGCTGGCCCTGAGGAGGAGGAGCCTAATTCCTGTCAGATGATTGTAGTGTAATCAGTGCTGGCCCTGAGGAGGGGGAGGAGGAGCCTGATTCCTGTCAGATGATTGTAGTGTAATCAGTGCTGGGGAGGGGGAGGAGCCTCATTCCTGTCAGATGATTGTAGTGTAATCAGTGCTGGGGAGGGGGAGGAGCCTAATTCCTGTCAGTGTATGTAGTGTAGTCAGTGCTGGGCCTGAGGAGGGGGAGGAGCCTAATTCCTGTCAGTGTTTGTAGTGTAGTCAGTGCTGGGCCTGAGGAGGGGGAGGAGCCTAATTCCTGTCAGTGTTTGTAGTGTAGTCAGTGCTGGGCCTGAGGAGGGGGAGGAGCCTAATTCCTGTCAGTGTTTGTAGTGTAGTCAGTGCTGGGCCTGAGGAGGGGGAGGAGCCTAATTCCTGTCAGTGTTTGTAGTGTAGTCAGTGCTGGGCCTCAGCAGGAGGAGCCCAATTTTTGACAGGTTGTAGTGTAGTAAGTACTGGGCCTAGGGATGGCCATCTGTAATGTAACCATCAATGGCAAAATAGCAAGTGGCCATTGATGGTAACCAACTATGCAGTGGATGACCAACCATCGATGGTTTCACCAATCAATGGTCTTCCCTGTTCTATGACTGCTGGCCCATGGGCCAATCAGAACTGGGAGGCATGGTTTTGTGGATGTTGTGGAGGGGGGGTGGGGCTGCGGAGCTATGCTCTGTGTCTCTGCACCATGTAACAAAAAAAAAAACGCTTTGTTATGCTTTTCCATCGATGGGGAAAACATTTGACATCTGCCTTAAACCATCGCTGATTATGAATCATCGATGGCCATCCCTAGCTGGCCCTGAGGAGGAGGAGCCTAATTCCTGTCAGATGATTGTAGTGTAATCAGTGCTGGCCCTGAGGAGGGGGAGGAGGAGCCTGATTCCTGTCAGATGATTGTAGTGTAATCAGTGCTGGGGAGGAGGAGCCTAATTCCTGTCAGATGATTGTAGTGTAATCAGTGCTGGGGAGGAGGAGCCTAATTCCTGTCAGATTGTAGTGTAATCAGTGCTGGGGAGGAGCCTAATTCCTGTCAGATGATTGTAGTATAATCAGTGCTGGGGAGGAGGAGCCTAATTCCTGTCAGATTGTAGTGTAATCAGTGCTGGGGAGGAGCCTAATTCCTGTCAGATGATTGTAGTATAATCAGTGCTGGGGAGGAGGAGCCTAGTTCCTGTCAGATGATTGTAGTGTAATCAGTGCTGGGGAGGGGGAGGAGCCTCATTCCTGTCAGATGATTGTAGTGTAATCAGTGCTGGCCCTGAGGAGGAGGAGCCTAATTCCTGTCAGATGATTGTAGTGTAATCAGTGCTGGCCCTGAGGGGGAGGAGCCTAATTCCTGTCAGATGATTGTAGTGTAATCAGTGCTGGGGAGGGGGAGGAGCCTAATTCCTGTCAGATGATTGTAGTGTAATCAGTGCTGGGGAGGGGGAGGAGCCTAATTCCTGTCAGATGATTGTAGTGTAATCAGTGCTGGGGAGGAGGAGGAGCCTAATTCCTGTCAGATGATTGTAGTATAATCAGTGCTGGGGAGGGGGAGGAGCCTAATTCCTGTCAGAGGTTGTAGTGTAATCAGTGCTGGGGAGGGGGAGGAGCCTAATTCCTGTCAGATGATTGTAGTGTAATCAGTGCTGGCCCTGAGGAGGAGGAGCCTAATTCCTGTCAGATGATTGTAGTATAATCAGTGCTGGGGAGGGGGAGGAGCCTAATTCCTGTCAGATGATTGTAGTATAATCAGTGCTGGGGAGGGGGAGGAGCCTAATTCCTGTCAGAGGTTGTAGTGTAATCAGTGCTGGGGAGGGGGAGGAGCCTAATTCCTGTCAGATGATTGTAGTGTAGTCAGTGCTGGGGAGGGGGAGGAGCCTCATTCCTGTCAGATGATTGTAGTGTAATCAGTGCTGGGGAGGGGGAGGAGCCTAATTCCTGTCAGATGATTGTAGTGTAGTCAGTGCTGGGGAGGGGGAGGAGCCTCATTCCTGTCAGATGATTGTAGTGTAATCAGTGCTGGGGAGGGGGAGGAGCCTCATTCCTGTCAGATGATTGTAGTGTAATCAGTGCTGGGGAGGGGGAGGAGCCTCATTCCTGTCAGATGATTGTAGTGTAATCAGTGCTGGGGAGGGGGAGGAGCCTAATTCCTGTCAGATGATTGTAGTGTAATCAGTGCTGGGGAGGGGGAGGAGCCTCATTCCTGTCAGATGATTGTAGTGTAATCAGTGCTGGGCCTGGGTAGGGAGAGGGGCCTCATTCCTGTCAGAGGTTGTAGTCCGCAGTATGACCCCCCCCCACAGGAGAGCTGTCTTTATCTGACAGACATAGAACACATTGATGGCTCCTCCATGTCTCACGACGTGGAAGTCCTACAGTGTAGTTTGGTGTTTTTCCTCATTTCCTCTGTACAAAGTGCTGTGTGACACAAGCGGTAGCTCTGCACTTGCTGATATGACCTTTCCATGTATCCTTATAATTCACACCGTGCAAAGAAAGGGCCATAGAATATACATAGTACATATGACTTAGTGCCAGTTGGGGGACCTTTAGCAGGTAACATAGTGCCAGTTGGGGGCCACTAGTGGGTTACGAAGTGCCAGTGGGAGGGCTATTAGTGGGTGACTTAGCGCCAGTTGGGGGGGCCATTAAAGGGTGACATAGTGCCAATCGGAGGGGGGGCATTAGTGGGTGATATAGTTCCAGTTGGAGTGCCATTAGCCAATGACTTAGTGCCTGTTGGGGGGCTGTCAGTGACATAGTGCCATTCGGTGGACCATTAGTGGGGTAACCTAGAGCCAGTTGGGGGTCCATTAGTGGGTGGCGTAGTGCCAGTTGGGGGACCATTATTAATTGGAAAGTAATATGAAATGTAAGAACTGTGGCCATGCCTGCCACATTTGCCACGTGCAGGGAACTTCAGATTACAAAGAAGATCTACAGATTGATTGGCCCTCACTTATACAAAGGTTTTATACACCCCTATAGAAGATAGTCCCCACTATTATAGGAGAAATCATAGTGGACTTCGGATGTAACTAACCCATAAAGTGCATGTCCTGTTGCCGATGTGTCCTCATGCACCGAGCCTCAAAACGCCTGAGGCAGACACGCAATGCGGCATAGTGTAGCGACTTTTTTTCTTTCAAGTTCATCTTATTCGCACCGCTAAACACCACACAATCTGTATCGGACACGCCAGGCTGCGACTTTAACCGCACAGGAATTTGTTCTAATGGTGCGTACACACTGGGCGATATTACTGAGTGATTGCACGATTACGACATCGTAATCGTGCAATCGCTCAGTAATCGTGCACTATAATGATGGAAACTACCAGCGACTGTGCATGCTCAGCGATGAGGGAGGGAGCCTACACTGACTGACTGTGCATGCTCAGCGATGAGGGAGGGAGCCTACACTGACTGACTGTACATGTTCAGTGATGAGGGAGGGAGCCTACATTGACTGACTGACTGTACATGTTCAGTGATGAGGGAGGGAGCCTACACTGACTGACTGACTGTACATGTTCAGTGATGAGGGAGGGAGCCTACACTGACTGACTGTACATGTTCAGTGATGAGGGAGGGAGCATACACTGACTGACTGACTGTGCATGCTCAGTGATGAGGGAGGGAGCCTACACTGACTGACTGACTGTACATGTTCAGTGATGAGGGAGGGAGCCTACACTGACTGACTGACTGTACATGTTCAGTGATGAGGGAGGGAGCCTACACTGACTGACTGTACATGTTCAGTGATGAGGGAGGGAGCATACACTGACTGACTGATTGTACAGGTTCAGTGATGAGGGAGGGAGCCTACACTGACTGACTGACTGTACATGTTCAGTGATGAGGGAGGGAGCCTACACTGACTGACTGTACATGTTCAGTGATGAGGGAGGGAGCCTACACTGACTGACTGTACATGTTCAGTGATGAGGGAGGGAGCCTACACTGACTGACTGACTGTACATGTTCAGTGATGAGGGAGGGAGCCTACACTGACTGACTGACTGTACATGTTCAGTGATGAGGGAGGGAGCCTACACTGACTGACTGACTGTACATGTTCAGTGATGAGGGAGGGAGCCTACACTGACCGACTGCATGTTCAGTGATGAGGGAGGGAGCCTACACTGACTGACTGACTGTACATGTTCAGTGATGAGGGAGGAAGACTACACTGACTGACTGTACATGCTCAGTGATGAGGGAGGGAGCCTACACTGACTGTAAGGAGGGAGCTGATTGTCGGCTAACAGCGGGGGAAGTGTCCGGACAGCTGTGACACGTTGGGGGCGAAGCTGCATGATCACGTCATCATGGCCCCACCCCCTATTCACAATGTCGTTATTTTCGGCACTGTGAAGCAGGGGGCGGGGCCACGATGACGTGAATCAAGTCACGCCACCCTCCCTGCTGCGGGCATTTCTTGTGTATTCTGGGGGGCTTTGGGAATGTCGGGTGGCTTGCCTGCCTTTCCGGGAGGCTCCTGGCCAAATCGGGAGGCTTGGGAAGCCTGGACTTCACGGAAAGGTATCTGTCAGTGTATACACCCAATTTCAGAGTTCAGGAGAAATCTTTCACCAATATCGTTCATACAGCTCGTCGTCTAGTGCAGTGGTCACCAACCTTAATTGAGATGTGAGCTCCACGAGAATAATTAAACCTCCTGGAGAGCTAATAACATTTTTGAAAAAAAAAAAAATCTGGCTAATAACCCAAAAGTTAAAGATCATTTAATGAAAATATTTCATGGAAAACAACAATGAATTTAATAAATACAGTGATATTGTTGCACATTTCACTTTTAATTACCGACTCCAAGGAGGGAAGTACAGTAGAGGAGCCAAAGATATAGGCAGGGCAGCTGTGTGATTTTTCTGTAGGGCTGGGCAGGAGTCACTCGCCCCAAATGCAGTCGACTCCCTGTGATATCCAGATGGTGTCCGTCACTTATTGTGTTGCCCTATGGCAATCACCTGCCGCATTCCCAGTCGCTTCACCCACCGCTTTGTCAGAGGTCACCTCGTCCTAGTTGACTCAGCAGCACTGCAGCTAGGTGAGCTACCCAGATTATGGCCCTCATTCAGACCCACTCGCGAGCGGCTGCCCGCTCGCAAGTGGGTCGATGGTGCGCATGCGCGAGATGCGCCGAGCGAAGGACTTTCCTTCGCTCGGAGTGTCTCATCAAAGGGGGCGTGCTGTCGATGTTGACTGACAGCACGCCCCCTTTGGTGGGCGTGCCTGCCAGACGGAGGCGTTCCCAAGGGAACGCCTACCGTCTGAAGACGGCCCCACTGACATCACTAGTGATGTCAGTGGGAGAGATTTTGGCTCTGATAGAGCCAAAATCACTCCTGGCCTTGCGGTTGAAAAACTCAACCGCAGGCTGTTGCTCGCAGTTTCGATGGTCGCGATGGTCAAGACCATCGCGACCATCATCCTGCACGCTCGTATATGCTGTGGGTGGTGACCCACAGTTATACGAGCGTCCAGGAGGGCGCTCCATAGTAAAGGAGGTGGGCCCTGATTCAGAGCGAGCACTCTGGTCAGAGCGTCCGGCTCTGAATCAAGGCCTATGGCGAGCTACAGGTTGGAGAACACTGGTCTAGTGTGTATGAGCCTTTAAAGAAGGAATTGACTGACTCAAGATTATGGCATATAGAGGAGGAGAAGACCAGCTCCTACAGCCCCCTCTGGGCCCCATGGTTCCAGGGTCTGCCAATGGACTTTAAGTAAATGTTTAATGTACAAAAATCCCTTAAGATATACATTGGTTTATTGCTTCTAACCCTTAACAACCTTGACTAGCTTACTTAACTTAAACTAATAAATAATGACACAACCAGAGCTTGGCTAAAAAGGTCACATGTTTTTTTTTTTATATTAATTAACCTAACCAGGGTGGCTAAGAGACGCTGCAAGCTCAGTTCTAGCATTCACATCACCCAATACTAACGATGCGAGGGTCTCACTTCCCTCCTGGGCCAATCCGAGAGGCTTCCACACAAAAGCGCCCGGGTCCCCCCGCACGGAGAAGGACAAATTCGCCATGGACATCGAGGGCAAGTGCCCCCACAAAGTTATCTTGCGCCACATAAAGCCACTGAGCTGCCACGTACTCCCGCCATGCTGCGCCTCCCCAAATTGGGAAAAGAATAGTGTGACGGCAACAAAAAAACGTAACGGGTGGGATGGTGGGTTTCAAAGATCCAGCAAAAAGGGGCTGCCTTTATAAACGAGCCAATATATACCATTCATCTGACCACACTCTCAAGCATATCATTGGCTCCACCAACCAGCTGACCAAATGGATCCAACTAACTGCCCAGCAACAAGGCTGTCATCAACAGCCAATCAGCAAAAAACCCAGTATTCTTATATATTCTTCAGCTTATTCAACTTTCGCCTATCATTACAAAAAATATTGAGAAGATGAGTGTTGGCCTGGAGGGGTAAGGGATGATTTACCACTTCTATAGGACATTCTCTGGATTTGTGGTTGTGTCTGTTCAGTGGAACTGAAATTTTAGATTTGAGTACTCCGTACTATAGAATAAATTTACAATTCAACATTAATGCATAAAAAAAAATGTTTTTATTCTAAGACTAAAGCAAATCTTCATTGTGTTTGTCCTGTCCTGGTAGTGTTCATTCTAGCACCCTGCACCTGTCACACCCCGTGCAGTTCCTCTTTCCTGCCTGGGGTGTCACTCTCTCTGCTCTGGTGCTTCTAGCACACTATGGGCCTCTTTTATCAATGAGTTTATCACTTTTTATGATAAATGGTGCTCAGCCAATCGGCTTCCAACGGTTAGAAAAATGACAGTTGGGAGCTGATTGGCTGAGCACCATTTATCTAAAAAGTGATATTTTTTTGAGTGATAAACTCGTTGATAAATGAGGTCCTATGTTCTGTATGTCATTTATTTTTATTTTTTTGCGTTCGCTGTCTGCTCAGGTGCTTCTAGCACACAGCTACACCCCAGGTAGGAAAGAGGAACTGCATGGGTTGTGGTAGGTGCTAGAATGAACACTGTCTTGGAATACCTGTCGTTTGCTATGGTTTATGGGAATCTGTTTTGTATATAGGGCGATGGAATAACGAGATTTATCTCTGCCGAAAATACCCATTTCTCGCAGGTAATAGGGCTGTATGCTTACTGATTCTTCTACAGTGTTCATATGTCACAGATTTATGGTACATGCTGGTTCTTTATTAATAGTTAATACTGTATGTCTGAAAGACCCTCTGTGACTCTGTTCTTACATAGAAATAGAATATGTACAAGATAACACAACATCACAATAACACATGTGCCATCCCCTGGGATTAGCTCTTCTCTTCACAATCATTTCTTAGTTTTTTTTTCATTTCACCTACTTTGTCTTCACACATTAATTAAAATTGCTACAAGTGATTATCTGGGATTCTGGATTCACTGCGCAGTCTTCCGCAATGCACTAATAATGGTCATGAATTCGCACTTAGGAAAATGACAGGTGAGGTGAGAGTGACTCTCCGTTAAAACAGGTGCTAATAGTAAAATAACAGGAAGGTGACTGGAGCATGAGGGAGCTGATAATCCCAGCCAGATACAGCAGATGGTGAGGGCGTCTGCTGTATATCCGCAGATGCTTTGTGTGTGTGTGTGTGTGTGTGTGTGTGTGTGGTGATATAGATGTGTTCTTCTATTACCTTGGTATGTCGTAATGCGAAAACAGAACCGAATGATGGCTTGTGATGCCGTAATTTTTTGCCAAAGTGAATGATATTAAAATAATAATACCCAGTGGAAGCCCAGATCCATCCTAAGCCAGTAAAGCCAGACCACACATGCAGGACTATCTGACTGCAGTCACACTCCTCTTCCCCACTACCAGCCAGGATACGGGGTATCACTCGGGAATCTTATCCCTGATAGAGTTTTAAGTGAAAGCAGGGTCCCATTCATACTTGTAGTGCAGCTTTGGCAATTACGCTGAGCTCGCTGTGTGAAAGCGCCACATTCAGACTTCTAAAGATGGCAAACGAAACAAAATGTCCGTGACCAGTCCTGGTCTGAGATCTTCCACAATGACTGTGTTCTTCCAAATTACCTAAATTTGAAATAAAAAAAAAAAGTCCATTCCTCCTCAATCACCCTGCACACTAGGGAAGTGGTTGGGATGCGGGAGGACGGCCTACTCAACCACACTCCCCAGAAGTCTGCAGTCTAAAGCTGGCCACACATCTAAAGATTATCTGTCCAACCAGCCAACTAGCTGATTGGTTGGAATGAAATCTGGTAATGTATGAAAGCAAATGACAATCAGCAATTTGCTCCCAAACGCTGGAAAATGGACAAAACTGTTGTTTGAACAAATAGTTTAGATCAAACATTTAACAAACTTGTCTGACGACATTTTCATCTGTTTTTCTGGCATTTAGGAGCAGATTGCTGATCATCAGTTACTCCCATACATTACTAGATTTTCATTCCAACCAATCAACTAGTTGGATGTAAGTTGGTCTAGTGTGTGGCCAGCTTTAGTTTTCTGGATAGCTCGGCCTGCACATTGCAGAAGTCCTGTCTGTTTTGCCTGCAGTCCTCCAGGTTAGGAGCAGTCCGTCATCCCAGGAAGCTGATATATAATATTAATGCTCAGATTCCATCCTATGATCCTAGAAGCTTGCACTTCTGCTCACGAATCTGCCAAGTGCACATACTGAAGCATCTCCTCTGTCAGATAGAAATTAAGGGATGGACAATGATATGAAAATCTATTCATAAATAGGCCATATTTCCCCTTCTTATGATATGAACTTTATCCATTCAAAAGAAACTGCGCTGACCGCGATCCAGGTGAGAGAATCTCCTGCAGCACAAAGGTCCCTTGATGTCCCATATTTCCTTTTTCTCTCCATTGCGATCTTTCATTTTGCTATCTGCTGTCTCCTAGTTACAGAGAGACCAAATAACTTCCATCTCCAAACGCCATCAAACAAAGCGCTCCCCATCCTCCTGCGCCAGCCACTTTCGACTCCCTATGACTTGCGTGCCGGATATTAATAAAACAAGCGCACAAACACAACAATGAATATAAATCGAGTGTTTAGGTCACTGAGGCATTTTCCAGGGGATGCCCAAGAGGGGCGTTTAAATCTGGGGCTGTTTGCTCACCGGTGGTGGAGAGTGTCTGGGATATTAAAGGTAAAACCTCTGTTCATTCATTATTCATTAAACACAATCTTATTCAATGTCTGCATGACTCCCCAGAACAACTGCCGGAGGGGAGGGAACCAAAGCTGCGAGATGGTCAGCACTGCGCACAGACGCTCATCACGTCAGTGTGTCGGATACATCCAGTGACCCAAATAAAGGACTTCAGTAATTGGGAGGCTCGTTCCTGACTTGGCTCTGTACAGTCATTGTCACATTATCCTTGTTTGTGTCTCAGAGTCCCCAGTCTCCCCGGTCACAGCTGCCACTGGTGCTTTGTGTCTGTAACGTCACCTGCCATAGGCTGGGTTCATGATATTTTGTCACTGCCTGTCTATAACATCTATATAGTGTATGCGCAGAAAGATGCTGGTTACACGGTGAGTGGCGGGGACTCTGCAGGGTAACACACCATCAGGCTGTCTCCGGAATTTGCCTTTCTCGCTGGTGATGAAACCTGGGCTTGCAGTTGCAACACATATAAATGTGATTATAAATAGCTGATATTGCATCTGTCCTAAAAACACTTCATTAGTCATCTGATTTGATTATAGATTCAGCCTTCTCCTTTATAAAGAGAATTCTTTGCACATAGCACTATACAGCCATGCATCTTTTCTATTAAACACAACTCGTCGTTAACCATCTATTGCAAATAATCTCAATATACTAAGGGGCCTATTCATTACGTTAATTATCGGGGGCCGGGCGGCAAAGCAAAAGCTACCGTTAGGCTGCGCAAACCGAAGGCCACTCCCCGATGTCAGAGGATGAATTCTTCCTTTACATCCTTGCAGTGGCTTTTGCCTGTAGCAACACTTGGGGCTCTATTTACTACAATCCGCATATTGAATGCAGATTGTAGTGTGATATTAACGACTGAATTCATGAATTCAGGCAATATCACAGGGATTTACTACAAATCCCTTGCAGGGACAGAGCTTGCGAGAAAGCTCTGTCCCTGCGAATCCCTTTCAGAGCCTTATAACGGTATTTTCACAAGAAATACTGTGTCTAGTTGAAGAGGTCACATCCAACATTGCTCTGGAAATATGCTGATGGCCTATGATAACTTTGAGCAGCTGCAATTATTAGCCAAGACAACTCTGTTATATGTTCTGGTTTATCTGCAAGTAGCAGGAGGCATGAATGTCCCAATCGCGGGATCTCAGGACAATCCTCCAAAATATGGTCTATCCCGCCAAATGCGGGACGGTGGGCGCTATGTACAGTGTAAAATCTCTGCTGTTAGCCGTCAGGATCTGAATCTCAGGATCCTGGGTCCTGTTGCAGCTTCGATTCATTTATTATTTATATAGAACCAGCAATATTCCATTGCTCTTTACAATTGGGAACAAAACTGGTTGGGTATGGGAGACCGCTAGTCGGGATGCCGGCGGTCAAAAGACCGACAGCGACATCCCGATGCTGAGAATCCAGACACTGGCTCCGTAATTATACTCCTCCCAGAGTATAATTACTCCTGCAGTTCTGGCTGTATGTCTCGTTTCTGCGCCGGGATTTTGACCGCCGGCATCCTGTGCGGCGGTAAGCTGACTACATCCCGAACAAAACAGTAATAAAACTACACTTTGTAATAAAGAAGTAAGATGGTCCTGATTGCAAGCTTACACTGTATAGGGAAATAGGAGTGTGATGCATGAGAAGTGTAATATATTGCAATGTTCTCCCCAGCTGGCATTAGGAAGTAAGCGCTATACAACATCTCACAGGCGCTATACAACATCTCACAGTCATCATTTGCAATCTGTATAATCCCTACTATAATATAAAAAAATATATATATATATATATATATATATATATATTCCATATCAAGCGGCACTCCCAGCTAGAAAAACACACAGTCCCTGGTGCCCTCCGTCAGAGACCAACTCTAGCCGGTCCCAATATACAATCCACATCGGCGGCACTCGGGTAAGAAAAACTTCTCAACTCGGGTATATTACCAACATTTCGGAGCCTTTTACTGCTCCATCATCAATGATGGCGCAGTAAAAGGCTCCGAAACGTTGGTAATATACCCCTGAGTTGAGACATTTTTTTCTGACCTGAGTGCCGCCGATGTCGCTTTTGTGTGTGTATATGTATGTGTATTACACACAACTATTCCGCCACTCACTCAGATATAAATGTATATTGCACGGGTGACCTCCAAAGTCCCACTTAGGTCTAATCCAATAACAAATAGAATGGCGCCACTCTGCGTCTTGATGCAAGCAGATAAGATTTATTCCATTCCGACGTTTCAGGCCTCAGTCCGTCATCAGGGATTTAACAGTACAAATACATAAAACACAATTTATATACATCCGATACTACCCATCACTGATGGGCTGACTTACCGCACCTGGACAGCACGCCGCCCGGCCATCTCCAGTCCCACACGCCAGCGTCCCTGTGAGGCCACACGGCTGCGCCGTCCAGGGCCTGGAACTCTGCTCCACCACCCCTAGTTACCTAGGTAACACAACCAACAATAACTAACCTTTCAAAAGTGACAGTCCGCAGCAAATATACAAATTCTATAAATCCGGATCAAGAACACAATATACATATATTTGTTAAATTTAAATATACCTAGAAAGGACAACAACATTAACTTATCTTTTTGAAAGTAATAACCTTATTTCTATATAACCTGTATAATAAACCGGTATCTTTAAATGATATTTTTACTCAGAGACTGTCACAAGTAAAGACTAATACTAATAATGACTATATTACAATAGAAGGCTATTTTACAAAAAAACATTGGGGACCTAATGATCCATGAAGGCCTCTAGGCGCTAAAGTTTCTAGCCTGAATATCCAGCGGCATTCTGCCTGTAAAAGGCTTTTGCCTCTATAGCCACAACCAATATTGGGGGTAATGTGATCGATCAATAATCCTAACACGAATATCCGCTACGCTATGTTTAGCTATTAAACAATGTCTCGCCACAGGTTAATCGCTCACTACGCTATTTAGTGCAGCTCTAACAGCGGACCTGTGGAGCGCCATGCACTTTTTGAATTGGCGTTCTGTCTTGCCCACGTAATCTATGTGGGCTAAACAGAAGGTAAATGACATGGGTGGTACTGCAGGTAAATGACATGGGCGGTACTGCAGGTAAATGACATGGGCGGTACTGCAGGTAAATGACATGGGCGGTACTGCAGGTAAATGACATGGGTGGTACTGCAGGTAAATGACATGGGCGGTACTGCAGGTAAATGACATGGGCGGTACTGCAGGTAAATGACATGGGCGGTACTGCAGGTAAATGACATGGGCGGTACTGCAGGTAAATGACATGGGCGGTACTGCAGGTAAATGACATGGGTGGTACTGCAGGTAAATGACATGGGTGGTACTGCAGGTAAATGACATGGGTGGTACTGCAGGTAAATGACATGGGCGGTACTGCAGGTAAATGACAAGGGTGGTACTGCAGGTAACTGGAAAACAAATGAAAAAACTTTTTACCAGTATTGGGGTGATTAAAATAATCAGTCGGAATTGCTGACCTACAAGTAATACAGTATGCAATCGGGAAGCCGACTGCCTAAATACCGGCAGCCGGCTTCCCGACTGTCATATCCCGGCAAGGGTGAAATGCCGGGCGTCTAGATGTAGACGCCCGCATTTCCCCGACGCCGGGAGAACGGCGCCCGGCATCCCGTGCCTAACCCTCCCCCCCCCGCGGCAACCCTTCCCCCCCCGCGAGCGGACAGCCGCAGGGGGGGAGGGTTAGGTTTAGGGCTCCCGGGTGGGACTTAGGGTTAGGCACCCCCCCGGGAGGGTTAGGGTTAGGCTAGGGGGAGGGAGGGTTAGGGTTAGGCACCCCCGGGGGGGACTTAGGTTTAGGCAGCGGGGAAGGGGGTGGTTAGGGTTAGGCACTTAGAGGGGGTGGTTAGGGTTAGGCACTTGGGGGGGGGGGGAAGTTAGGGTTAGGCACCCCTAAGGATGGTTAGGGGGGTTAGGTTAGTAGATACTCACCTATCCACGATCGGGATTTCCAGCGCTGTTGGGCTTCCACTGCTTCGAACTCTGTTCATGTCGGGCTGCCGCTGACGGGAATCGAACCTTTCATACCCATTCCAGTAATACAGCCTAGACGTATATTTGTCTGGGTTAGAGGGTGACCAGGTTTTTTTCTTTAATTTGGCCATGCGGTCTTTCAAATTGCACCCACGGGTATAACGTGGTAATAACCTTGTGTCACTCACACAATGCTGGAAGTGCTTTATCTCTGTTTACCACAGGCCATAAGGTTTTAGCAATTCTAGTAGTTTTATTACTCTTGGTGGTGACTTATTCATTATTTATTTCAGGCACTGGTTTCCAATGTGACGGGAAAACAAAGCTTTGCTGGATTTTTCTCGAGTCGGGTTTAATGTGCTCGTTTTAAATAGAACATAATGTGAGATCCTATCTAAGATTTCTTTGCCCTTTAGCGTTCACGAGCGGAATACAGCTGCCTGAGATTTGCACAGCCGTTTCCAGTAGAGACGGGAAGTTTTGCCTTCATCTCAAGACGGTTTCTTAGTTTTACATGAAGGTAAACAGAATATTTTTCCTCTGCGAGGACCAAGCAGACCTCTTACAGAATGGAGCTGAGCTTGAAAGACAATTTGTAGACCATAATGAAACCGTATACAGTAGCTTCTCATAGGCAAACGCAGGGGGGGTTTCCGTCTGCCTGGAAACCCATGACCCCCCCCATGACCACAATAGAAATAGTAATATAATATATTGTTACAAGTGCTGCATGTTTTTCTCAGTATCACAAATAAAATAATTAGCACTGTATCAGACAGTAATAAATAACCTGTGCACCAACTAGGAGATCTGGAAAACATGCACTGTTAGAGATGCACTGCTCTAGAGCCCAATATGTACATATATGTCCAGGGCAGTGCTAGGTTCTTCTGCTGCTCCTCCAGGGTCCCGGACTTGCCCCAATAATCTGGAATGGTGCCCACATCTATAATAAATACGTTTAGCTCAGGCAGGATGGCCTACTGGCGCACCTAATGGCATACTGTGATCGCTGATCCTGTATATGCTGGAATTATGACACACAATACACTATGTATGACACACATAATGGGTTACTGTGATCGCTGGTCCTGTATATGCTGGAATTATGACACACAATACACTATGTATGACTCTTATTAAAGCTGGTTAAGTGCTAATTATTCCCTCTTCATGGAATGGCCATACCCACTCTAAAATTAAGCATTTGGAAACCCCCCTCTGGAAATCCTGCGTTTGCCACTGCTTCTGTGGGTTACAGATCACAGGCCAGCAGCTATTCTCCGTGCAACAGTCACCTGCATGCACTGGAGGCAGCCTAGGACTAAACCAGTATTCACTTTATCAATTTGCTAAGTACTAATGACATACTGACTGTGCTTCATGTCTCACTGATGTTCCTACTGACAAGATGGACTCCATCCTGTCCTGTTGGGTGAGCCCATAAAATGCTTGTCTGACTAAATTATAACCCGCTTCCGCTCATAATCAGATAATCCATTAAGAAATGTACACTCCTGCCCAGAGGGCACTGCGGATGCTAGATTACCCTAACCAATGTTTTGCAGTTTTTGTGTGCCAGACAGATGGGTAAAGGGAGCCTAACCCAGTTTGTTGTATAGGGCACCATGGGGGCTTAGTCCGGCTCTGCTACCATTCACTTCTATTTACTCCCAGACTCTATTAACGCTCAGTGCGGCACAGAGCCCGTTCCGGCGACTCTGTGAATAACCGCTACAGTGATAACAAACTAAAAGTATTCAGTTTGGACAGCACGGCTGGCGTAGTGGTTAGCATTGCTGCCTCACAGCTTTCAGGTCTTGGATTTCATCCCCACCAAGACCCTAACTGTGTGTGTGGAGTTTATGTTCTCCCCATGTTTGTATGGGTTCCTTCCGGGTGCTCCGGTTTCCTTCCGCAATCCAAAAACATACAGAATACAAGTAACCTACAGGCCAGTAAGTAACATTAGTATGTGGTAGGGACTATAGATTGTAAGCTCCACTGAGGCAGGGACTATGGGCCTGATTCAGAGCCACTCGTAAGCGGCAGCTCGTCCGCTCCGAGCGATGTTTGCCAAACTGTGCATGCGTACGGATCGTTATACGCATGCGCGAACCAGTCAGTGCGGCCGAAATTCATGTGCTCGCAAAATAGCGAATGCCTGCTAATTTGAGTGACAGGATGAGGCGTATGTGGGTGGTAACAGGGGAAGGTGCTTGAAAACGGGGTGTGGAGATCCGATCGCAGGCGTGCTTAAAGGTCAAAACGGGCGTTTTATGGGAGTGCATAATTAAAACAGCAGCGTCATTGACCACGTCACTGGGTTTTTTTTTAAGCCAGAACTGCTCGCAAAATTGTGGTAGCAAAAACCAACCACAAGAATAACGAGCAGTTCATACCCTGTTCGATGTACTCGATTAATCTAATAAATAGCGGACATGACGTAGGATGCGAGCGGCCAGGGTGCGTAGTTTCCCAAAAAACGACCGCAAGTTTTGTTAGCTCGTTCAGACCTAGAGGCGTGAACAGACCGCAAACAGCGAACGGTTCATTTGAATAGCCACCTCTATTTTCTGGACAAGCGAGTGCAAATAGCGACCGGCTCTGAATCAGGCCCTATGTGTGCGCTTTATACATAACTCTTCCTGGCCCTGCAAAGTGAAACCTCTGTGCATCTGCAATTCTGCTAGAAAAATGTCTATAAGATCATAACATTGATTTCATCGAGTGTAAGGGAGGCCTGACAGCTGCACCATAACAACTAGCCGGTTGGCTACTGTCCGATCCATTTCCCTACAATGGTGCCATATAATAGGGGCTTATTTATTAAACATAACACAAACCAATCATTTCTGCATGGTGCATCTGTATCTGCTCTTTACCAAAAGCAAAGTTTCAGGCGATGTCAAAGATCTCTCCGGCATTCAGCTAAGTAACACGGTTCCGCAGTCCGAAAAGCAAGCACGATGGTTAACGCATTAGCCTTTGTAGATTATGGGCTACAATTTTGCAGGGAATTTAAGATCCCCATCCAGTAGCCTAAGCTTGCACAGGCAATGGCTGCACATGTTGCTGGAATAACGCCTTCCCAGCTGCACTACGCTGGCGGTGACACCGAGAACCACGGCTTAGGAGCCCCAGATAGATCTATCGGGGCAAACTGTGTTGTGTTTCTCCAATTCGCACCCACTGACCCCCAATTGTGAAAAGGACTAGTGTACATGTTTTTATATTCCCATACTTCTGAAAAGTACCTAATCACATTTTTTGGGGTTACAAAGCTCTCTAAAAAAAAAAGGGTGCTATAACTTGACCAGGATTAGGTTTTTGCCTAGGTTTCAACTTCGTTAGGGCCACACACTGTCACATAAACTCTCAAACCATTAGTTGCACACTGCGATGTTGCTTAGCTGTCTTGCGCGCCCTGATAGTGTCATGATGCCGCAACACGTGGTATTGACGCGTGGTGTCGGACTGCTCGTGGCTGCGCTAGACCGGTGAGTAATGATTGCGCTTTAGGTGTGGGTGTAAATGTTTTGTAGTTTGTCAGTTTTTTTATACCCTTGTCCCTGATTACTGGGGATGTCCCCGAAACATGTTGGCTCAATAAAGGACAACTGATGTTTTTAAATTGTAAAGTCTGCTGATTGCCTCCTGTTACCTGTTTTATTTATCCCTCTCAGGGGCCTATTCATCAAACGATAAATGGCCCGGTAACCGTGCGGAAACGTTAGTTTCTGTATTTTTAAGTTACCGGGCCATTCATCATTAGGGGTCCTACCGGACTCACCTGGTATTCAGCAAACTCCGAAAAGTTTCAATTTTCGGAGTTTGCTGCCGAGAACAAGCGCCATCTTCAGACAGCTCTTGTTCTCGGTTCCCCGATCCTTCCTATGGGAAGGAGTTCCGGGGATGCGAAGAGGGATCCGAGTGGATCCCTCCGCTGCCTCCTCACCAGCTCTCCGGCGGCAGTGCGCATGCATGACCCGAGCTCACACATGCGTTGCCGGGACGACGGGGAGCAGGTAAGTAACGCAGCTACAGAAGTAGCTGCGATACTTTCTATGGGGACAACTGCTTTTTGGAGCAGTTTTCCCATCACCGGAACAATGATGAATTACTCTGGTGTCAGGCTTCCCCCGCTGCAAATTGGCTACTAAAGTATCCCTCGCAGCGAGTTCTAAACTTCATCATCTGAGGCCATATGGCGTTCGATGATGAATAGGCCCCTCTATCTCTATCTAATGTATCCAATACTCGGCGGCAGTCGGGTATTAATATAATCACATATGCAGGGTATTATGCCAACGTTTCGATGCTTCTTTAATCCATCGTCATCAGGGTACAAAATGTGTTTGAACATTCACTAACCTTATACTGTCACCAAACACCACGTGCAGCAGCGGCAACTCAGTCCAGAAATGTGACGCTCAAAAATGACATCAATTCCGCGACTCGTTACCATAACAACTGTGTAAACATATACAGACACATATAATAATCACTGTGGAAGAGAATGACCAAAATAAACCTGGCTGGTCACAGGCCTCATTACTTGTAAGCATTACAACGCCTATATAGCAATCACAAAAACCCAGAGGCAAAAGTCAACATTGTATCAACAATGGAGATTTACTATCAAATTGACAGAGTAACATATACATATATCAAAATTAAACTTCTCGTGTTAGTTTAACCTATTCCAGTCAAATATTGCAGAATGTACGGGAACAGATGCCCCAGACCGAGGTCTGTAGGCAGCATCCCCACCGCACAAGATCATATAACATTACAGAAGAGTATACATAATAAGAATAAAAAATATTCACATAAAAACAATGTAACCCTAAGTTTTCATTCAAACCTTTTGGGCTCATAGTACCCAAACGGTGAATCCATTGGGACTCGCAACAGAGTAGCTTCAGGGATCTGTTTCCTCCTCTAATTGTTGCTGGAATATGACCTATCGACATATAGCGCAAGGGTGATAGATTGTGACCAGCCTGGGCAAAGTGTCTTGCCACAGGCTGTTCACTGATCCTAATCTTAATGGCCGTCCTGATCGCGGATCGGTGTAATGCCATCCGCTCTTGTAAGGTTTTGCCAGTTTTGCCAACATAACTGCGCCCACATGGACATGTCAACCGATGTCAAATGAAGTACTTCCTGCCGTTAAAAGGATGGTAAAACTGTCACCTACAGAGAGATGGCTACATACATTTGGATTGGGGTTCCAGGTTGGGATTATCTACGGAAGGCACCAGGGACGCTAGAGTTTTTTGACCTGTGAGTGCTGCCTGACAGTGAAAATAGATAGAGAGAGAGATAGAGATATATCTATCTATCTATCTATCTATCTATCTATCTATCTATCTATCTATCTATCAGGCAATCTATGAGACTTTTAGTCAGAAATGTATATATCACCCCAGCCGGTAAGGGGTTAATGTCACTACAGAAAGAATGTAGATGTGAAGCATGGATGTGTTTGGATACAATTGTTTGTTCCCCTGCTGTCTGTATTGTTAGTCAGTCTGGGGGAGCTCCAATCACTGTTTTCCCAACATGTTACAATTGCGCAAAGAACACTCAAGGAATATATAATTATTGTTTAGCAGTTTGCACAACCAAGTAAAGCGTTTAACACCAGCCGGATGATTATTCCTTTTCTAACAAAACTGATGTCTCCATATATTATTATTTTTTTATAAATCCACCCTATTTGCACAAATCTCTCATAGATCCAGCAACTATAATTTTGTATAATTCAGTAGGTTTCTTACAAACTTTAAGGCCCCCATACACGGTAAGATTTTACACACGATATGCACGACTTCGATCGCTCACAACGATCAATCGCGCATATCGCGTCGTACGTTTTCAAATCGCCCCGTGCATGGCCGGCATTAGAAATGCCAGAAGTTTGAATTGCAGAAGGAAGTAACAATTACCTGCAAGGGCTGATGCAGAGGTGGGCGCATTGATGACCTCGGATGCAGTGGAACGATTTTTTCCTCTGCCACCTCGCATGCGTCACAGCCGCACGGCTCACACACAGCGATAGATTAGAGATGGCAGTCGCAGTGAGATTTATTTACAAAGTGGGTGACAGGTAGTCACTTTCGCACTAGATGGCGCAGTCCTAGTGATGAAAACGTTCAGTGTAAAAATGAACAGACTAAAAAACAGATGGGTTTGAGGTTGTTCTATATTCAGTCATTTTTATATATATATATATATATACATAATACATCATCGGCAGTGTTAACTCTACAGGCGTTTAAAAGTTACACCTCACCTTTGCATTTTTAAGTATATTTATCCAGTATCTCAGGAAGGCAACAACCCAAGATAAACTGTAAAAAAAAAAATGTATAATGTATGTGAAATAAAATATATCTAAAAAAAAAAAAAAAAAAATGACTTAATGTACAGATTTTAGCAGGGGTCTGTTTGTGAAAAATTATGGTTTTAATTAAAGAGGAAAAAAAAAACCTTCTTTATTAAAATTCAGCCTGAACATACATTCACTATAAAGTAAGTGTATGAATACTGCACATGTTATTATAATCTTGTTCACAGATACGGTGATGATTGTAATTGTTATACAGGACTCAGGGGAGGAAAGGAGAGAATCCTGCACCTTCCTAATGGTGAATAGCCCCCAATATATCTGATCATGTTAGAGGTGGATCATCATGGTATATTAGTTGGGTCTAGAATGCCGAAGTCTAAGGACTGCTCCAGACGTACATTAATAATGCCGCTATTTTCCTCCCAGTAAACCACAGACATTAATGTGGAATATAGGCCCTGATTCAGAGCCGCTCGTAAGCGGCCGCTCGTTCGTTCTGACCGATGTTCGCACATTAATACGCATGCGCGAACCAGTCAGTGCGGCCGAAAATCGTTTGTTCGCTATATAGCGAATGCCTGCTATTTTGAGTGACAGAAGGAGGCGTATGTGGGTGGTAACAGGGGAAGGTGCTTGAAAACGGGGGTGTGGAATTGGAACGCAGGCGTGCTTAAAGGTCAAAACGGGCGTTTTAAGTTTGTGCATAATTAATCCAGCAGCGTCATTGACCACGTCACTTGGTTTTTTGTTACTCAGAACTGCTCGCAAAATAGCGGTTGAAAAAACCAACCACAAGAATAGCGACCAGTTCATACGCTGTTCGATGTACTCGATTAATCTAATAAATAACGGACATGACGTATGGTGCGAGCGGCAAGGGGGCGTATTTTTCAAAATTACAACCGCAAGTTTTGCTCGCTCGTTCAGACTTAGAGGCGTGAACAGACCGCAATTAGCGAACGGTTCATTTGAATAGCCACCCCTTGTTTTAGAACGAATGACCGCAAATAGCGAGCGGCTCTGAATGAGGGCCATAGTTCACCGATCACATCCCGCTGTCAGAGCCCTGCGTAATTGTGTACTCTCCGTAGACGCTTGCGGTTTCCTGATCAGGAAGTCACGGCATTCTGAAACACCCTCCTGGCCTAATAAGACAATCCTGTAGGAGGGGTAGATGGACCTTCGCTCACCTTATAGGGCTGTAAATGACTTGGCTTGTAAATAACAAAAAGTCACTACCAGAATACGGCATCCATGTTCACCTCGCCGGTCCCTGCATCCGTGTATTATAAGTCCAGCTGTCACGTCACTATCGCACGTCCGCTGCTGCGTCTCTGGCGGTTCTTGCACGGACCCCATCTGCTATTCAGACATGATGGCCCCCATTTATTAATGATCGCTATTGCAATGCCATCTGGGCATGACATTACCACCCATGATTGCATTGCAATATGTGATCATAGCAGCCGGATGAATCATCTGGCATGCGCAGGGACAGGGGCTCTGATAGCAGCCCACCCATGCGATATATGCCCGGAGAGTTGCCGGGGCTGACGCGCATGCGCAGTCACATTGAATGCATATGCACAGCCGCCATTGCCCTGGAACCCTCCGCCGGCTAATTATGCATGGCGTAGCCCATAGGCTACAACGGCTAACTCAATCTTCAGATGGCGTTAGCCAAAATCCGGAGAATCTGGCAGCATCGCATCCCCCATAGAAACCTATGGCTGCTGCCTTAATACATCTGGGGGAAACGTAGTATTTGTGGTTAACCCCCGAAAGGGGATTATATCTGAAATATACAATGATAAATGGGCCTCGATGTGTGGTGTGGCCCAGGAGGCCGGATCGCTTTGCATCCCTGTGCCCCATTAGCGCTGTCCATGGACGACCACTCGCATATATGCGGCGATAACTCATATTCTTACCAGTTATGGACGTGCCAAATGTTCATGCTGCGGCTTTGATCAGCTCATCGTCAAACATTGCTGCAGTTTTGGGGGCGGTATTGGCATCCCCTCACTTGCACACTACTCATACCACCATCATTGTCAACCCGTCTGTAGCTCTTTTCTGGATTTCTGTCTTCCAGTCTGGGGGGGGTTATGTACTAACATTGCTCTAGAGTCTAGGCAGTAAATTTACTACAGTGAGATTTAGAAGTGATGTTGCCCATAGCAACCAATCGGATTCTAGCTTTTATCTTCTAGAAGGTGCTAGTTAAATGTTAAGTAGAATCTGATTGGTTGCTATGGGCAACGTCTCCATTTCTAAAAACTCTCACTTTATTAAATATATGTGTTGGCGCTGAGCTCTTTAAGTACGCAGCTCTCGCTTCACTTTCATTTGCCAATGTCCTGTCCATAACGTTGCCCCCATCTTACCTCTAATATCTCTGCTCTTGTTTCCTTGATTAATAGTTCTAAACTTATTCACAAACACCCCAATTGATTGTTCGATATTTCTTTTATTTTTTTTATCTTTGTTCATAAGCATCATAATATTATCTGCACCATAGAAGCAAAGTTGAAATTTAGGGCCCCATTTATCAATGAACCTATATATCAGTGGCATACTGTATTTCGTTTAGTATAGCAGCGATACAAATGAATATGCCACTGGTATTTGAGATGAGCAAAGGGAGGTATGTTGGTGTAGTTTGGTTGGTTAAAAGGCTTATGTGTAAACAGAATTATTTTATATTGAATACTGAAGAACTCGGACAACCAATGTCAGGGCTGACACAGCGATGCAGCAGAGGATGAGGTGTATAGAGGAAGGTCAGCCTCGCCATTGCATACAAAATAGATTGTAGGAGTGACCGTCTGTTTTGGGGATGACCAGTAAGGAGACTATTGCAATAATCAATGTGAGAAATAATGAGGGCATTAGAGTACATGCAGTGTCTTGTGTAAGACACGGGGGTGTATTCTGGAGATGTTTCTTATATGTATGTTACAGGATTTGGAAACTGATTTAATATGCAAAGCAATAACCGTTCTGAGTCGAGGATGACACTTAGGCGGTGGGAAGGAAGGGACAGGGTATATTGTTCTGTGTTGTCAGGTCGGTAATTACTGTTGGCTGGTGGGAATAATATTATTATCTTTTGGCAGATTCAGTTTGAGGGGGTGAGAGGACATCCAAGGTGAAATGACTACCAGTAATGCAGGTCAACACAAATCATGAGATGTCCTTTGGAGGATAGGTAATTGTCAGTATCATCTATATACAGATGCTATGGAAGTCCGAAAGAGATTTTCCAAGAGAAATGGAGAAGGGCATAGGACCTGGGAGTATCCCTGTGGTCTCCAGCTGATGGAAAAGCAGAGAGGAAGTGCTTTCAAAGAAACAAGCACGGAAAGAGCAACTTCATAAGTAGGATTAGAACCAGGACAGGACTGTTGTGTCCTCAAGATGTAGAAATTGGTGAGAGATTTTGTTACAGAAAGGTGGAAGTTGTTGAAAGTTAATGGAGCATATTTCTGTGGATTTAAAGATATTTTTGGTAGAGTTCAATAACTTAGACCGCTAAGTAATGAAGGAGAGCTTGCAGGTGATCAGATTGTGGTCTGAGAGAGTGAAAGGGAAACTGAGTGTAGTCTACATCGCAGGTTCTCAAACTCTGTCCTCAGAACCCCAAACAGTGCATGTTTTCCAGGTCTCCTCACAGAATCAAAAGTGAAATAATTAGCTCCACCTGTGGATCTTTTCAGATGTGTCAGTGAGTAAAGAATACACCTGTGCACCTGCTGGGTGACCTGTGTGGGGTCCTGAGGATCGAGTTTGAAAACCACTGGTCTAGAGAAACCAAGCGCAAGTCAGTGGCCGTCCTGGTTAATGGGAGTCAGAACGCTGGAAGAGAGAGAGAGGAGGCCGGAGGCACAAGGAGAATGTGGACTATCAATGAGGATGTTATAATCACCCATGATGATGGAGGCCATGTCAGGTGAGGATGGAGGCCATGTCAGGTGAGGATGGAGGCCATGTCAGGTGAGGATGGAGGCCATGTCAGGTGAGGATGGTGGCCAGGCCAGGTGAGGATGGTGGCCAGGCCAGGTGACGAGGATGGCCATGTCAGGTGATGATGGAGCTATGCAGAGAAATGTACAAGGAATTATTGGTAAAATAAATGACCAGTAAATTATTTATGGCACACCAAATGGCAGCAGTTTTTATTGGCTAATTTTTTTTTTCTGGTTTGGTTTTATTGACTGATTTGTACCTTGTTATCTGATTCATTGTTTTATCTGAGGCTTGTGTTACCCTCTGTTAATCCCAGTCCTCTGTTTAATCTCCTGACATTTATTTCCTCGGCTTGTCAGGTGCTGAAGTGGGCTGCGCTGCGATGATGGCTGTGATAACAGCTGATCTCTCTCCTGCCATTAACACTTCTGCTTTCAGCCCAGAGTGACAGAGGTGACTGGTTGTGTTCCCCTGGTGTAAACGTGTGAGCTCTGCAATCACTTCAGTAAGAGAGGGATCGGAGGTTTATAGGTAGCGCATACAGATTGCCCTGGCAGCAGAGGAGAAGGAAGCTGTGGGTAACTCTTGTACGTTACATATTGTAGCGGATCAGGCCATTTCCAATGTGCGACGTTCCGGTGATTCATACTGTACAGCTGTAGCTTTACCTGTGGCATAGCCCATTGTATTTATACATTTCACATTTGGGGGACTGATAATGTTTTGGCTGAGGACCTGCTTGTTAATTTTGTACTATATTCTACGTTAATGTAGTAGATACATTGCTTTTTCCTCACCCCTAATCCCTGTGATATTACGAGGACGCTTTGTTCTCTTTGGGGCTGGACAGACAGTGGTGGACAGGTGCCTACAGTAGCTAGAATTGGGCCCTGTCTACTGATGGTACAAGTACGCATTGCTTTCCTATCTTACCATTCACATAAGCCAGGGGTGGGGAAACTTTTTTTTACTGCTCAGAGACATTTTGATATATATAACATTATTTGCAGGCCATGCCCCCTCTGCATGATGTCATATGGGGGGTGAGACCTCAATCGCCGTTGATTACAGCAATGCCAGGAGCATCTTGAGGATGCTCCGAGGAGCTGTAAGGGCAGCGGTGTGACCGTCTGATGCATCCTAAGGACACTCCAGGTGACACTGCTGCATAGATTTTGGCTGCAGAGACCATTCTAGGGAGAGACCAAATGATTCCGCGGGCCTTATACGGTCCCCGGGCCTGAGGTTCCCCATCCCTACCGTAAGTGCAGGCTACTCCCATCTGCTGCAGCACAAAACGGAAGGAGCTGGCCTTAGCCAGTCACATTATGTCTTGCTAGCCTCATATGTCTGTATGTATCATATGTGCCGCTATGTAAGGGCTGTATACAGCGGTAGTGGCGTTGATGTCGCGAATATTTTTTCGAGGACATCGTCACAATTAAGCAATAAACTACGCAGGGACAGCGGTTGTGTTAATACACTGTGAAATTCCTGAAGGCAATGTTTTTGGAAGTCTGCGCTTTCTCAGTCACGCACTTACCTAACACTGCGAATAGTCTCCTTCCCTGCAGTGTGGCCAGCAGCGAAGATTTGCCCAGCTCCAGCCTCCCAAACCTGTCTAATATAAAGCCTATGTACACATTTTAATCAATTTAGTCTGTATACATTTATATTTGTGCCTTTTTATATAAAGCACATAAATATGAATGTATATAGATTATTATAAAGCCTATGTACACATTTTAATCAGTTTAGACAGGTTTGGGAGGCTGGAGCTGGACTTGCCGGTCGCGCCACTGCAGGGATGAAGACTGGGGCGGAGTTTTGAGGTCCTACAGGGACTGATGGGGAAATTTTCTTCTGTCCCTGCAGTTTTCTTGATAATTAAGGGTTTTCTTCATATAACGCTATTCTGAGATGACATTGTGTATATAAAGTAAAGATTTATGCTGTATTTTTGACGTGTTTTTTTTTATTTCTGAATAGCAAAAAAAACATTTAACCACTGTAAAGAGCAATGGCCTGCTCCATACAGTGTGATACTCTGCGAGATGGGTATCAACGGAAATCGCGTTTTCTTTTCAGTTATCCCTTTGCTGCAACGATAGTTTCCGCATTATTTAAGTAAATATTACATTGCTTAATAGACCCCCTAAATGGTGGAGGAGACCAAGCTAAACGATGCGGGGAGGGAAACCAGCTGGGTACAGAGAAATTATATTTTCTGTTCCGAATGCATTGGGTAGAAACTCCCTGGAAAAAGGTACAACACATGGGCCCGTTTTGATCTGCTATCTGGGAACCTTATATTCCTTTTCCACCAAAATTCCGGGTCAGTCCCAGGATTTACTACATTTCCACTGCAGCACCGATTCGGGAATATAATGGGTCGGCGCCATTCACACTACACACGGCGGGTGCAGTGCCTGCGCTTGGAGATGGGGTGGGGGGGGGTTTGGGGTGTCCTTTCAGGAAGTTGTGATGTCACAGCTGTCACCGGGAGATGGGCAGGGAGAGATTACAGCCTCCCCGTATGAAGTGGGGATGGAGTAAAAACCAGAACAGTCTGGACCATACAGGGAGGTTGTAATCTCTCCCTTCCCGGTGACAGATGTCACACAGACAGCTTCCAAATACCACCCAATCACCGTGCTGGAAACTGGTCTCTGGTTGAAAGACCCAGGTAACCAGTTTTCATGTGTGAGCCTGACCTTTCCAATACTGTACTTGAAGAGGATCCTCCTTCCACCATTTGTGTGCCCTCTGCAAATGTGGGGATGAGCTGCACAAGTCAACATGCTGACGTAGAAATCGAGGTTGCTGCTGTGGAAGTGCACCAGGAGGATGAGGAGGATATTTCTGTAGTTGGCGCTAATAAGGATGATGAGGATGTTGATGCGAGGATGTTGTTTGTGTAAATCAGGCAACAGTTGTTGCCCATGGTATGAAAAAGCCCATTGTCGTGCCAGGGCAAAAGACAAAAAAAATCCACTTCTCATGTGTGGAATTATTTCCACCCAAATCCAGACAATTTTCAAGCCATCTGTACCCTTTGCAAAGCAAGAGTGAGTAGTAGTGTAGTTATCTCCTCCCTGATACGTCGCTTGTAGCACATTCATCAAATTCCAGTGTTTGCAAATTCAGAAACTTTGGCTAAAAAAGTAACAATCAGCCCAGCGTCTCCTAGCTGCTCCCTTCTCTCTGTTAGATCCAAGCGCCTGCAATCTCCACCACAAACACTTGCATCATCAACATCCTCAATCATGATCGGAAGTAGTCCTGCTGCATCCAATTTCATAAGCATGACTGACTCCTCTCCTATCTGTGATTCCTCAGAAGAATCCTTGAGTGCTACGCCTGTTGCTGCTCCTGCTGTTAGTGGATCTTCATTCCAGAAAGGGACCAGGAAGAAGACTACTTTTGGTAGTTTAACAAAAGACTAGACTGTCGGACAATCCTTTGCAAGGGGGTACAAGTATGACGGCAGTCACCCAGTTGCACAGTGGATTACTGACGCCATAATGGCTATGCTGGTATTAGATGTGCGTCCAGTATCCGCCATTAATGCAATGGGTTTTAGACAGTTAATTGAGGTCCTGTGTCCCCGCTACCATGTTCCTTCTAGATTCCACTCCACTAGAACAGCAATTCCCAGTCTGTACAAGGCCATTAAAAAAAAAAAAAAAACAACCCTTATTAGTGTCCTATGAAATGCCGTTGTACCCACTGTCCACTTAACGACAGATATGTGGACAAGTGGGACAGGGCAAACTAAAGATTACATAACTGTGACAGCCCATTGGGTAGGTGTATTGCCTCCAACAGTGCAAATAGCAGCAGTAGCATCTAAGAAATGTCAGCTCCTTCAGAGGCAGGCTACTCTGTGTATCACCGGCTTCACTTAGAGGCATAACGCTGAGAACCTCTTAGAGAAACTCAGGGAAATCATTGCAAAGTGGCTTACCCTGCTTGGACTCTCCTCTGCATTTGTGATTTTGTGACAATGCCACCAATATTGTGAGAGCATTACATCTGGGTGAATTTGAACGTGTCCCATGTTTTGCTCACACAACTAATTTGGTGGTGCAAAAAAAAAAAAAAAATGATGGGCGTGCAGGAGATGCTCTCGGTGGCCTGAAAAATTTCAGGACATTTTTGACATTCAGCAACTGCATGTCGAAGATTGCAGCACCAGCAAGTACTGTTGACTTTGCCCTGCCATCAGCTGAAGCAAGAGGTAGTAACTAGGTGGACTTCTACCCTCCTATATGCTTCAGCGGATGGAGAAGCAGCAAAAGGCCATCCAAGGCTACACAACGGCCTATGACATAAGGAAAGGAACGGGAATGCACCTCAGTCAAGCGCAGTGGAGAATAATTTCTGTGTTGTGCAAGGTTCTCAAACTCTTTGAACTTGCAAAATTTGAAGTTAGTTCAGACACTGCCAGCTTGAGTCAGGTCATTCCCCTTATCAGACTTTTGCAAAAGCAGCTGGAGAAACTGAAGGAGGAGCTGAAACGGAGCGATTCCACGAAGTATGTCAAATCAAGCCCTTCATTCGCTTTGCCAGGATCCAAAGGTCGTCAATCTCCTGAAATCAGATCACTATATTTTGGCGAACAAATTTAAGTCATATGTGTCTCTTTGTGCAACCTTTTGGCCTAAACTAGATTAAATCAGTATTGTGAGCTGTGAGGTGGTCAAAATTGACTGGAAATAAATGTAATTGAGGTTAATACTATAGGAACAAAAACAGACCCAAATTATGTGATTTTAGCTGTTTTTATGATTTAGTAGAAAAAAATCTAGATCCAAAACACAGAGATACAGATCCAAAACCAGAACAAGGGGGTTAGCGCACATCCCTAGTTTTTATATACTATACTGGCTATTGGGAATGTTATACTGGGCAGTATAATGTTTCGCATATAGGCCCTGATTCAGAGCCGGACGCTCTGACCAGAGCGCTCGCTCTGAATCAGGGCCCACCTCCATTAATATGGAGCGTCCTCCTGGACGCTCGTATAGCTGTGGGTCACATCGAAACTGCGAGCAAAAGCCTGCGGTTGAGTTTTTCAACCGCAAGGCCAGGAGTGATTTTGGCTCTTTCGGAGCCAAAATCACTCCCACTGACATCACTAGTGATGTCAGTGGGGCCGGCTTCAGACGGTAGGCGTTCCCTTGGGAACGCCTACGTCTGGCAGGCACGCCCCCGACACGCCCACCAAAGGGGGCGTGCTGTCAGTCAACATCGACAGCACGCCCCCTTTGATGAGACACTCCGAGCGAAGGAAAGTCCTTCGCTCGTCGGGTCTCGCGCATGCACACGACGAAGCTCCCTCCGTCGTGCGCATGCGCAGTGCGGACCATCGACCCACTTGCGAGCGGACAGCCGCTCGCGAGTGGGTCTGAATGAGGGCCATAATCCACAAACACCAGTCATCGTGTTTTTACTTTGTACAGTCTGTGGTTGACACACATTTGTATTTATTTTATTTAAATTACTTCTATCAAAGTTTTATACTTTGCAGATTATTGTTTCATTGTTTCAGTGGCTGTGTGTATGAACATTCAGATTACATTATTATAGCTAGATTATAACAGAATTATCCCACAGAACCAAGTAGGAGGATTAAGCCTTTCCCTAGAAAACCTGGATAGAGATAGAGGAGTCTAAACCCTTCTGGAAATAGTTTGAATCACAAATGCTTATTGATATCATCTAAAGAGCATGATATACTGTAAAGCTAGAGGCAAGGCTGGCATGATAGCATTATATAGAACCAGATCACGCTGCAGTGTATTCTCTCATATAAGTAACTAATAATACATATTATTTGTTGGACCATCCTTTCACGCTATGTTTGTGCCGCAGCACCTCCCATGCATCGGGTTTCAGATGCAGATAAAACATTGGGCCTGATTCAGAGCCCGCTCGCTATTTGCGGTCGTTCGTTTTATAAAAAGGGGGTGGCTATTCAAATGAACCGTTCGCACTTTGCGGTCTGTTCACGCCTCTAAGTCTAAACGAGCGAGCAAAACTTGCGGTTGTAATTTTGAAAAAAAACGCCCCCCCTGGCCGCTCGCACCCTACGTCATGTCCGCTATTTATTAGATTAATCGAGTACATCGTACAGCGTATGAACTGCTCGCTATTCTTGTGGTTGGTTTTTTCAACCGCTATTTTGCGAGCAGTTCTGAGTTAAAAAAAAACAAGTGACGTGGTCAATGACGCTGCTGGATTAATTATGCACTCTCTTAAAACGCCGTTTTGACCTTTAAGCACGCCTGCGTTCTGTTCTCCACTCCCCGTTTTCAAGCACCTTCCCCTGTTATCACCCACATACGCCTCCTTCTGTCACTCAAAGTAGCAGGCATTCGCTATATAGCGAACAAACGATTTTTGGCCGCACTGACTGGTTCGCGCATGCGTATTACAATCCGTACGCATGCGCAGATGTGCGAACATCGGTCAGAACGAATGAGCGGCCACTTACGAGCGGCTCTGAATCAGGCCCATTATTTGCAGGAATACTTGGGTGGGATAGAGATGATTGTGTCTGGTGTTAGGGAAAGCATAATGTTCATGAGTATTTCCTGTTTCTCTTATTTTGCTTTCTTTATAAATAATGAAAGATAATGGTGATTAGTAAAGCCTGTACTTTGCACAAGCTGGAACAATTTACCACTTACATACAGTTGGATGTGATGAGGAAACTGTTTGCCAACATGTTCCTGGACTGGCTGTAAGATCCTTACGGATCCTGTAAGGCTTTAGGTAATCACCGTATTTGTTTGGGATGTAGTCTGGATCCCGACGGTCTAAATGCAGACCGCCGGCTTCCAGACTGCTTTATCCCGACTAGGGACGAATGACAGGCGTCTCTAAATCTAGACACCTGTCATTTGCCCGACGTGTGGAGACCGGCGTCCGGCATCCTGATCGAGCGGATGCCGGGTACCGCAGCGTACAGCCGCGTGGGGGAGAGGGTTAAGTTTAGGGCTCCCGGGGGGGACAGGGTTAAGCACCCCCTGGGAGGTTAGGGTTAGGCTAGGGGGAGGGAGGGTTAGGGTTAGACACCCCTGGGGGAGGTTAGGGTTAGGCACCCCCCTGGGGGACTTAGGTTTAGGCAGCGGGGAAGTGGGGGTTAGGTTTAGGCACAGGGGGGGAGGTTAGGGACCCCTAAGGGGGGTTAGGTTAGTAAATACTTACCTTTAGGACCATCGGGACTTCCTCCTTTGTCGGGCAGGCCGGCCATAATACATATCACACCCATTTGTTTTAATAGCGCACTGATGACGTAAATCACTGCAGTCTAACTATTCCGCTGGGAAGGGCAACATATTTGTTAGTAACTATGGGCCTGATTCAGCAAAGAACACAGTTGCTTATTGGCACGCAATCGGTCGATTGTTGAGTTCTGCGAATGCGTATGCATCGCAGTGGGTGTGCACAAACCAGTCCTTTGCGATCGGGACTGCGATCAGCGACTGCGCAGACCCATCAGTGTGACTGACAGGAAGTGCCATTTCTGGGTGGGGATGGGGGGGTGGTCGGCCGAATGCAGGCGTGCCAATGCGTTTGAACGCTGTTGCATGGGCGTGCATAAATTATCCACTGCAATACCATATGCAGTCTGAGGCCTCATAGCGTGCGCTGAAGTCGGCAATTCCTTAGTGAGGTCTGACTTGCCTTAACTGTGTGTGTATAGGTCCGATGGTACTCGATTGTACCAATGTTTTTGCAGTCTTGCTAACCATTAGGGACGTGCGTGTAAAGTGGGCGTCCTTATGTAGTGCGGCAGCATTGCGATCGCTATGGATTAGCATACTATTGCACTGAACTGCACGTGTACGCTATATTGCGTTCCTTGCTGAATCAGGCCCTATGAGCCTTGTTTAGAGGTCGTTGTATTTTTATGCATACGTTGAAGTGCAAAATGCACCAGACACTTCCATCAAAACACAACGGTATTTCAGTGTCTGTATCCTTGTGTCCACAGTAGAGAAGATGTGTGCTAGTTGAAAGTGTTGTTATTAATTGTGAAAGCTGTATTGCCGTATTTGTACACGCTACATGGAGTGTCCTATATACAAGAGAGAATAGTATCTTTTTATTTAGGGTGAAACGGCTAAATGCAAGATGGTGCCCCTTTCTGTATGTAAATATTGCTAGAGTTTGGCTAACGTTCTGAGGGAAGAGAAGGCACCAACCAATCAGTTTCTAACCGCCATGTTACAGGATGTAAATATATAGTTTTTGCGCTAATTTTTAAAGAGGTCTGACATGTGAATGAAACGCTGAAATATTCTAAATTACTTATATAAAGTTATTTATTGCACAGTGTAACAGTAAAAAGGTTGCAAACGGTTGCTATTATATTAATGTATATTCCTGTAAAAATCACAATTAAATGACATAAAAAAACCATGAATACAAAAAAAATATAACGTCTCTCATGTTTATACTCCAGGGGTCTATAAATTGCGCCCCTGTAATGGCTATTAGTGTGACTGTCCCCTGTAATGGCTATTAGTGTGACGGTCCCCTGTAATGGCTATCAGGGTGACGGTCCCCTGTAATGGCCATCAGGGTGACGGTCCCCTGTAATGGCCATCAGGGTGACGGTCCCCTGTAATGGCTATCAGGGTGACGGTCCCCTGTAATGGCTATCAGGGTGACGGTCCCCTGTAATGGCCATCAGGATGACTGTCCACTGTAATGGCCATCAGGGTGACGGTCCCCTGTAATGGCCATCAGGGTGACGGTCCCCTGTAATGGCCATCAGGGTGACGGTCCCCTGTAATGGCCATCAGGGTGACGGTCCCCTGTAATGGCTATCAGGGTGACGGTCCCCTGTAATGGCCATCAGTGTGACGGTCCCCCTTGTAATGGCCATCAGTGTGACGCTCCCCTGTAATGGCTATTAGTGTGACGGTCCCCTGTAATGGCTATTAGTGTGACGGTCCCCTGTAATGGCTATCAGGGTGACGGTCCCCTGTAATGGCTATTAGGGTGACGGTTCCCTGTAATGGCTAATGGCTATTATTGTGGAGGTCCCCTGTAATGGTTATTAGTGTGATTGTTATTAGTTTCACTATGTTTTCTGGGAGATTTTTCAGAGAGTCATTTCAGTCTGGTCCTCCTGACCTATATGTACCCACATTGCTCCACAAATTGCGTTGATCAGTATATATTTCAATAATATAAAATGAAAATAAATACAAACAATAGAATATTTTGTTTTTATTTTCATTTTATATTATTGTTGTATTATGATATTTTATATATATAACACTGAAGGTTTTTCGAATATATCTATACATATTGAAGTATATACTGATCAACACAATTTGTGGAGCAATGCGGGTACATATAGGTCAGGAGGACCAGAAAACATAGTGACACATACACAGTTCAGCTAGGTAGCGGTATGCTCCTCTATGTAAGCGGTGATGATACAGTGTAACAGGGAACCTGTGGGGGCCTTGTATGGCCCTGTAATGCTGGGGAGTCTTAGGGCCCATCCACACATGCAGGACGCCACTGGAAAGACGCATTGTGGAGCGCAGTAGAGCATGTCTGAGATCAGACCTCTGGTGAGAGAGACGCTCTGGATCCTAGTGCGTGCTGGTTCTGAGGCCAGGAATAGAGGTGGAGCCGCACACGTGCAGTAGAGCATGTCTGAGATCAGACATCTGGTGAGAGAGACGCTCTGGATCCTAGTGCATGCCGCTTCTGGGGCCAGGAACAGAGGTGGACCGCACATGTGCAGTAGAGCATGTCTGAGATCAGACCTCTGGTGAGAGAGACGCTCTGGATCCTAGTGCATGCCGCTTCTGGGGCCAGGAACAGAGGTGGACCGCACATGTGCAGTAGAGCATGTCTGAGATCAGACCTCTGGTGAGAGAGACGCTCTGGATCCTAGTGCATGCCGCTTCTGGGGCCAGGAACAGAGGTGGACCGCACATGTGCAGTAGAGCATGTCTGAGATCAGACCTCTGGTGAGAGAGACGCTCTGGATCCTAGTGCATGCCAGTTCTGGGGTCAGTAATAGAGGTGGAGCCACACATGTGCAGTAGAGCATTGTCTGAGATCAGACCTCTGGTGAGAGAGACGCTCTGGATCCTAGTGCATGCCGCTTCTGGGGCCAGGAACAGAGGTGGACCGCACATGTGCAGTAGAGCATGTCTGAGATCAGACCTCTGGTGAGAGAGACGCTCTGGATCCTAGTGCATGCCAGTTCTGGGGTCAGTAATAGAGGTGGAGCCACACATGTGCAGTAGAGCATTGTCTGAGATCAGACATCTGGTGAGAGACTCTCTGGATCCTAATGTGCGCCGGTTGTGGGGTCAGTAATAGTGCTGGAGCCACACATGTGCAGTAGAGCATGTCTGAGATCAGACATCTGGTGAGAGAGACGCTCCGGATCCTAGTGCGTGCCAGTTCTGGGGCCAGGAATCGAGGTGGAGCCGCACATGGCAGTAGAGCATGTCTGAGATCAGACCTCTGGTGAGAGAGACGCTCTGGATCCTAGTGCATGCCGCTTCTGGGGCCAGGAATAGGGGTGGACCGCACATGTGCAGTAGAGCATGTCTGAGATCAGACATCTGGTGAGAGAGAAACTCTGCATCCTAGTGGCCGTTACAGGGGTAGCAGTGTTCAATTACCAGTTGTAATAAAGGACACCTGACCACAGGGCCACCAGGATATTTTGCAGCCCCCATACAAGCCCAGGCCGGACTAATTAGTACCTGCCGCCCCCTGTCTGTGCCTCTGCCTGACAGTCTCCTCATTTGAGCAAACATTTAACTGCGTTCATTCATGAATGATCTTTCCAGTGCTTGATAAACCAATCAGACACCACAGTCCCTATAGCTGGCTATGTGGAAAAAAATAGGATCTGCAAGAGAAACCAGAAAAGGGCTGTTATGACATAACTCATGCCATGCACCACAGAGGACCAGTAAAGATATAAGCCAGCATAATCTTTGACTTTTTCAGGGAAGCTGGAGCCCATAAAAAAAAAATCTTCAGAGGTCCACTCGAAAGATAAAATAATCTTAAATTTCCCCCTGCCCCCAAAGCTATTGAGATCTAGAATCATTTAAGGGAAGGAAATTGTATTGCTGTGTAGGTCTGGTCCAGTGGGGCTAATAAAATGCCCTTCTAATGCATCACAATTACGCGGTGTTGTATTTGCAGTAAGAGCAGCTTCGCTTCATATACAGAATCTGAGGGACCAGTTCTGTTTTTGCCCTAGAAATGTGGTCTAGTTTTCTTGCATACAGATGAGCCACTTCCTCATCTCCCCAAATGGCCATGCACCCACCTCCCATGTGCTCGTCCCTGGTGCCATCTGTATGTCATCAATAATTTTAGATCATAAAATCTAGGTTGGGCCATTCAGGCAATTATATACATGGCTCTACGACTGTGCTCTAGATACTGCCAGCGTAGAGGGAGTTGTTCCCCTGTGGAGCCAGTTTGTAAATGCTGAATATATTATGTACGTTTTGCAGGTCACATGCTGTTCAGGAGAGAAGAAACAACTTCTGCTTGAATAATTTCTTTCTGGGAATCTGAGAGACGGATTAAGATCTTGCAGCTTTTCTACCTATAATTAAATCCGCTATTCCTTCTGTCTTTATATAATCTATTAGTGGTGTAACTTGATTATTGAATATTTTGTTCATCGTGTAATATACTGTATTGGGAGGCATTTTTATGTACAAAGCCTTAGCCGACAATTTCTCAACTAAAAAGTCATAAAGACCTGTTTATTGAAGTACAAATATTTTACTATGGAAAGTGATCTGAATGCAAACAATTTTTAATTCCACTTAATCAATAGAAAAATAATTATAGTCATGCTTGGGACCAAGGGTATTTTGGATATCGGAATATTCTGTATTTTGGAATAATTCCATACCATATTGAAATGTCTTAGGAATAGGGCCCAAATCTAAACACAGAATGCATTTATGATTCATATACATCTTATACAAACAGCCTGAAGGTAATTTTATACAATATGTTCAATCATTTTGTGGCTCAAACAAAGTTTGTGTAGATACATGAAATTAATTTATGTCATATACACCTTATACATACAGCCTATAGGTAATTTTATACTTTATTTTCAATAATTTTTTGCCTTAAACAAAATTTGTGTACATGGAACCATCAAAAATCAAAGGTTTCACTATCTGTCATGCTAAAAACTGTACTGTAGTTTATAAACATTGCAGCAGTACCGATAATAACACTTAAATTAGCAGCATGGTGCCAGCAACCCAGTGTCATTGTGGGCAGTTCAGAGTAGTAGAAGTAGGGTAGGAGAAACATGTGAGGGTAGAGGGCCCTGCTCGTGAGAACTTACATTCTGAAGGGGAGGGGCAGACAGACAGGGGTGACACAGAGGGGATAGACAGGGATGAAGGAGCATGGAGGAGTGGGTTCGGATGAGAGCTGGATGGTTTTGATGACTTATATAATACAAAGTGTAGCTATTAAATAATGAGACTGATGCTATAATTATGTTTATATTATATTATGTACTCCTCTTCTGCAGCCGCACACCGCTGCATTCTTATTTCCCATTGGTCAGAGCTGCGCTGTACGTCATTATCTGTCATCTGTCTCATCAGCTCCTTCATTTTCTTCTTTACCTCAGTAACTGATGCAGAACGGGTCCCCGAGTACAGATGTGACTTCAGGGAAAAGATAGAAGTCACACGGTGCTGGGTCTGGCGAGTATGGAGGCTGCTCTAGCTCTGACATCTGTTCCTCTGCCAGTAGCTGCGTCACAGAGAGAGCTGTGTGGGCTGCTGCGTTTTCCTGATGAAAACCATTGTCCTACAACTCTGGCCCCTTCTGATTCTTTCCCGCAAAGTTCCTAGAACATTTTTGTAGTAATGTTGATTCACTGTTGCGCCTTCCGGTTTCCAGTCTCCAAAAATAACAACAAGCATGCGCTCCCAGTTCCGTATTCTTTTATTCCAAAATAACACCCTTGATAATTATCACATGGCTTTGGATTTGCTTTGACGTGGTTTCTTCATCCTTGGTGATCAGTGGCAAATGCAGGATTTCTAGAGGGGGGGTTTCCAAATGCCTGATTTTAGAGTGAGTGTGGCCAGTCCATGAAGAGGGCAGAATTAGCACTTATCCAGCTTTAATATGCTTTATACAATGTGTATATGTGCAATAATTCCAGCATATACAGGATCACAGTAAGTTTTATGTTAGATGTGGGCACCATTCCAGAGCATTGGAGCTAGTCCGGGAGCCTGGAGGAGCAGCAGAATAACCTAGCACTTCCCTGGACATATTGTACATATTGGGCTCCTATTGCAGTGCATCCATAACAGTGCATGTTTTCCAGATCTCCTAGTTGGTGCACAGGTTATTTATTACTGGCTGATACATGTTAAAAGATCCACAGGTGGTGCTAATTATTTAATTTGTGATACTGAGAAGAACATGCAGCACTAGTAAAATTCTATTATATTACTATTTCTACTGTGGCCATGGTATGTGCTGGGGAGGGGGGGTTTCCAGGCAGATGGAAACCCCCCCTGCGTTTGCCTATGGTGGTGATGGTGTTTTCCAGAGAATGGACTGGCATTTTGTCTCAGGATTGTACTGGAAGATCCATGTTTCATCACAGTTAATAACCTTATCTAAAAAAATATCAATCCGCTTGAATTTGTTCCAAAATGTCTGTACAGCTTCCGCTTTTTCTTTCTGCTCGGCAGTGAGAAGCCTGCGAACAATCTTAGTCAAGCTTTGCGTCAAGATTTTACCATGACAAAAGTTTGTACCAACAGTTTCTTGTCGACGTTTACCATTTCTGCTATCATTCCGATGCGGAGTCGATGATCAATTTGAACAATTTACAAAAATTAGTTTCCGCATTTTCATGTGTTTTGATGCCTTCCAGGACGTTCATCATCTTCAACATCCTCACGACTGTCACTAAATCTTTTGTGCCACTTAAGCACATATGCACATGACATACAATCTGTCCCGTAAGCCTTGGTTAGCATACGGAAAGATTTGGTGGGTGTCTTGTGCAATTTAACTAAACATTTTAAGTAAACACGTTGCTCTACTTTTGAACCAAGCATTTATACAATGCTCAGGAAAAAGACAACTTCTTCAAATGCCGTGTGAACGCAAACGATCTGTGTGAAAGTGGCGAAGCTTGCAAAACCGTTTTTAGATAGTCCAAGGTCAATGTTCACACACTCCGATTTAACTCGCGCAGTATGGTTTATTTTTTACAAGCACAGTCTCTCTATTTAATAGCTATATATATATATATATATATATATATATATATATATATATATATATATAGCAGAGCCGTGCAACCTGTAGATTACGATCCCAGGTAGGTCCCAGGAACTTGTTTTATTTTACCGTGGTTGCCAGTGTGCAAATTCATTCTTGTGTTCCGTGACTAACCTATGTGAAGTGAAAACATACAGTTTCAAAGAGAAAAAATTATATTTTGTTGTATTCTTGTTGAATGGTTGGTGGCATTTATCTGTAAAGATCCTTCACATTTGGGTACAGTAGCTACAACCTTGCAGAGGCATTGTATGTGTTGTACTGGTTAAATCGTTTCGTGCATACTAATTAAATGTAGCTTTAGAAATGATGATATATTTGTGGTGGTAAATGAAAGTATCCACGTTTGACCACTCTGGAGCGCGTTTTAAAGCTCCTAATGAAGTGAAACTTGGACAGCAAATACTTCAGATGAGGCCCTAACCATTTATTTAAAAAAATATATATGAATTACAAATTTTGTCACCAGTTGGCGATAGACATCACTTGAAGAGCGCTACAATTGTTAAATGTGTCCTCCATTGTGGTCAACAACAGTTTCCATTGGAAGAACAGCATTCTTTATAGCAGAGATTAACATGTTAGGTGGAATAGCCATGACGTGATCTCTGGGCCTGATTCAGAGCCGGAAGCTATTTGCGCTCGCTCGTTCAGAAAAAGGGGCCGGCTATTTAAATTGAGCTCTCGCTCTTTGCGGTCTGTTGACGCCTCTATGTCTGAGCGAACTAAACATGCGCTCGCTATTTTGTAAAGGCGCCCCCTGGCCGCTCACATCATACGTCATCTCCGCTATTTATTAGATTAATCGAGTACATTGAAAGGCGTCTGAACTGCTCGCAGTGCTTGTGGTTAGATTTTCCTACCGCAATCATGCGAACAGTTCAGGCTAAGAAACAACCATGTGACGTGGTCGATGACACTGCTTTGTTAATTATGCGCACCCTTAAAACGCCCGTTTTGACCGTTTGGCACGCCTGCGTTTGGATCTCCACTCCCCGTTTTCAAGCACCTTCCCCTGTTACCACCCACAAACTCCTCATCCTGTCACTCAAATTAGCAGGCACTCGCTATTTTGCGAACACACGATTTCCGACCGCACTGACTGGTTGGCGCATGCGCATTACGAACCATGCGCAGATGTGCGAACATCGCTCGGAGCGAGCGGCCGCTTACGAGCGGCTCTGAATCAGGCCCTCTGTTGCGGTCTTTCAGATCTGACAGGATACCAGTATGTTGTACTACCCGATTCATCTGTTTCTTCAAAAACCCACAACCAAAAGTCACATGGGGTGAGGTCAGGTGATCAGCAATGGCCAAGATATCGTAAAGTAGCGGCTGAGGACCCATTCTGCCTTAGCAATTGTAGCGGTTTTCATGTAATCTTTAATGCCAGCTGCTGTTGTCCCACCCTCTTATCCTATTCCTCATCAGTCTTCATATCTTAGTCACCTCACTTATCTATAACCATATTATGTCATAAGGTAGTGCCCCCAATTCATATTAAGCCAACTATAACTGGATGGTGTATTTTATATAGTGCTGCCTCGTCGTCCCCTCCTCCAGGACAGAGATAGGTGCGTGAAGGGGAGGTTACTGCTGCGCGGTTACCTCCGGTGAGTCATTGAGTGACACATTTACCAGAATGACAGCGGCAACTGTAATTTTGCTGACACATGGAAAGGACTTCCGACATTAGGGTGTTCCTGGGCACCCTCTGGACACCATGTGTGAGCAGGCATATGCCAGCCAGTCTACCCCCTTGATCTGTATAGGGTGGCATTGCCTTTGATGAATACAGTATACCCCCAAGTAACATAACATATAATTTGGTATGCACCAGCACAGGATGAGAATGCGGCTTATCCATTAGCTAGTTGTCACTATAGAGAGCACTCCGATTCCAGCTAATTGATCGGCTAGATCCTAGCTCATATTAGTGCTTGCTCTGCCCGACGCTCTCTGGGGGTAGTAGAATCATTAAGGGCTCTATTTACTACAATCCGCATATTGAATGCAGATTGTAGTGTGATATTAACGACTGAATTCGCATTCCCAATATCACATGGATTTACTACAAATTCCTTGCAGGGACAGAGCTTGCGATAAAGCTCTGTCCCTGCGAATCCCCTCCGCACACTAGTCACGGCATTTTTTTAAAAAATACTGTGACAAAGTGCCTGCGGCTGGCCATCGCTGCTAAGCTCCGCCCCCGCGATCACGGCCCCCCCGCGACGTCCCCCCCTCCATTAATTACACTTACCTGCATGATCCGGGCCTCCGGTGATGTCCTCCATGCCTCCGGTCAGGTGATATCCCATACAGCTGATTACTGGGACCGACTCCCGGCTCTGCTCTCCCCGTTAGAGCAGAGCAGGAGTCCGGTAACCGGGGGAGACCCTGGATAACGTTATTATCACCGGGCCTCCCTAGGTATTTTTTTCACATTTTATTTTTAGTATCTCTGGACGGATCACATTTCCCATTACAATTATGGGAAATGCGATCTGCTTACTAAAAATAAGTGATATTTATTAACATTATTTTGACTAAAATAAAGTGAAAAAGGGTGTTTTGTGTTTTCACACCCTTTTCACATTATTTTAGTATCACCTATAGTTATTACAGGGCAATTGGAGTAGAATTCATAAAATTCTACTCCAACCCCTAATTATCACTTATTTTTAGTAATCCGATCGCATTTCCCATAATTGTAATGGGAAATGTGATCCGACCTGTGATAATAACGTCACCTGGAGGTGGCGTTATCCAGGGTCTTCCCCGGTTACCGGACTCCTGCTCTGCTCTAACGGGGAGAGCAGAGCCGGGAGTCAGTCCCAGTGGTCAGCTGTGTGGTCTAAACAGACCCCACGCTGATACACTGCTAAACAGACCGCAAGCTGACACTGCTAAAAAAAAAAAAAAAAAAAAAAAATTAATAAAAAAAAAAATTCACTTATCTGACTCCAGGGACTGGTGGGTGGGGCTCCAGTGATGTTCTCCCATGTTCTCCCATGTTCTCCCTGTATTGCAAGCTCTGTCCCTGCAAGGGATTTGTAGTAAATCCCTGTGATATTGGCAATGCGAATTCAGTCGTTAATATCACGCTACAATCTGCATTCAATGGACTCTAAAATAAAGTGAAAAAGGGTGTTTTGTGTTTTCACACCCTTTTCACATTATTTTAGTTTCACCTGTAGTTACTATAGGGCAATTGGAGTAGAATTAGTAAAATTCTACTCCAACCCCCAGTATCACTTATTTTTAGTAAAGCAGATCGCATTACCCATAATTGTAATGGGAAATGTGATCCGACCTAAGTTACTAAAAATAAATTGTGAAAAAAATACCGGGGGAAGCCCTGTGATAATAACGTCACCTGGAGGTGGCGTTATCCAGGGTCTCCCCCGGTTACCGGGCTCCTACTCTGCTCTAACTGGGAGAGCAGAGGCGGGAGCCGGTACCAGTAATCAGCTATGTGGTCTAAACAGACCGCAAGCTGATTGCAGTAAAAAAAAGAAAAAAAAAATTAAAATTTTTTTTTTTACTTACCTGAATCCAGGGACCGGTGATCGGGCCTCCGGTGATGGCTCCTCCCCAGTCAGCTGGTCTCCCATAGTACACTGGGGCCCGGTCATCAGGTGATCGGGTCCCAGTACAGTATGGGAGATCACCTGATCGGGAAGCCCGGAGAAGACCACCGGAGGCCAGGAGGATGCAGGTAAGTATAATGAAGGGGGAGGCGGGGGTCCGCGGGGGTCCGCTATCGCGGGGGGTGGGGCTTAGCGCTGGGGGCGGGGCTTAGTGTCGGTGGGGGGGTAATAGATGTGGTCGGTCGGCGCATGCGCGGGCTCTTAGTCGCGGTATTTTTTCCAAAAATACCGCGACTAGAGTGCGGATGGGATCCGCAGGGACAGAGCTTTATTGCAAGCTCTGTCCCTGCAAGGGATTTATAGTAAATCCCTGTGATATTGCCTGAATTCGCAATGCGAATTCACTCGGTAATATCACACTACAATCCGCATTCAATATGCGGATTGTAGTAAATAGAGCCCAATATGAGGATTGTAGTAAATAGAGCCCCAAGTGTGTAACAGTTTAGTCTTAGATGAACATTGCTTTGGGTTTCCTACAATTTTATAAGCATAAACCGTTTTACAATTTCCATTATTGTTTTCAGAATTTTGTTCTGTTTTAATAAAGTGTTTGTTGTATTTTTTTGCATTTCTAGGATTTGCTTTTATGTTCATTAGATTGATCATTGATTTCTGTACTGTGTTGCGCTGATGTGATCAGACCTAGCTGTATTTAACTTTACAGCCCGGCAGAACAATTACCAGCTTCCATTCATATTAGCAAAACTAACAAATATACATAACAAAAATGCTCTGGGTGCAGTATACTGTAACGATGTGGGGTTACTATATGGTCACAAATAGTGTAATCTGCTAAAACTACTATATAAAGCATATATACACAATTTTTTATATAAATGCCATTGTGAGTGTAAATGTTTGCGGTAGAGGGGGGCATAAGTCAGAAATGGGGGTACAGGGCCTTTGTAGTTAGACACAGGCGCTTGTAGCACCAAACAAATTGTATGTATACGGTAGGTGCTTGTAGTTTTTCTTAAGAGCTACATTATACATTCGCTCTATTCAGCAGGGCAGATATTTATTCCTGTCCTATTCCCCATGCACTTACTCTGACTTGTACTTTATATATTGGAGTAATTGGACGTTGCATTGGCACCTCCGGCAGCTACGGAGATGGCACTTTAAATGGGACATATCCTGAATGTCTCTAAATGGCAACTTTTATGCCTATTCTCTCATACGTAAAATCTGTACAGAGAAATAAAATTGGCTCCAGAAATAGGTCTTTGAAATACTTGAGGCGCAATATGAGGAATGAGGCCCCAATGATGATTCCAAGGAACGCTCAGGACTCTCCTATAAGAATGAAGCTCTGACAATGCAGGAAGGAGCAAGGTGTGATGTAACCGCGCTGCTGCAGGAGTCGCACAGAAACCGCCCAGGACTCTCCAATAAGAATGAAGCTCTGACAGTGCAGGAAGGAGCAAGGTGTGATGTAACTGCACTACTGCAGGAGTCGCACATAAACCGCCCAGGACTCCTATAAGAATGAAGCTCTGAAAATGCAGGAAGGAGCAAGGTGTGATGTAACCGCGCTGCTGCAGGAGTCGCACAGAAACCACCCAGGACTCTCCTATAAGAATGAAGCTCTGACAATGCAGGAAGGAGCAAGGTGTGATGTAACCGTGCTGCTGCAGGAGTCGCACAGAAACCACCCAGGACTCTCCTATAAGAATGAAGCTCTGACAATGCAGGAAGGAGCAAGGTGTGATGTAACCGCGCTGCTGCAGGAGTCGCACAGAAACCACCCAGGACTCTCCTATAAGAATGAAGCTCTGACAGTGCAGGAAGGAGCAAGGCATGATGTAACTGCGCTGCTGCAGGAGTCGCACAGACACCACCCAGGACTCTCCTATAAGAATGAAGCTCTGACAGTGCAGGAAGGAGCAAGATGTGATGTAACCGTGCTGCTGCAGGAGTCGGACAGAAACCACCCAGGACTCTCCTATAAGAATGAAGCTCTGACAATGCAGGAAGGAGCAAGGTGTGATGTAACAGCGCTGCTGCAGGAGTCGCACAGAAACCACCCAGGACTCTCCTATAAGAATGAAGCTCTGACAGTGCAGGAAGGAGCAAGGTGTGATGTAACCGCGCTGCTGCAGGAGTCGCACAGAAACCACCCAGGACTCTCCTATAAGAATGAAGCTCTGACAATGCAGGAAGGAGCAAGGTGTGATGTAACCGCGCTGCTGCAGGAGTCGCACAGAAACCACCCAGGACTCTCCTATAAGAATGAAGCTCTGACAGTGCAGGAAGGAGCAAGGTGTGATGTAACCGCGCTGCTGCAGGAGTCGCACAGAAACCACCCGGCTGTCCTCATTGCAGAGCAGTAAAGAATTCATTATTGATTGATAGGTAAAATCTCTGCCGCTGATTGCGTCTTCGCTGTCCTTACTCAACATCACTTCAGAGGTAATGACTGCAGGTGCATCTAATTAGTCAGCCAGCTACATGTAATTAAGTGGAGAATAAAGCTAGAGACATCTGCCGTGTGCATATTCCTGCCATGACTCCCCTCTCACAATCACCGACCTGAATCTTTCCCCAGCATTGTGTGGCGTTTGATAACCAGTTTATACGTACTTACTATGGTTTATTTATATAGTGCCGCTTGGCTATTCTGTGTTGTCCAGAGATATATAGATTGATAGATATATATATATATCTATTTTTTTTTTTTTTTTTTTAAACTAGTCCTTCACACCAGTCCCTGCTCTGTTGGGGGTTTAGAGACGGAATTCCCCACAGCACCATCGGGTTGATGTTTAAAGTTATAATGCCGACACAGTTAAAAATGCTACCGTAAGGGGCGTATCTACCCATTGGCCAGGATGGCACTCGTCAGGCTTGCCGGCCAAAGGGGGGGGGCGCCGTTCGGCAGTGCCACCAGCAGCCAATAGGTGGACTACCTCCGGGGCTTGAACTAGCCTTGCTAGTCCAACGGGCCCCACAAGTGTAGGGCAGACCGCAGTGAGAGCGGTCTGCCCTACACAGTTGACAAACGTACAGCGGCGGCTGTGTGTTTGTTATAGCAGCCAGCCAGTGAGAGTCAGACAGACTCTCATTGGCTGCTGCATCCACGGAGGAAGCTGGCTGGAGCTCACTCATGAGCTCCACCTTCCGGCTCCCCCCCCACAGCGGGTGATGGGAGACACGTCATGACTTCTCTCTCATCCCATAGTGCAGAGTGAGAGCGGGCCCGGAGGAGTGGACAGCAGCGGACATCGGGGGGGGGAGGGAGTGTGGCTACTAGGGGGCACTGTATAGGGGGACCGCTACTGGGGGCACGCTATGGGGGGATTGCTGCTACTGGGGGCACTGTATAGGGGGGGGCCGCTACTGGGGGCACGTTATGGGGCGGGGAGGTGGCCATTACTGGGAGCACTGTGTAGGAGGGGCCGCTACTGGGGGCACGTTATGGGGGGGGTGGCTGCTACTGGGGGCACTGTATAGGGTGGACTACTACTGGGGCCACTGCATAGAGGGAACTACTACTGGAGGCACTGCATAGGGGGGACTACTACTGGGGGGACTACTACTGGTGGCACTTTCTGAAATTATGGGGGGGCTCCAGTCCATTACCTTGCCAGGGGCGCTCGGATACTTCGATACACCCCTGGCTACCGTGTCAGTATTTTGACTGTTGACAGTGTAAATTTCAGGTAATTAACTACCTTCCACATTAACAAGTATTTTTAAATTAGTCCACACCTACAGGGTCATGGTTGGTAGCTGTGAAGCAGCAGTGTTAACCACTGTGCCACCCTGCTGGTGCATTTATTGGGTCTCTGAAGTTCTATGAATGTGCTGAATTAAAGCTTGTTCTCCTAATATGAGTAGGCGAGCTCAGCGAGGACAGAAACCTCCCGTGGAGCAGATGGGCAAAGTGAAGAGGGTGGGGCCTTGTAACACACATGTCACAATCAGGGCCCCACCCTTCACTTCCTCGTACCCCTCCAGGATCTCCGTCATGGGAGGGTCACAAACTATAACGAATCTGAGCCCCCGGACTGTCACAAATTTAAGGCCCCCATACATCAGCAATCGTGCAATTTGCAATCGACTGTGTATAAAAATCTTTCCCTTTTTCAATAGATTGCAGAATTGCCACAATCAATTGCTGATGTATAGGGGCCTTTACATGTAGAATTTTCCACGTCATGGGAACAGTTAGGAGGGGGAGCCGCTCTTCAGAGAATATTTTGTCCAGATAGATTTGTACCTTTACCTACGAGACCCCTCAGGTCTGTGCATTGGCTACAATTGTATATACAGAATAAATAAGTTGTATCAAAGAGCAACACAATGAAACTCATCTCCCTTCCCCTTAGAAGAACTTCCTTTTATGACACGTCATTAAGGGGGCTATAAAGTTCACTTTTAGTATAGAATCAATACAATATTTCCCTGACCACTAAACTTCAAAGAGTGATGCAGATTAGTGGTCCGGGAAATATTGTATAGATTCTATACTTTTATATAGCCCCTTAATGATTGTTATGTAACAATACTGGTGTAATCTAATGTATATTATGTGAAAGCAAAATCATTGACTATTTTTAAAAGGAAACCTTAGAAAAGACAAACATCCCGCTGCAAAATAAGATTGACTGTGTGAGGGGCGGGTGCGGTGCAATGCCTGCTGCCGTGCAGGTGTACGTCTGTTACTTACCTTGCGTCACACCCTCTCACCTTCAGGCCGTGTGTTGAGCAGACGGTCCTGGAACCTCCGAATAGAACACGGACACGATGTCCTAAGGGGAAGGAGACGAGGTGAGTACCGTCCTTCCTCACGTCGACCGACGCGCCCTCCCGAACCGGGGGATAAATTCAGGTTTTAAGTGAAGATCATCATTGGCACTTTTGGCCTCAGATCCCGAATTTTCACCTATCGGTACTCACGCACCAGGTGAAGATCCGTCCTTGCACCGGGTTGCAAGGTTCACCGTCCGCCCAGAAAGAAGGAGATAGATAGTCACAAACAGGGAGAGACAGTACACACAGATATTCCTCACCGTGTCCACTCTTGCTCTTCGTCCGCTCACTCGCCTACAGGTCCCTGTAAGGAGATACACAACACAGCCGTGCAGGGCCTAAACCTATGTCAAGCAACTACACATACTAAAACGGCATCACCCTCAACCTACAGTGTGTGTAGTGCGACAGATATAACAAAAACTAAACATTTGCCCTGCACGGAACACCAAACACAGACTAAATACACAAGAGCAAAACACAGTGCTGTCCCTTTAAATGTCTGCTACCTATCCAGAGCTGGCCAGCTCCTCTTCTCGGTGACTGGGGAAACCACTACCTCATGGGTGGAAGCCGTACAGCTCTCCACCACTGCTCACACCTCTAATCATCCGCCTCTGTTAGCACTGCAGCTAATGGGCTCAGGGCCCTGGGCCTAACGCCCAGGGTCTTACCTGCGGCTCAGGCCTAGGTGCCTGCCAAACGATGGGCTCTGGTAGTGGTCTGGGCCTAATGCCCAGACCACATTTTATGGGGCTCAGGCCTATTTGCCTGTCTGTCTGTGGGGCTCGCCTAGCGGTCTGGGCCTAATGCCCAGACCACCTTATATGGTGGGTGGCTCGGGCAGTTGCCCGCCTACTTTATTATATAGTGACCTGGGCCTAGTACCCAGGCCACTTACACCTACTAATGGGGCAATCCTTTCATAGGGCCTAATGCCCGCTATAATGCCCCGGGCCTTGTGCCCGCCTAATTACCCACGGGCCTAGTGCCCGACAATGCTCCACGGGCCTAGCGCCCGACAACCCTGGTGGTCTAGGGAGGGGGGTATATGGTGGGCCTCACGGAGGGCCTACCTGCTACGTTGGAAGAGGCTGCAGGGGGGAGCTTCGTGACGCTCTTTTACTTCCCTCCCCCGCAGTCCTCTCCGGTCCTCAGCCGCATTCTTCGGCCGCTGGCCCGTCCTGGCCAGCGGCGCCGCCTCTTCTTCCTTTCTTCCAGCCGGCGCCGCCTGTCTTCTTCTTCTTTCTTGACAGCGGCGTCTTCTGGCCTCTTCCGCGGCCGCCGCCCCTGTTGACGCGCCGAACTGCTGCTCTTCGGGAGGTCTTCTCTCCTCCCTCTCCGCCGCCGAACTGAACTTTTCCCGCTCTGCGCCGTCTAATACAAGACGGCGCGAGTGGGCGGGGCTATGACGCGGCGAGCCGCGATTGGCTCGTTACGTCCGCCTCTGGCTGCTGGCCCGCGAGCCAGGTTTGGCTCGCGGCCAGAGCCAAACGCCCGCCGCACAGTGCACCGCGCCCAACGCCTGACCGGCGCTGGGAGCAGGTACTCTCTCCCAGCGCCGGCTACCCGCCGCTTCTTGGCTGCTTGCGCCCGGAGCCAAGCTTCTCCCGGCGCCACAGTACCGCCGGCACTGGTGAAAGGGACCAGGCGGTCCCTTCACCAGGTGCCCGCGGTATCTGCACCGACGCTAGGGACATTACTGTCCCAGCGCCGGCAACGGATGTGTCCCGCAGAGGACACATCCCCCCCTGCCTGCCCCTGCACCTCGGCTGATGCTGGGATCAAACACGTGATCCCAGCATAGCCTTCCACAACTGTACCCCATGCCTTCCCCGATTCCTCTAAACCAATGGTTCCCAACATTTTGTCAACCCAGCACGCCGTTCTACAAAGTGTTAGGGAGAAGCAGGTGCGGTGCCCCCAGTCTGTCATATATATTATACTGAATACAGAGTGCGCAGAAAGGAAACTATAATTCTATCTACTTCTTTTGAAAGCAACACAAAAACTAGCATTAATGAAAACATGAGCACAATTAGGTCTTTTATTCTATTTAACGAGCACAAATCATTTAAGAAAAATAGGAGCACACTTAATAATGTTCTCGAGCCTGATGTGATTGCAATTACAATTTGCAACAGCTATGACTGTAACTTAGAACAACTTATAGACGAACCCTTTGTACCGGTGGTTGGCGTTCTAGTGAATAACAGTTCTGTCGTTCCTTCATTAGTGTTGATGAAACATTCAAATGCTAGTAACACGGCTTCATTATCTCTTATCGTTTAATCGTCAATTTGCATGGAAAATTCACTATCTTACCATGGGCCTGATTAAGATTTGGGAATATAGCGTAAAGCCGGGTACACGCTGGAGCGATGTCGGGCCGATATGCCATTTCTTAACGAACTGTCTTCTAAATTGCTCAGTGTGTACCGGCGATTGTGCGCACCTGTGGTCGCTAACGACATTTGTCAGGTTTCATGTCCTGCACATTAAACCTAGCGATATCGCTAGCGGCCAGTGCGTTGTTAATGATTGACGTTACGGTGATCGTTCTGTCGTTCATTAAAGTGGTCCAGTGCGGACGGAATGCCCATCCCTCCAGTGTGTACCCAGCCTAAGATAGAGCAAGTAACTTGGCACCTGGATAGACCATGCAATGCAAGGGGTGCAAATCATTTTTTATTTCATTTTTGCATGCAGGGTAAATACCAGCTGCTTTTGCATGTAGCCCACAAATGCTGGACAGCTTTGTTATTACACTGCAGTTCCCTCCCAAATCTAAATCTCTCTGCACATGTTACATCTGCCCCACCTGCAGTGCAGCACAGTGTTACCAAGATGTACAGTTATACCCCTTTTACACCAGAGCTAAAACCAGGGTTATTGCAGGGTTAACCCGGGTAGCTCTTTGGTGTGAAAGGGGATTCCAGGGTGGAGTGACCCAGCAATCCAACCCATGTAATTTGCAGGATTTAACATGGGAATGACCCGTGAAACCCTGCAGTGTAAACGGCGCGATCCGTGTAACGATGACATGGATCATGCCGCATGCCTGCCAATTGACCAGCTTCAGTGGTGCTTGGACATGACGTCTTCTCCAAGCGTCCACTTCAGCGCCAGAAAAGCCGGGTCACTGCAGACCCGGCACCGATGTGAACTGTGCCGACTCGGGAACATCCTGGGTCGGCACCGGCTAAATTCCGGGTCTGATCCGGTTTGGAACAGGGGTACCTGGTAGCTCCCCACCCCCCCGTGGAACAGTAGGCAGATCTCCAGCATTCCGTACACATCCTAGTGAAGTTGGCAGCATACGAAGATTTTATGGGGAATTCACAGGTCCATAGGGAGGGGGCAAGGCTAAAATGAATTGTGTCATTTAGCCCAACCCCCTCCTTGCAGACCTGCGAATCCCTGCCTTTTCTCATAAAGGGGGCGGGGCCTAGTGATGTCTACAGTCCGGCCCCGCCCCCTGAGGTGGTCAACCGCATCACCTCTTTGGGCTGCTCCCGGAGAGGAGTTTTGTAAAGTGAGTAAGTTTGACCTGTGCACACATTGGTGATGGAACAAATCAAGAGACTAAGGGCTTGATTCAGACCCGCTTGCGAGCACTAAGTGCTCGCAAGTGGGTCGATGTTGGCCCAGTGCGCATGCGCACGACAGAGCCGACTCCATCGTGCGCGAGACCCGGATAGCGATGGGCAAACCGTCGCTCCGGGTCTCGTACCAAAGGGGGCGTGCTGTCGATGTTGAGTGACAGCACGCCCCCTTTGGTGGGCGTGCCGGGGGCCTGGCTGCCCAGAGGGAGGCGTTCACATGGGAACGCCTACCGTCTGGGGCCGGCCCCACTGACATCACAAGTGACGTCAGTGGGAGTGCTTTCGGCTCTGTTTGAGCCGAAAGCACTCTAGGGCTTGCGGCAATGAGACCCTACCACAAGGGTCTCATCGCAAGCCCGATGGTCGCGATGGTCTTGACCATCGCGACCATCTTCCTGGCCGCTCGCTATAGCTGTGGGTAGGAGACCGCTCTAAAAATCAAGAAGGACGGCCCTGATTCAGAGCGAGCGTACTGTCAGGGCGTCCGGCTCTGAATCGGGGCCTAAGTCAGTTGAATACGGGTGGGGTGATTCTTCCTTTCCTCCACCATCTTGCCAGCACGTGTTCTGTTCTAAAGGCTTGCCTATTACGGACGCAAACCGGACAGCTATTTACCACCCAAATGCACGTGTCATTATTTATAGCAAGGTTTGGCTACAATGCCCAGAAAACGCCTAATGCCTCCCTGCTGAACCCTTATTAATGTAACTACTCCTAAAAATATCTAACCCCCTTCTCTCTCCGCCCCCCCCCAGAGGTGCAGCAGAACAACTATCATAACTGATATCATTTACTTCCCCCCCAAAATGACTACACTGTGACCCCCTTTGATGTTATGCTATGTATATTTTATGACAGTCTCTTTCTTTACATTACAGTGATTGGATTTGGGACAGACCAGGAATTACAGGTTGACATAATTTCGGAACTAGAACTTGAGAACAGCACAAGAGGAATCACACAAGTGTTTGGGGCGCACGATGGCAGCAAAGCTTTCTTGTTTCAAGGTAAGTGACAATATCGTTATCAAAAGAGGTCAGTTAACATATGAAATAAAAAGTTACATGTTACATGCAAAACAGCCAAAATAAACAAAACATTGGCAAGAAAATCAGGGGCGGGGGGGGGGATCGTTAGAAAAAAGTTTTACGTGATTTAAACCTATTGTCCTAAAGTAGATATGACATTAATGAGTGAAGTTCCGGCTGCGCAATTTTCCAGATCCACAGCTTCGCCATTCCTCATACTTTATAAATTCCAACTTAATTACGTTTGCCTATAAATATAGCTGGGAAAACAGAGAATTAATGGTGGGGGTTGAATTCAAGAAGGGAAATATGTAAATTGTGTGCGTTTGTGTATGAGAATGGGGGGGGGGTTCTATGCTGCCAGTTTGTGCACAGAATAAGGGGAATTTTCCGATTGTCTCTGCCCTATGCTGTATTAATACTGACAAAGACTAAAGGTCCCATAATGCTGCTGGTTTCCGTGATGTACTGCACAATGGCATTTAGCACTGACTGAATAAAGACTAGGACTCGGAGCGCTCTACTCCAGGCACAGAAAGCAAAGTGCTGAGGGTCTCGCAGTTGATAATAGATAGGGGCAACTGTGACTGTCGGAAATTTTTGGTAAAAGGTTCTGTTAGCTCTTCAGTCTTGTCCTTTTTATCCCCTGTTATATGTAGACTAATAAAGGAATCTCGCCCTGTGGGCACCGATGTCACCCTGCTCTCAGCCATGTATCCCCTGTTATATGTAGATTAATAAACGAAACTCGCCCTGTGGGCACCGATGTCACCCTGCTCCCAGCTCATAGCCATGTATCCCCTGTTATATGTAGATTAATAAAGGAATCTCACCCTGTGGGCACCGATGTCACCCTGCTCTCAGCCATGTATCCCCTGTTATATGTAGGTTAATAAAGGAATCTCGCCCTGTGGGCACCCATGTCACCCTGCTCTCAGCCATGTATCCCCTGTTATATGTAGATTAATAAAGGAATCTCGCCCTGTGGGCACCGATGTCACCCTGCTCCCAGCTCTCAGCCATGTATCCCCTGTTATATGTAGATTAATAAAGGAATCTTGCCCTGTGGGCACCGATGTCACCCTGCTCCCAGCTCTCAGCCATGTATCCCCTGTTATATGTAGATTAATAAAGGAATCTCGCCCTGTGGGCACCGATGTCACCCTGCTCCCAGCTCCCAGCCATTTATCCCCTGTTATATGTAGATTAATAAAGGAATCTCGACCTGTGGGCACCGATGTCACCCTGCTCTCAGCCATGTATCCCCTGTTATATGTAGATTAGTAAAGGAATCTCGCCCTGTGGGCACCGATGTCACCCTGCTCCCAGCTCTTAGCCATGTATCCCCTGTTATATGTAGATTAATAAAGGAATCTCGCCCTGTGGGCACCGATGTCACCCTGCTCCCAGCTCTTAGCCATGTATCCCCTGTTATATGTAGATTAATAAAGGAATCTCGCCCTGTGGGCACCGTTGTCACCCTGCTCCCAGCTCTCAGCCATGTATCCCCTGTTATATGTAGATTAATAAAGGAATCTCGCCCTGTGGGCACCGTTGTCACCCTGCTCCCAGCTCTCAGCCATGTATCCCCTGTTATATGTAGATTAATAAAGGAATCTCGCCCTGTGGGCACCGTTGTCACCCTGCTCCCAGCTCTCAGCCATGTATCCCCTGTTATATGTAGATTAATAAAGGAATCTCGCCCTGTGGGCACCGATGTCACCCTGCTCTTAGCCATGTATCCCCTGTTATATGTAGATTAATAAATGAATCTCGCCCTGTGGGCACCCATGTCACCCTGCTCCCAGCTCCCAGCCATGTATCCCCTGTTATATGTAGATTAATAAAGGAATCTCGCCCTGTGGGCACCGATGTCACCCTGCTCCCAGCTCTCAGCCATGTATCCCCTGGTAAGAGACAAATGGCAAATTTGTGTATAAATGTTAAATTTCATATTGTGAGTTTACGCGAAAAATATTTATCAGACGGCATAAAAAATGTGGATTGTTATAAATGTGCCCGAAGCATCGGACTTTTTTCATCTGTTTGTTTTTAGCAGAGTTTATTTGATTAAAAAACAAAACAAAATACAGAATAAGTAGGTTTTCCGTAAGTAGTAATGGTTCCCGTATCTTGGGTATCCCCCCAATGTAGTAGCTGGATAATGAAGACGTTATACCTTCCTGAGATGGGCGCCTGCAGTTCATTGGAGTAGAGTACAAGCTATTTACATACATTTGCATAGTGACTCCTAATTCAACAAAGAATGTTTTTGCAATGTGTTTGTCATGCTGGTATTTGTGCTCCTCCAAGTACCAGCACGCCCAGGCAGCCATTAGATTTAGGTCTGACAGCCCAGAGCTTTATGCCACCTGTAGTTTGCCAATAAAAAACAAAAAAAATACTGATATTCTGTTAACACTTTTATTACGCTCACCCAACGCTACGAGGGTGCGGGGGCGAGCCCTGATAGATATCAGCACAGGGCTGCTTTTTCCTTGATGGATGGGGATATTTTTTTGTGGGTCCAATCCCCCCTAGTTTAAAAACTCACTTCTCAAACAGTGCATGTTTTCCAGGTCTCACAAGTGAAATAATTAGCTCCGCCTGCGGATCTTTAAAATGTGTCACTGAGTAATGAATACACCTGTGCTCCTGCTGGGTGACCTGTTTGGGGTCCTGATGACCACGTTTGAGAACTACTACCCTAGTCAGTGGTTCTCGCTCATTTTCCACCTCGTACCCCACTGTCATCCCATTTGCAGTATTTATTTCCCCAGAATTTGTAAAGAAAAACATTTGTAACGAATATAAATGCCGTTTGATGAACTGCTGAGAGAGAGAAAAAGAGAGAGAGAGAGAGAGAAAAAGAGAGAGAGAGAGAGAGAGAAAAAGAGAGAGAGAGAGAGAGAAAAAGAGAGAGAGAGAGAGAGAGAAAAAAAAAGAAAGAACTGGGCTATAAACAAGGTTATTTTTAAAAGTGACAAAAAAAAAAAATAGAATGATTTGTACTTTTTGTTTTCACTACATTTTTTAAGCAAAATTGTAAATTGACAATAAAACTATAGTCCACATTAGCTTTCTACTAGTATGAGATGTACTAACAATTACTGGCATAGACTTTTTTTTATTTAACATTTTTTTATTTGAATGACGATTATTTATTTGTATAACTTTTTTTTAAAATCAATTAGAACCTGGTAAAACCTCTAATAACATGAAATATTTGATGCTATTATCACAGGCTCTGTCGTTACTTGTTAGGGGGCGCCGTGCCATAAATGTGCCTGTTTCTAATTCCAGATAATCACTTATGCAGGAAACCCCAGTGATGATGTGTCTGCATCTTCCTGCCTGTTATCGGGTCCTACCGTGATGCATGGGGATAGAGACCCCTAGGACACTGCTTTCCTGAGTGTCATACCTGCCTTCTTTTAAAAAAGCATGTCAGGGAGATTGTGAAAGCAGCACCTATGAGCGCGGCGGTAAAGTGGGCGTGTACTGCTACATCTGAGAGGCGTGTCATACATGTAATAAGCATGTACTGCTACATCTGAGGTGTGTGTCATACATGTGATAGGCGTGTACTGCTACATCCAAGGGGTGTGTCATACATGTGATAGGTGTGTACTGCTACATCCAAGGAATGTGTCATACATGTGATAGGTGTGTACTGCTACATCTGAGGGGTGTGTCATACATGTGATAGGTGTGTACTGCTACATCTGAGGGGTGTGTCATGCATGTGATAGGTGTGTACTGCTACATCTGAGGCGTGTGTCATGCATGTGATAGACGTGTACTGCTACATCCAAGGGGTGTGTCATACATGTGATAGGCGTGTACTGCTACATCCAAGGGGTGTGTCATACATGTGATAGGCTTGTCCTGCTACATCTGAGAGGCATGTCATACATGTGATAGGCTTGTCCTGCTACATCTGAGAGGCGTGTCATACATGTGATAGGCATGTACTGCTACATGTGAGAGGTATGTCATACATGTGATAGGCGTGTACTGCTACATGTGAGAGGTATGTCATACATGTGATAGGCGTGTACTGCTAAATCTGAGAGGTGTGTCATACATGTGATAGGCGTGTACTGCTACATCTGAGTGGCGTGTCATAAACTGACTTACATCCAAATGTAAATGAGCCCCAAAGCAGTCAGTAAGATCTACTTGTTGACGAAAACACACTGATACTTTTCAGATATTGCATGTAGCCATAGGGATCATTGTGCCTTATACCCAATGCAGGGAAATTATACTAATGATCCTATTTAATTGTATAGATCTATATTTTTTTTAATATATAACGGCTATATAATAGGGTATAAGGTGCAATCAGGGAAATTACTAGGCTCTCCAGGGAGATTTCTGCTATATCAGGGAGAGTTGGCAAGTATGGTCTAATTATCACCGGGATGCCACCCCCCCTTCCCCGCCATTACAGATAACTCTGTGCTACCCTGGGACGCTCCTACCCGAAGTTGAGTCACATTTCCAGCGAATGCAGCCCTGTGATATCCGGCCAGGGGCGAGTTTGGCATTATGGCAGGGTTACCCCACGCTGTCGTAGTGATGCCATCCTCCTGCTCCTCGCCAGCATGGCTTGTGGAACAGAATAGATGCAGCCAATGGTGATTTTCCTCCTAAGAAGCAGATCGGTGGCGCTTCCCCTACTCTGCATAAAGTGCGCGGTCATGTACCTTACTGTACTTCGGCTAGGACAGCTGCCCCCTCTCTCCCCCGTTTTACCCTTCTAAGCGCAGAAAGGCACATCAGGGTGATACATCGCCGTCTGCCTGCAGACCGGGGCTTATTCCACTTTGCTGCACATGTGCCGTATGGAAAAAGTGCATTTCTGAGTAAAACCCTGTAAAATCCATTTATCTTCAACTCTGCATGAGGCCCTTTGTCAGGTTCTTACATCCATACATTGCAGGAGACCATCCAAAGGTGCGCTGAAATAACCTAGCAACATCCAGTATCCCTGCACATCCCTAATATATACACACATTCTATCTATCTATCTATCTATCTATCTATCTATCTATCTATCTATCTATCTATCTATCTATCTATCTATCTATCTATCTATCTATCTCATGGCTCCACCCCAAGTTCCTGAACCTAAATTTCCAGGAAAATAGCCCTGATAATAGATTATGATACAGATCATATGTTCAATTATAATCTGCTGCTATGTTATCGATGCAGATCTGCTTCTCTGTAGGACCTGCGAGCCCCCAGTGCCGTATTTTCTGTGCTGCATGATGGCGGTAAGGTTGCGCAGGTTGTGTCTCTATGATAACCTGTAGATGCTTTTCCAGTACCGCGCTTCTCTGTGATTAATGGTAAATAAACGGTGACAGAAGCAGAGGGAAGAGCCTCCCGGCAGCGGCCCAGGAATAAGTGGAATGTGTCAGTTATAATGCATGTGCTGTAATTGGTAATAATGTTGGAGGTATTACATTAATCTCTCTCCGTCCTGGCACCCTAGAGACAAGCCAATGACAAACAGTAGTCATCAATTATTTATTAAAGCTATACTGCGAGCAGCCTGGATCTCACAAAGCCTCGCCTTTGACATTTTTTTTCTTTAGATCAAGTTGTAATGATGTACGGTAGATTATTGTATAGGGTTCATGGCTTTAAAGGGCTGTTTTTACTATTGGATTATATTTATTATAGTGCTTTTATATAAATGGCACCAACATATTATACAACAGAACAAATTGTACTCCTACGCTGGCACCGAGGTCCAGCTTGGCACTATACACGGGATGTGGCTGACCTGTCTATGGCAGAATGGAGAGGAGGGGATGGGTTAGCTGATTGTTGCGTATGTATCACAGTGCGAGAACTAGCCATTGCGATCGGAACCGCGATCGCTGCGGCTACGCAAACCCATCGCAGAGTGATTGACAGGAAGTGCAGTTTGTGGGTGGTAACGGGGGGGGGGGGTTGACCCTAACCATCCCAAATCAAAGATTTCACTATCTCAGTCATGCCAAAAATATTCCGTATTTCAGAATATTCCGTATTTCAGAATATTTGGATATGGGAGACTCAACCTGTAACAACACTTCTCTCATGCCCGCTTGTGTCTGTAATGAGATCATCAACCTTTTGATCGGGTACATTACTGGTAATCCATCAGTTATGTCTGTAGTGTATGTATTATATATTTATTTTATGTATTGTGGTTTCTCTTGCATAAAATTACATGGTCATTAAATTAGTTTACAATCCATTCTCCTGGCTTCATACACAGAGCACATCGCGGGCAGCAAACTGTGATTCATTTTGCCTCCTGCCAGTCCCAGACTATCACCTATTGGTCTGCAATTCACACGTCAGTATCCGGCCCTCCATGGCTGCGCTGGCTGTTTGCTCATACTCCCTGGCAGTCATCATTTAATAAACATGCTTGGCGTGTAAGTGGTATAAACACGCAGCTTCTTCAGGCCTGAGGGCGATGCTGACTGCAGATTCAGTTGTGTTTTTTCAGAGGTCTGCTAAACCATTAAAGGGAAAACACATATAAAAAGGTGAAAAATATTATTCCAAATACTGATCTGTTACTAATAGGACCAGATATCTGCAAAGGCCACATAGATTACAGGACAGGCTTCCTTACCATCACATTGATTACAGGACAGGCTTCCTTACCGTCACATAGATTACAGGACAGGCTTCCTTACCATCACATTGATTACGGGACAGGCTTCCTTACCATCACATTGATTACGGGACAGGCTTCCTTACCATCACATAGATTACAGGACAGGCTTCCTTACCATCACATAGATTACGGGTCAGGCTTCCTTACCATCACATAGATTACGGGTCAGGCTTCCTTACCATCACATAGATTACGGGTCAGGCTTCCTTACCATCACATAGATTACGGGTCAGGCTTCCTTACCATCACATAGATTACGGGTCAGGCTTCCTTACCATCACATAGATTACGGGTCAGGCTTCCTTACCATCACATAGATTACAGGTCAGGTTTCCTTACCATCACATAGATTACGGGTCAGGCTTCCTTACCATCACATAGATTACGGGTCAGGCTTCCTTACCATCACATAGATTATAGGACAGGCTTCCTTACCATCACATAGATTATAGGTCAGGTTTCCTTACCGTCACATAGATTACGGGTCAGGCTTCCTTACCGTCACATAGATTACGGGTCAGGCTTCCTTACCATCACATAGATTATAGGACAGGCTTCCTTACCATCACATAGATTACGGGTCAGGCTTCCTTACCATCACATAGATTACGGGTCAGGCTTCCTTACCATCACATAGATTACAGGACAGGCTTCCTTACCATCACATAGATTACGGGTCAGGCTTCCTTACCATCACATAGATTACGGGTCAGGCTTCCTTACCATCACATAGATTACGGGTCAGGCTTCCTTACCATCACATAGATTATAGGACAGGCTTCCTTACCATCACATAGATTATAGGTCAGGTTTCCTTACCGTCACATAGATTACGGGTCAGGCTTCCTTACCGTCACATAGATTACGGGTCAGGCTTCCTTACCGTCACATAGATTACGGGTCAGGCTTCCTTACCGTCACATAGATTACAGGACAGGCTTCCTTACCGTCACATAGATTACGGGTCAGGCTTCCTTACCGTCACATAGATTACAGGACAGGCTTCCTTACCATCACATAGATTACGGGTCAGGCTTCCTTACCATCACATAGATTACGGGACAGGCTTCCTATTGCTTTTACATAGTATGGGGTTTGTGTAATCTTTATAATTTACAGTGGGAAGTACATTATACCATACTAGCGACCCACCCCGATCTATCGCACGGGAGCAATTTAATCTCGCCAAAGCTCCTTGCATATCATATCAATTTACGCCATGTGACCACAGTCCCCTGCATCTCACCACAACCCCCTGCTTCTCACTCCTGCCCCCTGCTTCTCACCCCTGCCCCCTGCACCTCGCCAGTGTCACCACAACCCCCTGCTTCTCACTCCTGCCCCCTGCATCTCACCACAACCCCCTGCTTTTCACTCCTGCCCCCTGCTTCTCTCTCCTGCCCCCTGCTTCTCTCTCCTGCCCCCTGCATCTTACCACAACCCCCTGCTTCTCACTGCTGCCCCCTGTACCTCGCCACAGCCCCCTGCTTCTCACTGCTGCCCCCTGTACCTCGCCACAGCCCCCTGCTTCTCACTCCTGCCCCCTGCATCTCACCACAACCCCCTGCATCTCACTCCTGCCCCCTGCACCTCGCCACAGCCCCTGCATCTCACCACAACCCCCTGCTTCTCACTCCTGCCCCCTGCACCTCGCCACAGCCCCCTGCATCTCACCAGTGTCACACAACCCCCACTGCTGCTGCCCTGCAGCGCCCAGCCACTGGGATATGCTGGGATGGGCACAAGGATCATGGATGAGACATTTGTACTACAGCTACCAGCCCCCGTGGGATCAGTATGTAATACCGCCGGCCCCATGGCCGACAGCGGAAGCCCGGCAGGGGTGAAGATCCAGACAGCTGATTTTGGTAAGTAACCCTTCCTTAGGGGTTCCTAACCCTAACCTTCCCCCCTAGTGCCTAAACCTAACCCCCCCCTTCCCTGCAGCCTAAACCTAAGTCACCCTCCGGGGATGCCTAACCCTAACCTCCCCCCTGGGGTGCCTAACCCTAACCCCCTCTTCCCCTAGCCTAAACCTAACTTTGCTGGGGAGGTGCCTAACCCTAAGTCCCTCCGGGAGCCCTAAAACCTAACCCCCCCCAGCGGCTGTCCGCGACCGACTTACCTTCGTTCGGTATGCTGGGTGTCGGGTTCCCGGCGTAGTCTGACAGGCCTCGGGATTTCGACGCATGTCGTTAGTACGTTGCTGGGATTTGACAGTCGTGAAGCCGGCGGTCTGCATTTTGACCGTCTGCTTCCTGTCTGCATCCCGTCCTCGGGGCTGGGGCACCTGCGCATATTTCCACAGCCTGTTTTCACAATGTACCCATATTTCCCGGGCTTCCTCAACGCGGTGCCCCTGTCCGAGAACAGCGCTGACTTCTATGGGAGGTGCCTCCTGTTCACAGAGGGAATGTGGCTGAGCAGGAACATCACGCTGGGAGCACTTCACGGTGGAGGAGTGTTGGTCAGAGTCCACCGGTAGGTTCAGTGCAGGGATGTACATCGGAATCCGATGGTTATTATTAACCATTTGATGTGTTTGATGTTTTTACTTTTTGATGGTGGCGGTCTGATATTTGCCACCATTGAATGGAAATCATTCCTGATAGCAATGTGTCCCCAGGCTCCTTCCTGGCTACTGTCTGCATCAGGGCATCTTCACGGGTTCATTGGAGGCTGCTCTCACTGTCTCAGCACCCTGGCCAGCTCCTATACAGCAGCTTGGTGCAATATTTTCTCTTGCTTCCCTAAAACCATCACTGCTCAGCTCCCTTTTATCACTGATGACAAAGGATTAGAATAGCCCTGGTGATGAGTATTTGTTGAATACTTGCGGCTGTAATGGAGAGGTGATCCTCAGTCTCACCAAGCCTTTATAATCATTTTCTATAGTTTATACTATACCATTTTATAATGAAGGATAACATTCACTTTATTCATCAGAAAGCGGGTACATGAAGATTAGTGTTACCTGGTGGCAGGATGGTCCCGTCCTGGGGCTGGACTGTGCCCGTGTTCCGTGTAACACTTCTCTCATGCCCGCTTGTGTCTGTAATGAGATAATCAACCTTCTGCTCGGGTACACTGCTCGGCTCCCTATTGTCACAGATGAATGGTTCATACACCTAAACATTCCTCGACCAATGCTGTATAGAATAGTGAAAACCCCATCAACATCTGTCCAATGGTTTAAGAGATTAGACTGAACGAACATGAAGACCCCTACACTGGGGACTTTATTTTATATGTAAAGAGGTATTATTTGATTTTTAGGTCATGTAGCAAAACCTCCCAACTCTGTACAAAATAATCTCTGCCCGGTCTGCTCTAACCCCCCCCCTGATGCGCCCGGGGATCATCGCTTTCTCTTTGTACCATCTTCGCCTTTCTACAAATCAGAGGTATCTGGTAGAAATAAATGATTTACATGTATATCTTATGCAGGTAGTATGCTTTTGGGAATTGTTGGGGTATAATTGGGGATCCATGTAACTGCCATACAATATAGAGCGCATCCACGTAACCGCCGTACCCAGTGCGTTGAGCATTCCAGTGGCTGCCATACACAGGGATGCCTCCCAGTGACTGGCGTACAGCGCATTGAGCTTCCCAGTGACTGGCGTACAGCACATTGAGCATCCCAGTCAGGGCCGGATTAACAATGGGGCGGGTGGAGCTACAGCTCCAGGCCTCCCATTGAAAATAGGCCCACACCGACTGCAGTGCAGGCAGGAAAAAAAAGTTTTTTCTTTCCTGTCAACACTAAGGAACAGCTCAGCCAGCTCTCTCACCTAATGGCTGTCATAAATAGAGCTTAGCCCATTCTGACCTCCCCGGTCCCCACCCGTTCCCCTCCTCTTGGAGGATCGACAGGCCAGGACAAAGCCCCGCCCACCCGCGGGCCGCTGAAGCCCCGCCCACCTCGGAAGCCCCGCCGAAGCTCCACCTCCATTATACCGAGGCTCCGCCTCCTGAACCATCCTACTCCAAAGCGGTGTCAAGCGCCTAGTTGAAGAGGGAAGGCAGCTCAGCCAAGCATGTCAGGATTAGCTTTACTTAGGTCAGTGTAATGTCTGGCCTCTGTCTACTCTATATATGTATGTAATTATCTATTATCTATCTATAATATTAGGTGGGTATAAGAGCTTGTGTATCTACACATATATATATATATACACCCACACTTATATGTGTGTGTGTGTGTGTATATATGTATATGTGTATATATATATATATATATATATAATATACATACACACACATGTACTGTATATATGTGTATATATATGCACATACTTGTTTGTGTGTGTATATATATGTGTGTAAATGTATGTTTGTGTATATGTATGTATATATACACACACGTGTATATATTAGGGATGTGCAGGCTCGAATAGGTTCGAGTTTGCACGTGGAGTTCGGATTTTTCCCTCCAAAAAAACGGAACTCAGAAAGAGGCAAAACGTCATCTTGCATGGACTAACATCATCATTCCTGGACTTTTGTCCAGGAATGATGATGTTCGTCCGTGCAAGATGACGTTTTGCCTCTTTCTGAGTTCCGTTTTTTTGGAGGGAAAAATCCGAACTCCACGTGCAAACTCGAACCTATTCGAGCCTGCACATCCCTAGTATATATGCACGTACTTGTGTCTGTGTGTATGTGTGTATATATATATATATATGCGTGTGTGTATATATATATATATATATATATATATATATATATATATATATATATATATATATATATATACATATATGTACGTACTTGAGTGTGTGTATATGTATGTGTGTAAATGTATGTTTGTGTATATGTATGTGTATACACAGACACGCACGTATATATGCATGTACTTGTGTCTGTGTGTGTGTATATGTATGTGTGTGTATGTATATATACATACACACACATGGTGGTAAATAGGGATGGTACAGGAGCTTCAGACACATTTAAGGGGACTGAAGCGGATGTGGAATGATATGTAAACATTCATCATGTTAATAGGAGAATGTCAAGATGGTCATAATGTTGAAGTTGTCCGTGTCGAACATTCATGTAGATAGTGATGGAATGTCGACATATCATCCCTGTTGGCCTAGCGCTCACTGACCTGCTCCTAATGGCTGCAGTGACTCCAGCACGGCTTCTGGATTGGGTCATGACCTCACTAACCCTAATGCCTACCCCTTACCTTATAATGCCTTTCCCTAACCTCCTCCCCCCGCAGTCTAACTGTAACCTCCCCCTAGTGCCTAACCCTATCCTCCTCCCCCCGTAGCCTAACTCTAACCTTCCCCTAGTGCCTAACCCCCCCATGTAGCCTAACCCTAATGTCAACATTTTCATGACTGTCAACATACTACACCACACCTGCTTCAGTCCCCTTAAGTGTGCCTCAAGCCCCTGTACCTACACACCCACATACACATATATATATAGCAGTCAAATGGGCGGCACTCTGGACGGCTTTTATAAAACACACTAAAACTCAGTTTAAGTTATCAACGCTTCAGAACTTGTATTTATTCTTTCGTCAGGATTACTGAAAGGATGAATACAAGTTCTGAAATGTTGTTAACTTAAATGGATTTTAATGTGTTTTATACAAGTCATCCAGAGTGCCGCCCATTCGACTGCTACATGGTTCCCGCCCTTCACAGCCAGAGGTAATTAGGAGGGCACCAGACGCTATAGCACTATACTTTGCACAGGAGTGCTGGCCTACACATGCACAGTCAGCGGCATAGCAGGGCTAACTCCGGAGCACCTTGTGCCAGCCCCGTGCCTCTTAAGTGCGTAACGTCATGCCGTTGCGTAGAGGTACTGAGGCCACCGGCACCTGAAAATGCAGCACTGCCCGGAGCGTCCTGGGAGAATGCTGCACTGGCCACACCCCTATGTAAACCACAACCACACCGCACTGGTCATGGCCCCACATTACCAGTCACACTGCTACGGCACTTGTCCCACCCCCTTCAGCGGCATACAATAGGTAGGCCCATCATAAATTTCAGCTCCAGGCCCATGTGGACATTAATCTGGCACTGATCCCAGTGACTGGCGTACAGCGCATTGAGCTTCCCAGTGACTGGCGTACAGCGCATTGAGCTTCCCAGTGACTGGCGTACAGCACATTGAGCATCCCAGTGACTGGCGTACAGAGCATTGAGCATCCCAGTGACTGGCGTACAGAGCATTGAGCTTCCCAGTGACTGGCATACAGAGCATTGAGCATCCCAGTGACTGGCGTACAGAGCATTGAGCATCCCAGTGACTGGCGTATATTTCTTTCTGGTGGCTAATTTTTAAACCATTTAGAATAGGATTAGGTAACCTTTGGCGTGTGCAATGCTTTGAAACTACAAGTCCCAGCATACCTATACACTTTTGGAGATGGCAGAAACTTGATCTTCATGCTGCTCATCCAGAAGCAGACGTGCCCTTGGCATAGACACAACTGAAGGTCAAGAGGTCTCTGGCGGAAGGCCATCTCTTTGCTGTGTCCCATGTTCATATAATGAGAATTGAATAAATACTTCAGAGTTAGAAATCACAAAACCACCAAAAATTAGACGACAAAAAGAAAAAACAAAACAACCTAAACGAGTATCACTAATACAGAGAATAAGACATTCTATCTGCAATACCTTTTTTTTTTGGGGGGGGGGGGGGGTGATTGACTCTAGAAACAGGTGTACGCTGAGTAAGGTTACCTAGATGTAGCTATTTTTATTCTGTGTTGTTGCAATGATCAATACTCGGTGACAAACAGTAATTACACCAGTTACTCATAGTGGATGTGGAAATTCACCCTGAAGGTTTGACAAACGCAACATTTCTTGTTGAGCAAGACACGGCGGCTTTTTTTTTTTCTAAAACCATTTATATTTCATAGACATGACTGGGAAGTAGAACAGTGTAAATGAAAAGCTTGTAGCCCGGGGTATGGATTTCTTGTACCTGCTACTACAGTACTTAGGCCTGTTACTTCTCCGCCACTTTGCTCATATTCCTTTAATCCCTTTAATGCCAGAGGGACAGATGGAATGTGCGCAGCGCACTGCTCTTTAATCAGATCACTAAACAGTTAAAAGGATTTGCATTTATCCTCTGAATCTGTTGTTGCCTAATTGCCGCACTTACCGTGGTGGTTACAGGTGGCGGGGAGTGCGCAACCGAGGATGCTGGGAGTTTCTTGTTTCAGGATTGTTTCAGGATTTCTGCAATTTAAAGAATATATACGGTCTAATATAGAATATATACGGTCTAATATAGAATATATACGGTCTAGATTTAGCACGTGACCGTAATAAAAATGCCTATTGGTGTAATTACAGCGGCTTGATTGGCCTTGGGGTGCTCTGTTGCTCAGGATAACCAGAGACTTGCCCTGTAGGTTCCCACACTCCATTGTTACAGTCCACCTTTTAGGGATATCCATGATTGAGGTACTAAATAATTCACCTGTGCTCAATCAATCTGATTTCATCATCTGGACTTAAGCATGGATATCTTTTAAACCTGGACTGTAATGGTCGAGATTGGGGACCTCTGTCTGCTGTATAGTGATATGTTAGACAGAATTGACGAGCAAGGATCTGGTTTTATATTGGGCCTAAAATGGAGCTCCAGGTAAAAGTGATTGTAAACTGGAAGTTATTGGATTACTCAAATTTACTACCACTTTCTCCACCAATTTTTAAAAAATGTCACCTTCAGTTTATGGGCCCGATCACCTCCCAGTTTATGGGCCCGATCACCTCCCAGTTTATGGGCCCGATCACCTCCCAGTTTATGGGCCCGATCACCTCCCAGTTTATGGGCCCGATCACCTCCCAGTTTATTCGCCACGATCACCTCCCAGTTTATTCGCCACGATCACCTCCCAGTTTATTCGCCACGATCACCTCCCAGTTTATTCGCCACGATCACCTCCCAGTTTATCGGCACGGTTACCTCCAGTTTATCGGCACGGTTACCTGCTGTCTAATGCAGATTTGTTTAGTCTGTATAAATGACAGAGTGAAAAGTGATAAGGTGCCAGCCAATCAGCTCCCAACTGTCATCTCAAAGGCTGTGTGTGAAAAATGACAGTTGGGAGCTGATTGGCTGGCACCTTATCACTTTTCACTCTGTCTCCTAGCACTGCTTAGTAAATAGACCCCTTAGGTTCATGAATAAAACTATTAAATTCCAATTATAGAATACTATAAGGATATAAATGGAAGGATTGTGTTTTGAAAGAATCATAGAATATGCTCTACCTAGATTACAATTTAGACCATTGCCTCGCAGACACTGTTAGATGTACAGTGAGGGCATAGTCGCACTCCCTCTGAATGGGCCACAAGCAGTTTTACTTATCTAGGTGTCCAGATCACCAACACTATGGATACAGAAATAGAGGAGGCGTCGGGTAGGTAACTTCTGTTGGCTGATAAAAGTAATAATTCAATTTTTGAAAGATTAAGTGCGAGCTGGTGAGAGGACATCCAAGATGTTGTAGCAGAACGTTCAGCAACGCGGCCAACACAGATGGTGGGAAAGCCGGAGAGGATAGGTAAAGTTGGGTGTCATTGCGTAGAGGTGAAACTCAAAGATAAGCACATTAGTTTAAAATGGAAGCGATAGAAAAAAGCGGAGGACCTAGAATTGAGCCTTTGGAAACCCTCCCCCCTAATTGAAAGAGAATTGCCACCTTAACTGAAATTACACCCACTTATGATTACAAATTACCGTTACAGATTGATTGAGGCTGACTATAACAGATGGAAATAAAAACTGATCTTAAATCGAGATGTTCTAACTTATATACACGTGTACCGTCTTTTAGACGGAAGGAGGGAAAATATATGATGGTTAGGAATGGATGATGACTATCCTGTACAATGCTATTTCCTTTACCATGACAACTTTCAAAGTAGATCTCTTCAATAGACGGCAAATCGCAACCAATAATCCCCATAGCTGTACGTACTACTTGCTCTAAGAGCTTACGATCGCCCTTAGTGCTGTTTCCGTACCAGACTGCAATACAGTTCGTCAATAAACTTTCGACAACACAACGATAAAACCTAACCAAATTTTCCTTACTTAAATTTGCAGTACGCAATTTTCTTAAAAAGAATAGGCGCTATTGAGCCTTCTTCACCATTGATCTAATATTAGAAGTCCACGTCAGATCATCGGAAATAACCGTGCCTAATAATTTTAAATCGTTAACTCTCTACCACCAAGTTATTGATAATTAGGGGTAGCAATTCAGACCTACGCTGCTGACTAAAATCAATAATTATCGCTTTCGTCTTTTTTAAAATTAAGAACGAAGTTGTTGACTTCACTCCACTTAATCAACCTGGCTACCTCATCGCGGTACGCCTCTTCATTACTGTCCTTAATAAGACCCACAACAGTCATATTATCTGCAAATTCAATAATTAAATTTGTACTAGACTAGGAAATAATCATGGGTAAACAAGGAAAATAAAAGTGGGCTTAAAACACACCCCTGAGGAGTACCAGTACTAATTCTGATAGCAGAGAACTTCAAACTACCCATTCTAACTTGTTGAGGTCTATTGATTAAAAAATCTAAGATCCAATTACTTAAATTTACAGAGAATCCCAGACGTCGTAATTTAGTTACCAATGTATTTGGAACAATGGCATTAAACGTATTAGGCTCCTCTAAATGACTAAGGGCTCTATTTATTATTATTTTTACTAAAATAAAGTGATAAAGGCTGTTTTGTGTTTTCACACCCTTTCACATTATTTTAGTATCACCTACAGTTACTAAAGGGCAATTGGAGTAGAATTCGTAAAATTCTACTCCAACCCCTAATTATCACTTATTTTTAGTAAACATATCGCATTTCCCATCATTGTATTGGGAAATGTGATCTGCTTGGTAGTTACTAAAAGTAATTAGTGAAAAAAATACCGGGGGAAGCCCTGTGATAATAACGTCACTTTGAGGTGGCGTTATCCAGGGTCTCCACTGGTTACCGGACTCCTGCTCTGCTCTAACGGGCAGAGCCCAGAGCCGGCCCCAGTGATCAGCTGTGTGGTCTAAACTGATCACACACTGATACACTGCTAAACAGACCACACGCTAATGCACTGCAAAAAAAACAACTTACCTGAGTCCAGGGACTGGAGTTCGGGGCTCCGGTGATGTCCTTCCTCCGGTCAGCTGGTCTCCCATCTTGCACTGTGACCCAGTCATCAGGTGACCGGGTCCCACTGCAGGATGGGATGTCAGCTGACCGGAGCCATGGAGAACACCACCGGAGCACCGATCACTGCAGGTAAGTGTAATTAACTGAGGGGGGGGTCACGATCGCAGGGGGCGGGGCTTAATGGCGGTCATTCGGCCCATGCACGGGCACTTGTCACGGTATTTTTTGTGCGGAGGGGATTCGCAGGGACAGAGCTCTGTCCCTGCAAGGGATTTTTAGTAAATCCCTGTGATTATTGCCTGAATTTGCAATGCGATTTCAGTCGGTAATATTACACTACAATCTGCATTCAAAATGCGGATTTTAGTAAATAGATCCCTAAGAGAAGAATGAATCACGGATTGCAAAGCATCCTCTATAGATCTATTTTGCCTGTAAGCTAATTGATAATTGTTGAAGCCAGCAGGAAAATGACACTTCATATGTGCCAGAACCATCCTCTCAAAACACTTCATTATAAGAGGGGTCCAGGCGATAGGATGAAAATCATTCAGGCTCGTAACTTTAGAATCTTTAGGAACAGGAACGACTACAGTAGATTTAAAACATTCTGGGACAATACAAGTTGCCAAAAGTTAAAAATGTATGTAAAAATACTATCTAACTCACTAGCACACCCATTCAGAACTTTCCCTGGAATCCTATCTGGCCCGGACGCTTTCCTGACACTAACACCTAATAAACTATTTCTAAGCGCACATTCAGTGAAGACTAACCTTAGGCTCCTCGCTTGAGAAAGGTCATTTAATTACAGAAGAGGTATTATCCCTATCAAATCTAGCATAAAAATTACTTAGCGCTTCTACCAGAGAGGCATCAACAGGGCCAGGAGAAAGGGATTTACTTTTGTAATCAGCCTCATTGGTCATCCACGGCTTCTCGTTAGGAAATTGTTTGAAATACTTCATTATGGTAACATTACCAATACACCAGCTAATATAAGATAACACAGAAGAAGCCAGGAAATCAACATTAACCCCAGAATCCTCCATGGATTGAAGAACAAGTACCGTAAGTCCCAATTTGTGTTGGGAACATTGACCTGAGTGAACAGGATCCAATAGATTGTGTGAGGACATCAAGTGTGTGCCGGTTTTTCAAGAAGCTTGGAGGTGCATTAGGAGTAGAGAGATGGGGGCTGTAGCTTCAGACCTTCACCCAAAGCAAAACATGGCTGCCACCAGATTGTGGGGCCTATTCATCAACACTAAAATAACGTTTTTAAGGACATTTTCCTTAAATAACATTATTTTGGTATTCATGTAGCCACTTAGCACAGGAGATATCACAGATATCATTATATATATACTGTGTATATATCACAGATATCTCCTTGCTAAGTTCCCCTGCGTTAATTTCCACACTCCCCATACATTAGTACATTAGTACATTAGTATGGGTACATTAGTACTTTAGCACATTAGTATGGGGATATTAGTACATTAGTATGGGGATATTAGTACATTAGTATATTAGTACATTAGTATGGGTACATTAGTACTTTAGTACATTAGTATGGGGATATTAGTACATTAGTATGGGGATATTAGTACATTAATTTAGTATATTAGTACATTAGTATGAGGACATTAGTACATTAGTATGGGGATATTAGTACATTAGTATGGGTACATTAGTACTTTAGTACATTAGTATGGGGATATTAGTACATTAGTATGGGGATATTAGTACATTAGTATATTAGTACATTAGTATGAGGACATTAGTACATTAGTATGGGGATATTAGTACATTAGTACATTAGTATGGGTACTTTAGTACATTAGTATGAGGACATTAGTACATTAGTATATTAGTACATTAGTATGGGGATATTAGTACATTAGTACATTAGTATGAGGACATTAGTACATTAGTACATTAGTATGGGGATATTAGTACATTAGTATGGGGATATTAGTACATTAGTATGGGGATATTAGTACATTAGTATGGGGATATTAGTACATTAGTACATTAGTACATTAGTATGAGGACATTAGTACATTAGTATGGGGGCATTAGTATATTAGTACATTAGTACATTAGTATGGGGATGTGGAAATTGTGGTATTCATCAAATTCCGAAAATTATAAATTTTCGGAATTTGATGCAGTTACTATTCGCCACTGTGAGGTGGCGAATAGCAGGTGAAACTTACCTGTATCCGCGTGTTTAGGTCCCCTGACGAGTCCCTCCGGCGCTCTGCTCCGTCCTCAGGCTCCGGAGGCTGGTCGGACATTTGTGCTCCCCAGCAGAGCACAAGAAAGTTTAGAAAAAGAAAAAATTGTTTTTTGTTTTTTTTTCTAATCTGTCATGTGGTCTGCCGGGAAACCACATGACAGACCAGCAGGACGGAGCCGGAGGCTGCTGCGCGGACAGGTAAGTCGGGGGGGGGGGGGGGAAGGTGAGCGGAAGGGGGGGGATCGGGGGGGGGTACACAAACTTACCGCATCTGTTTGCAGTGCTGCGCATGCGCTGGTATTACAGATGTAACAGCGCATGCGCAGCACTGTTTCCAGATGCGATAAAGTAGTGTAGGCAGGAAAAGTATCTATTTCCCGAAAAGCTGTCATCGCAAAAATGACAGGTACCGGAATAGATACTTATGGAGAGGTGGAATGATGAATTCCACCTATAATTAGCTAGAACTCCATGAGAGTTCTAAAGCTAATTATCTCCAGAGAAGTATTAGGTTTAATGAATAGGCCCCTGTGAGCACTAATAAGTTTGAAAGGATCATGGTCACAAGTTTATCCACTTTGGCCAAACTTTCTCCAATACCGCTCCCTTCCCACCCACAAAGCAAAAAGTGTGACTCTCACTCCAGGAAATGACCCGTTATCTGATGCCAGGCACTGATTACAGTGAGTATTAGCGTTCCAGCACTAAAGAGTATATTCCTTACAGAATGGCTTTGCCAGCAGGATTTATAACTTTTAATAGTATTAAATGCTAAACCAGGCGGTTCAGTATTACATTTTAATGCTGTTATACATTCTGACAGCAAAATAGACCTCAATTGGTGCTTTAAAAAGCTGCAGTTTAGTAAATACGCCCCCAAGAATGCAGGGACTGGATCCCATGGGTAACCACCCAACTGCTTTACGGAGTGTAGATTGTAATATTGAGGAGGCATCGTCCTTTTTACTGATCTGGGTACATTTATGTCTTATATAGAATTGGGAATGTTACAAGGCGCAGTAACTTTAGACCACTTGGTCTGTCTGGCTGTAATATCCCTGTAATCATCGCCTCTGTCTATCTGCTCACACAGGAGGACCGTTTGGCAATATTTAGGCATGCTTTCTATAAGGAGCAGATGTTTGTGGCTTGTGTTTAATATGAGCAGCTGTTTCCGTGACCAAACCCATATGCGTTGGCACATTTGACTGTACAATTCGACAACCACTAAGTCCCATTAAGATCGTACGGACACCACTGGTGCGGCCAGTCCAGATTACCACCTACAGCAGCTTCCTGTCCCAAACTCCCAGCAGATTTATTACAGCACATCTCAAAAATACTAAACATCGGAAGAAGCAAAACTACTCCTAGCGATACCCTTTAATATGTATTAAACAAATGCAAAGGGGGCGATTCAATTGTTTTAGCCACTGTTATTTATTGGGGGCGCTCGACGGAGCAATTCAACTGTTGCTCCATTCTGGTGTGAATAGCCGTGCCTGCACACATTTCTGCTCGCTGCCTCCCGGTGTGGCGAGCAGCATTGAGCGATAAGTCGGCATTTTGGGCGCACAAAGCAGGACTTTAGATGGGGCTAGCTGCTATAGGTGGCTAAACCCAATGCTTTTGGGTCCGCACGGGTGCCTGAACGGAGCAACAATTGAATTGCTCCGTCGGGCGCTCATTGCGTTTGGGTGCCAAAAAAAAACAATTGAATGCTGAAACACAAGATTACTTTATTAATAGAAAGTCTAATACCATACACAAATAGACAATATACAGATCAAAGAACTGGCATCTGGCTTCTGGTAAGGCCATGGAAATAATTTTTAGATCATTTTAGTTAGTTTCCGCTGCTTAAACTTCTGCATAACCAGACCATAGCCCAAAAGCACATGTAGAGGTGTATTCACCACCCCACTTCTATACTTGGTTATTACGCACAAGTCACAGGGATGCTAATCCTGCCGTTATCAGTGGCAATGCCAGGGGAATGCTGACAATATACTGGGACTGGATGTGTGTTTGCAGCAGCGCCAAGAGGGGACAGTGATTAGAAGGGTTGACTTTCATCCTTAATGCGCCCTTGGCTGATCCAGCAGCTATTGTAACCGTTGCGATCTCCTAATTCCACATCCAGTGACAGCGGTTTACAGCCACACTAGGAGAGCGAGAAGACGCTCGAGGTTTGAAACCCCATCTGTCACTCTGTTACACCGTGGTAGCAGAGGGTCTGATTCAGAGATGTGCGCTAATTTCACCGCCGCTGTGTACTCAACGCCTATGTTTAATTATGCAAAAGGCGCAGGTGGCATCTTAAGTAAAAAGACGCCCATTGCTGGTTTCCCTGATCCGCTGCTCCGTCCGAACACACTGCATTGGATCAGTCAGGAGGTCGAGCAAAATGACGCTGCTGGGGCCTGTAAACCTGCGTCCAAGGATGCAGCCGCTAGCTCGGACACGCCCCTGATTCCTGGAACGCTCCCCATGGACGCCCTAAACCCCAGCAGTATGTCAGTCATACTGCGGCTTTTGAGGCACTGCGACCGATGTCGGCTCCTGCGCATGAACAGATAATTATTCCTCAGAGATTTCTGTAAATATCACATGCCACCACTCCCTGGGCCTGATGCAGACATTGCTGTGGTCAGGACATTACTGGAGCCTCCATATTAGGGGAGTATTGGTAAGAAAATGTAATTTCAGAATTTCTCTGTGCTTTCTAGTTTTACTTTAAATACGAAACGGAAACAAATGATTCTGACCACACAAGTGTTAATGGAATGGTGACCAGGGCCGCAACTAGGGGGGGGTGCTGGAGGTGCACGTGCACCGGGTGAGCCGCTATACCCGGTGCCAGTGACCTCCAGCCCGGAGCTGCAGAGAGGCTCCAAGCCGGACGTCCGCTGGTAATATTTATTACCAGCGGGAGCCCGGCTCCTTCTCTGCAGCGACGCGGTGTAGCCGGAGGCTGGAGTTCTCTCCTGAACTCCAGCTTCCGGCTCTCCCCGTGGGCACTATGGGGGAGACGTCATGACATCTCCCCCATAGTTCCGAGGAGCAGCCGGCGGACCGGACGCGACGCTGGATGCAGGAGCAGGGTTCAAGGTAAGTATTTTTTTTTTTTTTTTTTTTTTTAATAAGCTGCACTACAGGAGCATGGGCATTACCACAGGGGCATTACTATGGGGGCATGGGCATTACCACAGGGGCATTACTACAGGGGCATGGGCATTATCACAGGGGCATTACTATGGGGGCATAGGCATTACCACATCTTTCCTACTTCTCAGCAGTCCCAAAGTTTGTGGGATTTTCCTCATCAGACCTGGATGTAGTGTATCGGGAAGTAGGCGTGGCTGCACTATAATGTGGGTGGGTTTTGGTAAATCAGGGTGGGGCTTATTTTTGTCCCAGTTTTCACTTCTGGCCATGTTTGGGGGTATGTTCTGCTATGTATTGGGACTTAAAGCTTCATAATGATATGGGCTGCTGTCTGCTTCAGGGACTTTAAAAAGCGTTGGTGAGTAAGCCGTTCTCTAATTATTCAGAACTCCCTAGAAATGCCTAAGTAGTAGATTTGTACTTGAATCAATTTTTTTTATCTATAATAAATGGAAGCCTTGGGTTCAGTTCCAGCTGTCTGTGCCGTCTTCACATTAGGAAGATACCTCTGTCACCCTCTGTATACTGACTTGTAATCTGCATACAAGGTGTTCATACTGTATCTATGCTCCTATTGTTTCTTTTCATAATTAAAGTTTAAAGATAAATCACAGCAGCCAAGATCCACAAAACATATTATTTCCCAGATAAGAATATTAAACACACACACATAATTTACTCAGGAGCCTATTCATCATCGGGGGCCAGGTGGAGCCAACTCGCTGCGAGTAGCAGCGGTGATAAAAAATCGCTGGCGCAATTCAACATTGCTCTGGTGCGGAGACAGCTGATCTGAAGATCTATCCCTATCATCCCTACTTTAGTAACGGTGAAACTTAGCACTTTGGGGACTGACTCAGCAGTGTTAGTGCACACATCAACTTGGATTCACCTAATGCCCGACCTTTGGCAGAGGGAGCTGAACCCGTAGGGAGGGAGCAGGGTCCGGGAATTGGCGCCATCTGAAGCTGGCAAAGGCTCCCGCTGTCGAGCTCCAAAAATGTTGTATTTTTGAAGCTTGATGAATTTAGATCCACATACTATTGTATTGGGACAGATCGGGGCTGAACTGTAAGCAGGAGAGATCAGCAAAATATTCTTTGCTACAGATGTGCCCGCATACATCTATCCTGTATGTATCTGCATGTGAAATGCTACATTACAGGGTTACAGCCGCTGCTGAGTAAAATGATATGCAGCATGCCTATGTTCTGTGTGACTGTGGGTGTGTCTGCATGTGAAATGCTACGTTACAGTGTTACTACCGCTGCTGAGTAAAATGATATGCAGCATGCCTATGTTCTGTGTGACTGCGGGTGTATCTGCATGTGAAGCGCTACGTTAGTGTTACAGCGGCTGACAGTGTAACGTAGCATGTCACCGGCAGATACACCCGCACTCGCTCAGAGAACATGGGCATGCTGCATATCATTTTACTCAGCAAAAGCTGCTTGTGCTAAATATTCACATCACTGTGCGAATAAGACACATTTGAAGTTAAAAAGACGCATGAAAAGATGTTCGTCGCTACAGAGTCACGCCACGGCATGGCGCAACTAGAAGGGCTGTTTAACGCGCCAGGAGGCTAGATGTATGAGGACACATCTGTACCTATATTCTGATAGGAAATTCTAGAAAATGTTAATTTTGTAAGAAATGAAGGGATAATGAACAGCCCTTAGAGAGTCCTCTCTTTAACCATCTGTGTCGCACTCTATAAATTACACTTAATAGCCGACTGAAAAAACAAAACCCTGAAAGCTCTTTGCCATGTTTGTGTAATTATTACACCTAACAAAGAATGCAAAACCCAGGAACACACTTCACATTATTTTCTCTAAACCCAATGAAGACGTCCAGTCCTCTAGCCTTATATGCTGCTATATTGGGATGAATGCAGATCGGTTTGTATCATTTCCCTCTGATCTATCCTCAGTGGTAACTGAAGCTGTGCTGCCTGATGGTACGGAAAGGAAGACCCATAGAAAGTAAGCAGCCAGCAGCTTTTGTGCTAAATCCTAGCAGCTACTGAAATCCCTGCTGTCTTCCACCACCCACGGTGAATAAAAATCTGCAGCTTCTCATGAGAATCCAACCTGCTAATTACATATATCTGCCAAAATTCCAAATTAGCCTTGTGATATGCAAGGGAGACGTGTAACAAATTGTGCTTTGGCTCTTTGTAACCATGAAACATCCTGCTCCTTCACACGGCTCATGGCTGGCCTCCTCTTACACCAAAGCAGCAGAAACGCTCTGTAAGACGGGGTAGGTAGCATTTGGCTGGCGATGCAATGAACCGATGACCTCATGCCTGTCTGATTAGGTGGAGGGTTGGGGACAAAATTGATGCTGCAAACACCTTGGATTAAATCCGTTGCAGGAAATGTTATTTTCTAATTTGCAATTGCCTGTTAACGTGGTAAATTATGAAATATTAGATGTATAACAAAAAAAGCAGCCGGTTGTATTAAGCGATGCATCTAATCCGCATCCATGGTTCAGATTTCCCCTTGGGCACTTTGTGGCTGTTCTAAATAACGGATAACCTAGAAGCGGTGCAGAAATCTGTCTCAATTGCTGCTTGTCCTCTGATACATACTACAGGGCCGCAACTAGGGGGGGGCTAGAGGTGCACGTGCACCGGGTGCCGGAATGCGGGGGGTGAAAAAGGGCTGACTTGCGGTGGCTTGGGGGCTGTAGATTCAGAAAACGGCCATCCAAAAATGGCCGCAGCCAAGGAGGAGACAGATGCTAGAGGTCCTTAGTGGACTCTAGTATCTGTTAGGCCAGCACAATACACACAGAAGTGCCAGGAGAAGCTGCTGAAAGCTGTGAAACCCCCTGGCAACGAGCATAAACCCTTGATGAGTAGGCATATCTACAAGTAACTTTGCACCTTGGTAAAACAGTGCTGCCCTAACTCAAATCTAAATTGCCGTTAAAAATGAAAGCTATCCAGCATCTGTGGGCTACATGCAGAAGCAGCCGGTATTTACCCTGCATGCAAACATAGTAAATGTATTTGCCCCCCATGGCACTGCCTTTATCCGGGTGCAAAGTTACTAGTGTGTTTTTTTTGTTGTTGTTTTGCTCCCAACTTAGAATGAGCCCCTTTGTTAGTCAGACAGATTTAGACCAAATTAGCGTCAATTTGTAGATTGTGGGTTTTTACCTGACCGCTGTTGCTGGGGGTATTCTTCAAAACCTACCTTGTGCCCATGCTAAACTGCTTGTACTTGCTTCACTTGCCTTTTATCATCAGTTTGCTTCCCCACGCCTCTTTTATATTATCTCTCACAAAACTGACCCTTCCTCACTACCTACAGTCACCTCACTGTAGTGCCCCACAGTTCACATTATGCCACACTCTGCCCCCAAGTGCATCCCCCATCACTAACTTTCACCTCCTGTAACTGTGGGCACTGGCAGGCTCCTGGCATTGACGTTACACTCTGCCCCCAGTGCATCCCCATCCTTGTAACTTTCACCTCCTGTAACTGTGGGCACTGGCGGGCTCCTGGCATTGACGTCACACTCTGCCCCCAGTGCATCCCCATCCTTGTAACTTTCACCTCCTGTAACTGTGGGCACTGGCGGGCTCCTGGCATTGACGTCACACTCTGCCCCCAGTGCATCCCCATCCTTGTAACTTTCACCTCCTGTAACTGTGGGCACTGGCGGGCTCCTGGCATTGACGTCACACTCTGCCCCCAGTGCATCCCCATCCTTGTAACTTTCACCTCCTGTAACTGTGGGCACTGGCGGGCTCCTGGCATTGACGTCACACTCTGCCTGATATGGCTGCACTGTATGCAGACAGCCAGGGCAGTTTGTAGGGTTTGAGGCTCCCAGTGCGAGCAGTCAAAATGCACCCCTCCCCTTGAAGCAGTAATATTGTGGAGCGGGCGTGGCATCATCGTGAGGGGGTGTGGTATCACAGTTAGGGAGCGTGATCTAGAAAGACCACAGAATGTCAGCCACTGTGACTACTGAGTACAGGGGTGTCTAACCTGTCAGAGGCAAAGCGCTGAAAAATATATGTAGCTAAACAAAAAATAGACAGCATGCGCGCGTCGGAGGCGCGCGCTCAAAAAATGGGGTGTGGCCTAGCTGTCACAAGCCCACGCCGCATTTCTGTGTGCATGCCTTTGGTGTGACATTTGCAGAAGTATGACCTTGCATCACACCCGGTTTTAGTCGCGTTGGGAGCGAGCCCAGCACATTGAAAATACAAGCTAGATCCACATAAAATACACTGCAACAAACCACTTCCACATAAAATACACTGCAACAAACCACTTCCACATATAATACACTGCAACAAACCACTTCCACATAAAATACACTGCAACAAACCACTTCCACATAAAATACACTGCAACAAACCACTTCCACATATAATACACTGCAACAAACCACTTCCACATAAAATACACTGCAACAAACCACTTCCACATAAAATACACTGCAACAAACCACTTCCACATAAAATACACTGCAACAAACCACTTCCACATAAAATACACTGCAACAAACCACTTCCACATATAATACACTGCAACAAACCACTTCCACATAAAATACACTGCAACAAACCACTTCCACATATAATACACCGCAACAAACCACTTCCACATATAATACACCGCAACAAACCACTTCCACATAAAATACACCGCAACAAACCACTTCCGCATAAAATACACTGCAACAAACCACTTCCACATATAATACACTGCATACAAACCACTTCCACATATAATACACTGCAACAAACCACTTCCACATAAAATATATTGGAAAAGCCAGAGGCACATAAACTACGTTTTAAAACCACATCCACCTCAAATACATTATTAAATCCAGAACCACATAAAACACATTGAAAAAACAAGATTCACATAATACACACTTCATTCCATCCCCCTCCCTTACCATTCCAGCCCCCTCCCTTACCATTCTCTCCCCTCCCTTACCATTCCAGCCCCCTCCCTTACCATTCCAGCCCCCTCCCTTACCATTCTCCCCCCTCCCTTACCATTCCAGCCCCCTCCCTTACCATTCCAGTCCCCTCCCTTACCATTCCAGCCCCCTCCCTTACCATTCCAGCCCCCTCCCTTGCCATTCCATCCCGACAGGTCTTAGGCTTCCCCCTCACTGGCTCTCAGGCAAAAGTGCCCATTATGCAGTGCCCCCTGTAGTTGTCCCCATATGCAGTGTCCCCTGTATTTATGCCCCTTATGCAGTGCCCACAGTGGTAGTGCAACTTATGCAGAGCCCACAGTAGTGGTGCCCTTTATACAGTGCACCCCTTAGTAGTGCCCCCAAGAGTGGTGCCCCCTATGCCATGCCACCATTAGTAGTGCTCCCTGTAGTCATGCCCCCATCAGTAATGCCCCCAATAGTAATGGTCCCTGTTGTAGTTCCCCAATAGTAGTGTCCCCAGTTGTATTGCCCGAAATAGTAATGCCCCCTGTAATAGTGTCCCCAGTATTAATGCCCCTGTATTAGTCCCCCCAATAGTAATGCTCCCTTTGTACTAGTGCCCAAAGTAGTGCCCCTGGGCCCTGAGTAATGCCCCCAGTAGTGGTACCTCCTAAGCAATGCCCTCAGTAGAAGTGCCCCCCGAGTAATGTCCCCAGTAGTAGTGCCCGGGTGCCCCCAGTAGTGGTGTCTCCCCCAGCAGAATTGCCCCCAGAGTAATGTCCCCAGTAGTAGTGCCCGGGTGCCCCCAGTAGTGGTGTCTCCCCCAGCAGAATTGCCCCCAGAGTAATGTCCCCAGTAGTAGTGCCCGGGTGCCCCCAGTAGTGGTGTCTCCCCCCGCAGAAGTGCCCCCAGAGTAATGTCCCCAGGCTGCCTGCACATAAAAAAAACCCCCAGTAATACTTACCTTCAGCCCCGCTCCGCTCGGCTGCTCCTCTGCACTATGGGAAAGACGTCATGATGTCCTCCCATAGTGCACACTGGGGGAGCCGGGAGCCGGAGCCTCTGTCTCTGCCTCTGTCTCTCCGGCTGCCCGCTGGTAACTGAATCTCAGCGGGCACCCGGCAGTTAATAGGCTGTTTCTGCTGCAGAGGTCGGAGGTGGCGCACCCCGTGTGATTGCACGGGTCGCCTGCCCCTAGAAACGGCCCTACAGACAGCAGCTTTCTGCTCCATGAAGTCTTGTGGTCATAATGTAAATGCTGAAGTGACCCGTGGGCCGCTCTGCATGGTGCATTTGAGAACAAGCGCTGGGCACCTGCTTTTGTATGTGGAGGAGACTCACAGTATAATGCGGCCCTCCGGTGATCAGCCTGACCCTGCTGTGGGGACCCCACCGTATAGTAATCCGGCCCTGGGAGGGTTTAGAAGTTCCAATGCTCTCCCAATAGTATTCTAGTCAGTCTCTTTCTCCCTCGCGCTCTCTCTGCCGTTACCGCGCTCTCTTCCTAACCCTATTGTGATGCGCCCATGCCCTTTTTTGAAGTTGTGCCAGCCGACTTCAAATGATGTTATTGCATTGTATAAAGGTGCAAATTGGCATTACAACCACACCCATGAATCAGCAATTGGCGTACATCTGTCTCCTACATCTGAGAAAATGATAGAAACCTTCTGATTTTTTAAAATGGTTCTAGTGCAGAATTTCACATTTTAGTAATGTTTGCAAACTGTCCATAAGGACCGAACATGATTTAAAAAAACAAAACAAATAAATAAATAAAATGATTTTGTTTTCAGACAGATATTAGAACGAGCCGTACAATTGACAAAAAATAGCAAAAGTACATCGGTGTAACATTCCACATTACAAGACATAGAACATCCTCCAATCAAAGATCCAGATCAGTACAATGAGCATAACAATTATCATATAGCAAGAAAGTAGCAACGTTCATGATCTACAGGTCTATATTGGTCCACATAGAAGTGTCGGCAGTGTAACTACAATACACCATAAAAATATATAAGAATTATAGTAATGCCTGCACATGTTTGTACTGAAATCACTACTATAAAGGGGGGGGGGTTCACAAGACATGGCGACATAAAATACATAACATCGCACAAGAAGGGCAGTTTGGAATGACCGATGTCACCAGCACTAGACCAAAGTGACCGTTACCCTTTGATAAATAGCACCTGATAAAGCTAGCGGGAACAGAGGGCCTGATTCAGAGCCGGCTTTTTGGGTTTTTTTTTAGAACGGCCTCCTGGCCGCTCGCATAGCTGTGGGTGACCACCCACAGCTATAGCGAGCGACCAGGAAGATGGTCGTGATGGTCAAGAAGACCATCGCGACCATTGGGCTTGCGACGAGACCCTTGTGGTAGGGTCTCGTGGCCGCAAGCCCCAGAGAGATTTCGGCTCTAACAGCCGAAATCTCTCCCACTGACATCACTCGTGATGTCAGTGGGGCCGCCCCCAAACGGAGGCGTTCCCATGGGAACGCCTCCGTTTGGGCAGCCACTCCCCCGGCCCGCCCACCAAAGGGGGCGTGCTGTCACTCAACATCGACAGCACGCCCCCTTTGGTACGAGACCCGGAGCGACGGATTGCCCGTCGCTATCCGGGTCTCGCGCATGCGCACTGGCCCACCATCGACCCGGTTGCGAGCGCACAGCGCTTTGCGACCGGATCTGAATCAGGCCCAGAGACCTAGGCAATTGCCAGTAACTGTCGGTAAAAATATCAGTCACTGGATTAAAAAATTTGTTGGCCATGAGATGGGGTATTCACATCCAATTGTACAATATAGACTCACCATTTTTTTTGTAGAAGTGAATAACCCCTGTCTCAATGTCTGGTACGGATTCAGACCTGTTCGCTAGGCTGCGTTCGCATGTAGCCTGCCGATGTTTGCAATCTGTTCATGTGTACAAGACGGCAGTGCGCAAACCAGTCCATGCAATCGGGAAGTGATCGCACCCAGTATAAAGACACTCCGCAAGCATGAGTGACAGGACGTGCCGTTTGTGGGTGGCGACGGGGTGGTCGATGGTAACGGGGGTGTGGTGGTGTGAACGCAGGCGTCTGTGCATCTGAACGCCATTTCAGGGGCGTGCATAATGAAGACGCATCGTCAGCGTACACGTCACATGGCTGAATTACACACAGCACTCGCAGTGCTTGCGGTAGTGTATGGTCAACCATAAGTGCTGCGTATGGGTCCGATGTTACCGATTGTTTAATATACTTCCTGCAGATGACGTGTGTTACTAAGGGAAAGTGAGCGTCTTGTGTCAGGCTGGTGGGAGTCTAAATACACACCGCGATCGCACCGCAAGACATAGTGGACGTGCTAATGTCTTGCCAGCAATTGTGGGATATGCATAATTTGGCTGCTGATGGCTGCGTGCGAACGCATCCTAGCGACCAGGTCGGAATCAGGCCCTAAGTCTCAATCCTCAAAAATTGGCGCACAAAAGGTAATAGGATCTATCGCTACCTGCAGTGAAAATACGTTATTTATAAAAGTTGTCAGTTTCTTCCCAAATTTCTTTAATCTTGTAACATTCCCAGAAGATATGACGGAATGCGGCATCCTGGAATTTACACTTCAGGCACTGACCGGTCCCCCCCCCCACCATATGCTTACATTGAGCAGGGGATATAGAAGTAGATGGAGATGTACTGTACTTCCTGCAGCATAGCTGAATGGAGAAATGTGATTGAGTCTTTGCCATGTGCTAGTAGAGTATATTACTAGGCAGTCGGTGGAATATCATTCCGACAAACCGAGCACGATCGAAGCCAAACCTTATCCGTTTCAATAGAGACCAGGTCAGAATATAAATATATTCTAGAAGTGTTGGACCTCATGAACAGCGATAGATTAGGGATCTGGTCAGGGTCATGAGCTGTAGCCAAAGCGTGGGGTTATGTCTGGATAAAAATGCCTAATTTGCAAATACATATCAGATCATACTTGCCAACTCTCCCTCATTGTCAGGGAGACTCCCTGAAATAGTAGCAATCTCCCTGTCTCCCTGAAGAGTCTAGCAATCGCCCTCATTTCATCCTTACCCCTATTATGAAGCTGTTATATAAAAAATCAGAGATATATACATTCAAATGGGATCATTAGTGTAATTTCCTTGCATTGGTTATTATAAGGCACAATGGCCCTCATTCAGAGCCGTACGCTCTGAGCAGAGCGCACGCTCTGCATGAGGGCCGGGCTCCTTTTTCATGGAGCGTCCTCCTGGACGCTCGTATAGCTGTGGGTCACCACCCACAGGCTATACGAGCGTGCATTTTGATGGCCGCGATGGTCGTGACCATCGCGACCATCGAAATTGCGAGCCGGAGCCTGCGGTTGAGGTTTTCAACCGCAAGCTCCGGAGTGATTTTGGCTCTATCAGAGCCAAAATCACTCCCACTGACATCACTAGTGATGTCAGTGGGCCGGCTTCTGACGGGAGGCGTTCCCGTGGGAACGCCCCCGTCAGGGAGGCACGCCCCCGGCACGCCCACCAAAGGGGGCGTGCTGTCAATCAACATTGACAGCACGCCCCCTTTGATCGGACACAACGAGCGAAGGAAAGTCCTTCGCTCGTCGTGTCTGGCGCATGCGCACGACGGAGCTCCCTCCGTCGTGCGCATGCTCAGTGCAGACCATCGACCCACTTGCGAGCGTACAGCCGCTCGCGAGTGGGTCTGAATCAGGCCCAATGATCCCTATGAATTTCTGCAAAGTATTAGTGTGTTTTCATCAACAAACAGATCTTACTGACTGCTTTTGGGCTGGTTACATTTGGATGTAAGTCAGGTTTAGGACACGCCTCTCAGATTTATCAGTATACGCCCATCACATATAGGACACGCCTCTCAGATTTATCAGTACACGCCCATCACATGTAGGACACGCCTCTCAGATTTATCAGTACACGCCCATCACATGTAGGACACGCCTCTCAGATTTATCAGTACACGCCCATCACATGTAGGACACGCCTCTCAGATTTATCAGTACACGCCCATCACATGTAGGACACGCCTCTCAGATTTATCAGTACACGCCCATCACATGTAGGACACGCCTCTCAGATTTATCAGTACACGCCCACTGTAACACGCACTCATAGGTGCTGCTTTCACAATCTCCCTGAAATGCTTTTTCAAAAGTAGGCAATTATGTATCAGATATAGGTTTTAAAGGAACATGATATCTTCCACCTAGCAATCGTTTCCAATGATCGTTAATTACTCCAGGAGAAGAATTAAAATACACATTTATCACTGCACTACAAATGTATCCCTTAATTACTACAGTATTTTAAAGGTAATTTGTGAAGCAATATAAACCTTATTGCTGTGCGACTGCTAAAGGCACAACATGAAAACAAGGCACGTGGCAGTTGTACTTAAATTTGCAGAACAGAGATTTATCTGGTGGAGAGCAGAGAATTGGTATCCAGCGCACGTTTTTTGTTACGGATCAACCTGCTGCAGGGGATCCGATCATCCCCGTCATATTTTATTCATGAGACGTGCGGTATCGGGATGAAATGGAAAAGGGGGGAGAACGCTCATATTCATAATTATGGCACAATGAGCAGTACCACTGTTCCCTCTCAGGCTGCCAAGTATACAGTCTGGTAACTTCTTCTGCTGTAACGTTTTGAAGATGGTTTTAATTCTTTATAAACCTTTTATTTATAGAGTGAAATGTAATTATACAGATTTATGTGTAAAGTTTGCTGTATAATGAATTTGGGGGCGAAAAAGAGCGAAGTGGGGGGGACAAGTTCGCAAATAACGAAATAAGGTTCTGGGAGTGCACTAAGAAGGGGTCAAGTGTTTTGGGGCTTGCAGGAGCATTTTTGGGGGTGTAATTTTTCTTTATTTAATAGTTCACTTTTGAGACATTAAAAGATGCTGGCACCCATTTTCAGGTACCCCAAATATGACAGGACTACTTATTTTCACAAAAAAATCCTGCTTTATACTATTCTTCACCACTTGTGCAAAGACTCTAATTAGTGGCAATTGTGCGAACTTAACAGTTTTATTAGGGCTAACCGGGCACTACTACATTGAGCCCCAATGTTTCTGCAGCTTATTGGGGGGTTCAGGCTGATTTCCCCGATTCTGACACCACTTTACGCCTGTTTTGACTTCGTGTGTCTGTTTTTGCGTCTTTTGGAATTGAATATGGCTGATAGCGGGGGGGGGTGGGCGCACGATAAGTTTCTGTGGCAAAAAAACGTGATGTAGACGATAAGTCTGGCAGGCGAAACTTTATCGCAGGTGCGTAACTAATTGAATACCGCCCCAAGTTTGAGAACCACTTGTCTAAAATATATGCTGCGTTTAGTCGTGCTTCTAGCGGCCAGCTTAGTCGTGCTTCTAGCGGCCAGCTTAGTCGTGCTTCTAGCGGCCAGCTTAGTCGTGCTTCTAGCGGCCAGCTTAGTCGTGCTTCTAGCGGCCAGCTTAGTCGTGCTTCTAGCGGCCAGCTTAGTCGTGCTTCTAGCGGCCAGCTTAGTCGTGCTTCTAGCGGCCAGCTTAGTCGTGCTTCTAGCGGCCAGCTTAGTCGTGCTTCTAGCGGCCAGCTTTCTGTGCAGGAGATGGAGGAGAATTAACTTTTTTTTTTTTTAGTTTTGTAGACTTTCGCGTCTTATTGGAATAACTCTCTACACAGCTGTTTTTTTTTACTGCCACAACTTTTCACCATCGCTCCGCCTTATCTAGCGATATGCTAGGCTGGCGCTACCATATGGTTGACTTAGGTTGTCGCCTAGGGCTGGTGTGGCAAAACCGGTCCTCAAGGACACCTGGCAGCACCTCCTGTGGATCTGTAGAATGTGACCATTGACAATGACTACGCTTGTGTGCCTGCTAGGTGGTCTTGAAAGCGTGAGCCGCTAGGGTTTTGCGAGGACCGGGTGGGCCATCCCTGGCCTAGGGTACCATAGTTTTGTCTATGCCACAACTAGAGCACAAATGCTCTTTTGCGATGGCACCCAACTTCTTTCGTTTTATTATAACCAACGGTTTTACAGGAGAGTGTTCATGGGCAGAGATGGTGGAGGGTGTATGGGGCTGCAGTGCTTGTTGCTTGTCATGAGGCAAAAGAAGAATGCAGTTGGATCGGGTGAGGGTGTTTATTGATTTACAAACGCGTTTTTAAATTCAATAAAAGGGTGGAGAGAACCTATTCACAGAAGTGCTGTTACTTTGCTGGAGGGCGCATGGCCTTTTTTTTTTTTTTAATTTATTACCAGTTATTTATATACCGCAAACCTATTCCGCAGCGCTTTACAGAGAGTATTCAGCCATTCACATCAGTCAGTGCCCCAGTGGAGCTTACACTCTATATTCCCTACCACATTCTCAGATATACACACACACTAGGGATCATTTTGTGGGGAGCCAATTAACCTACCAGTATATTTTTGGAGTGTGGGAGGAAACCAGGAGTACCCGGCGGAAACCCACAGAAGCACAAGGAGAATATACAAACTCCACACAGGGCCGTAGTGGGATTCGAACCCATGACCTCAGTGCTGCTAACCATTACACTGTCGCCCCTACAATAGTGTTCCTCTTGCATGTGTCCTCATACATCTAGCCTCAATACGCCCTGCAGCGCGAGACGCCTAGGGAGCGACCAGGTCGACATAGTGGGGTGGGCGTGGTGCTCCGCAAGGGGGTGGGGGTGGTGCTCCACAGCATGGTTTATTAGGGGTGGAGAAGGGGCATGGTCACATGATCATGGCCACGCCCCCCACCACTCAATGCTGAAATTATTGGCATTGTGGAGCAGGGGGCGGGGCCATGATGACACGATTCAGCGCGAATCGCGTCATTGGCCCCTCTGCTGCTGGGGTGTTTGAGACTGGTGTGGGGGTCCGGTGATGGTGTGTGTGTGAGGGGTTTGGGTGAGTGTAGGGTAGGCAGCTGGACGGGAGACTTGTCCACCTTTCCGGGAGTGCCTCCCGATTTTTTTGGAGGCATCGCGTATGTCATTGCAACGAAGACGCATTTTATATGCAAAAAAGACATTTGACGCAAGCAGGGTTGCACAGAAGCTGGTGCACCGAGAGGGGCTGTTTGGTGAGGTGTGTATGAGGGCACATCTGTAGGTCTAGGCCCATATCTATATTGGGATGCATTTTGTGCCCACTAGTTACACTTGTGGTCTGGGCAAATTGTACTAAATGAAAGTGACAATGACCCCCTCAGTGCCCCCTCATTTTAGGGCCTGATTCAGCAAGGATAGCAATTGCAAAGCTGTATGAAGGCAATGATCCTTACAATGATGCAAATGCAGCAGGTGGTGTGTTTTTTCGTTCCCAGCACTGGGACGGAGGTCGCAGGCTGGGATCACCATCGCGACTATCGGTGGCCGATAGTTGCGATGGAGGATGGCACCAGGCAGCCGAGTAAGCCTACTCAGGCTGGCCGGCTTGCGAGCCCAGCAGACTGCGTACGTCTACAAAGTCTCTGCGCTGGCCACTCCCGGAAAACAGGGCGGATGCTCCTCGTTTCAGGGAACGCAGGCCGCCCTCACACCGCCCCTTAAATGCCTTTGCCTGTCAATCAGGAAGAGGCATTCAAGGGCTAGCGTGCGATGGAGCAGGACCCATTCTACATAATAATCAGGAATCTGCGTTCATGTATGAAGTTGAGAGAAGCCCTTTCTATGGTTTTCTTGCTAAGTTTCTCCTGCGATGACCTATTTTGACCCACTTCTAGCTGTCCCCAGAGACCTATATGGATTCTATTTCACAAGCGTTGAGGAGCTACAGCTACGTAAGAACAGCTCAGGCGTAATGTGTCCTCCTGACCTATTATAATTTACTGCTATTAGTTATTAACACATAATAAGAACTGTGTGTTTGGAGCTGTTATGGGAGTCATTTGCCACACATAATTATTTAGGAAATTATAATCACAATTTAAAGAGTATGGGGGAGATGTAACATTCCTTGGAGAGAGATAAAGTACCAACCAATCGGCTCCTAACTGTCATTTTTTCAAACACAGCCTGTAACATGACAGGAGCAGATTGGTCGGTACTTTATCACTCTTCACATTCTCTCTCAAAGGCTTAGTAAATCTTCCCATTAGTCTGCATATATTTTACTTTGGGAGTATTCATAATTTGAATATCCACTGACTTTAGTCCTGTTTATTTTTATGCTGTACGTTCAGGCTGATTATTGGGAAATATCATACTTCTATGTTGTTACTGAAATTCTGACAATAACCTTTGCTGTTATTGGGTGGGGGCTGAAACATTGCTAACTTTTCGGTGCTGATATTGGCCCTGATTCAGAGCCAGACGCTCTGACCAGACCGCTCGTTCTGAATCAGGGCCCACCTCCACTAAAATGGAGCGTCCTCCTGGACGCTCGTATAGCTGTGGGTCACCACCCACAGCATATACGAGCGTCCAACAAGATGGTCGCGATGGTCTTGACCATCGCGACCATCGGCCTTGCGAGTGAAACCCTGTGATCAGGTTTCTCAACCACAAGCCCTGGAGTGATTTTGGCTCTATCAGAGCCAAAATCACTCCCACTGACATCACTAGTGATGTCAATGGGGCCGGCTTCAGACGGTAGGCGTTCCCATAGGAACGCCTCCGTCTGGCAGGCACGCCCACCAAAGGGGGCGTGCTGTCAATCAACATCGACAGCACGCCCCCTTTGGTGCGAGAGCCGGAGCGATGGAAAGTCCTTCGCTCGCCGGGTCTCGCGCATGCGCACGACGGAGCTCCCTCCGTCGTGCGCATGCGCAGTGGGGACCATCGACCCACTTGCGAGCGTACTGCCGCTCGCGAGTGGGTCTGAATGACCCCCATTATCTTGGGAGGCAATCTGGATACTTGTGCTCCAATTAAACATACGTGCAGTATACAGCAGCCTTGGAGAACTGGCAATTATAAAGCTTTACAGCTCTGTAATAACAGTACGACCTGACTTATATTAAGATCAGCACAATATATATATATATATATATATATATATATATATATATATATATATATATATAGAACCTTTACACTCGGCTTATTTCACTACACATTAACTTTCTAACTTTAAGCTGAACACAATGGCGCAGGTGTTCTCTGTAATGGACGGAGCTGCTTTTAGATGAGACAAGTGTGTTATGTTCTATACAGAGGACGCTATTTCTGGCTCGCTCTCAGTATGTGCGATAATTGTCTTGGCTTTATTTGCTAGTCTGAAGTAGGCCGTGCAGGCAGCAAGTCCCACACTAATTAGCTAACAAGGCATGTAATCTCATTTACTCACATGATTCCCAAGCAGATGATGTGCTCTTTAATGATACTGTCAAGATGTCTAGAGCCGTTGGCGTAACCAGTCATTGCATAGACCAAGAAAACCCAAACCAAAAACGCATTTTCCCCCCCATATTCTAATGCAGTGTCGGTTGATCCAGGTTGTACCCTAGGTGGGGGGGGGGGATGAGCTGTCTTCTGTGGTGGGTCTCCTGCCATGGGGCAGCCATGGTCTGTCTGGTGAGGAAACACGGTTATCTAGACTTTCATGCCCAGTTATCTGAGAGGGGAAACACTTTTTGTCTGGTCAGCTTCCAAAGTAAATTAACCTACTACTACTGTTTTGAGCTGGGGGTTTTGGGTATAGTGTTCCCTCGAGCATACAAGTGTCCTATTCTTGTCAGTTATACTGGCTTGGAACCATCGATTCCCTGCTACTGACAGCAGAGACCCCCCACAGTCATGGGGCATATGAATTGACTGTGTCTCCTTCTAGTTAATATATATGGAATTGTACCTCTTCATGCATAGGTGTTCAGGACGCTGTAGGTAATCAGGTGACTAATGGTCCTTTCGCATTTTGTTTGGTTATCTCCCATTGGAATATAAATGATTATTCTGCTAGAATGGGATTTATTTAGATTTAGATAAATTTACCACATTTGTTTCTTTTACATGGTTGGTGTTAATATTATGCACACCTTTCCCTCCAAAAAAAGACCCATATGGGTAAAAGACCCATAACGTGCCTGTTCTAAATTGGTGATATTAGATGAGTTAGAGGGAATATCCACTGTCCCATGAATCATGCAAACACTCCTGTGAGGTGGGTTGTTGCAGCAATATGGTAGCATGCAGGAACACTTTTTCTAAATCATAATCCAAGTGAACAGAGCTGTTGTAAACCCCAATGAGAGGTAAGCGCTCAATACAACGTGCTCGGCTACAATATGTATCCAAAGTATTTCTATTCAAAATGTATCTCTGTCCCTGTGAAGGGATGGCGTTATTATCCCGGTGCCAGCATCCTGACAGTAAGTATTGGGGAGGGGAAGGGTTAGGGGTTAGGCACTAGCATGCGTCGGGTTTGCCACCATCAGAATTAAGCTGCCGGGATTCTAAGCCACCGGTGAGAGGAGGGAGCCAGTGTGCACTCGCCGTGCGGGCCCCCCTCCTCTCTCCCCGGTGGCCGGCAGCCGTCTGAAGCGGCTGGCCTGCACCGGAGCATTAGTCCACTCCGGGCACTAGAGTTTAGGAATAGGGATGAGATGAGAGGGGAATAGGAGGGAAACAGAAAAGAGAGAGAAGAAATCGGGGGAGATGGAAGAGCGAGTAAGAGGAGGAGGAGGAGGAATAAGATGAGATGAGAAAAAGACAGAAGATGGCAGAGAGAGATGCCTCGTGTAGTTTTGGAGTGTGCAGAGAAGGTTATACCCAGTCACCATTTGCAGTCCCTTTGAAGCTGCGTCCTGCTGCACTGTAGGTTATGCCCGGTTTCGATAATGGCACTAGAACCCAGACGTGCGGCTCCTCTTAATGACGTGCGCTTCGCCTCCGCTCCTTGTGCGGCTCCGCCTCCCATGCAGCAGTCTGCATAGTGCTCACCCTCCCGCCCAGATCCCAATGCTCCCATTGCCAGGGGCCAGGGGCAATGACGTGACTGCGCATTAGTGAAAACCCCTTGCTGAGCATGGCGCTGCCCGGGAGGTTGTACTGCCGGGTAAACCTGCGCTCAACCCCTAACCGGACGATTTGGCCATCGCCCTTCTAGTATTTGCCAGAAGTGCCTGATGACCAGTCCGGCCCTGCTGCCACCTAGTGCGCCAGACAAAAAGCATTTTCCTATGTGGCGCACTGATTAATAAAATTTAACCTTTATTGGGTACGATTAAAATATGTCAGCAAAATCCATGAAATATTTCTTACATATTTTAATTGTATTCAGTAAAGGTTACATTTTATTAATTAGTGCACCAAAAACAGGACAATGCATTTTTCTTCTTTGGGGTTTCAGGGCTGATGCTGCGGCTGGGGGTCCCGGGGAAAGGGCTCCCTTGGCTGTGACATCAGTCCCCAGCTAGAAAGGGTCCAGGTTTTAAATATATGGGGAACCTCACACCATTTTTTTTCTCTGTATATTTAAAACCAGCTCTGTCCCTGCTGCCTGGTGCTGGTTCTTACATTTACAGTGGGACTCTACACATTTTTTTTTTTCCCTGTAATTTTAAGAATCAGGACTTGCTGGTTAGCCTTTTGGGGGGGGGGCTCACATCATTTTTTGCCTAAAATGAACCGTATTTTAACCATTTACAGAAATAAACCTACACACATCACAATGATTTGTGTATGTTTCTGACCATCTCGCAGCTCAGGGTGTTGAGAATTTGAAAAGTGATTTTTGACAGCGAGTTTGCTCCTATCTCTCCCGAGCTTGTTATCCCGAATCTTGGTAAATTTGAGAGATGTATGTTTTAGGTGAGTATTTCCGATTTGGCCTGATGGTGATATGATTCAGGATTGCTATCTCACCCGAGTTTTACGAGTGAGATGAGAAAAATATCTCTCTAACTCAGCCGACCTTACCTTTTAGTGAATTTGCAAGCAGGAAATAAAATGAATAAATCACCCAAGATAGTCATCTCGACCTATCTCGATTCTTAGTAAATTTACCCCTTACTATGATTTCTGGCTTTTCCAATACATTACTATGATTTCTGGCTTTTCCAATACATTACTATGATTTCAGGCTTTTCCATTACATTACTATGATTTCTGGCTTTTCCAATATATTGCTATGATTTCAGGCTTTTCTAATACATTACTATGATTTCTGGCTTTTCTAATACATTACTATGATTTCTGGCTTTTCTAATACACTTACTATGATTTCTGGCTTTTCCAATACATTACTATGATTTCTGGCTTTTCCAATATATTGCTATGATTTCTGGCTTTTCTAATACACTTACTATGATTTCTGGCTTTTCTAATACATTACTATAATTTCTGGCTTTTCCAATACATTACTATGATTTCTGGCTTTTCCATTAATTACTATGATTTCTGGCTTTTCCATTACATTACTATGATATCTGGCTTTTCTAATACATTGCTATGATTTCTGGCTTTTCCAACACTTACTATGATTTCTGGCTTTTCCAACACTTACTATAATTTCTGGCTTTTCCAATATATTGCTATGATTTCAGGCTTTTCCAATACACTTACTATATCTGGCTTTTCCAATACATTACTATGATTTCTGGCTTTTACCCTCCAGGGGCATATCTACCCATTGGCCAGGATGGCACTCGCCAGGGGCGCCGGCCAAAGGGGGGGGGGGCGCCATCCGGCAGTGCCACCAGCAGCCAATGGGTGGACTACCCCAGGGGCTTGAACTAGCCTCGCTAGTCCTCCAGGCCCCACAAGTGTGGGGCAGACCGCAGTGAGAGCAGCCTGCCCTGCACAGTAACAAACAGACAGCCGCCAGCGGTGGCTGTGTGTTTGTTAAAGCAGCCAATGAGAGTCAGACAGACTCTCATTGGCTGCTGTGTCCACGGAGGGAGCCGGCTGGAGCTCACTCATGAGCTCCGTCTTCCGGTTCCCCCCGCAGCGAGTGATGGGAGAGACGTCTCTCCCATCCCATAGTGCAGAGTGAGAGAGGGCTCGGAGAAGTGGACAGTGGCAGTTGTCGGCAGGAGCGGGGATCAGGTAAGTTGCTTTATTTTTTCTGTGTGTTTTTTTTTCTGGCACAGCATGAGCAGTGGTGGTGGGGGGGGAGTGTGGCTTCTAGGGGGCACTGAATAGGGGGTGGCTGGCTACTGGGAGCACTTTATTGGGGGGTGGGCGCTGCTGGGAGTACTGTAGAGGGAGCCACTACTGGGGACATGTTATGGGGGGCCGCTATGGAAATTTCCCAACAGTAAAATCCCCCCCCTTCCCTCCCCTCCCCTCAAGACCCAAGTGGCCAATTCCAACAGGAAATATTCTAACCCACTACGTTCCTGCATAATAGGTCCCCGATCTTCTACTACATAAAAGGTTTAAGTTCCTCCTTGCTCATACACGCGCTCTCATCATTACCTATAAAGAACACGACTGTTACATTAAATAGAAAAATATCAACTAAGGGCCTGATTCAGCAAGGAACGCCAGTGAGAGAACAAACGCACTTGGCTGCTGCGTGTATATGCCAATCATGCATACGCACGGCATCCGCAGCACAAGGGTGCAGACGCCCAGCACTACACAATGCCGCCCATCTCCCTTTACTCAATGCTCAATCAGTACGCAGGATAGAGCAAACATTGGTAACATCGAGAACCATTGGAGCCAGACACACAATAGAGGATGACCTGGCGCAGGATTTTGGCCACTTCCTGTGTGCATAGATGCGTATTCCGCCGCGCTGCCTTAATTATGCACGCCCCTATAACGGCGTCCAACACACAAACGCCTGTGTTCGCCCAATTACCCCCGTCGCCCACCCACAAACGCAACTTCCTGTCAATATCGGAAGGGTCTGCGTACATTCTGCGTTCCATAACCCGATCGCGCTGGCTAGTTCGCGCACACGCACTGGGAAAACATCGGCCGAGTGCGTGCGTTCCTTGCTGAATCAGGCCCTCAGTGGGGCAATACACCGTATTATGAAATGGAAACAAAGCATCGGCCTGAAGTGAAATATTATATAAAGTAAATTAACCAGCTGCCGGACAGAATGTTATTACTGTAAGTTGTGGTGATAACTTATAATTGATCACTGCAATGAATAGTGCCTTATTGCCACAGATCAGTAAATAGGCCTGGTAACTTTCAATACACATACATGAAGCAATTTAAAGCCTTTAACGCTACTTAGCATAAATTATTTTTGTTATTCTATGTGTGCCCTACGAGTGGTATTCTCACTGTGGCTTGTAAGTGAATGAGCCTCGGACTAGGCACAATGTATGATGCACTTAAGGTGCTGTACACTGTAAATTGGTGATTTATGTTATTGAGGTTTCTAAGCAATTGCCGAAGTCCATAAACTCTCAGCTGTACTTACTGTGACCATTACGCAACACTCCCTGTAGTCTCCGCATTTCCCTAACAAAGCTAAAAGACTAATGTATGTATTTGCAGTAATACAATATAAAGCATTATAGTCCTGTGCACAGGCAGACTTGGGGTACGCAGCCTGTAACACATGGAGAGGGCTCGAATCCATTTCTATCAGATCAAAGTGGTTGCATTGAACTGTGACTCTGTTTGTGATTATTCCCAAAGCAGTAATTCATTTTCTGATGGCCTTATAGCGAGTGCTGACCTGATATTCTCTGCCCTGTGATGTGGGTGACTGCATGGACTACCCAGTAATCTGTTGCTGCTACTGTGTTGCATTATGATTATACAGATACTGCGGTAGGATAAATGGACAAGTGTCCTGGCTGGTAGCTTGCGTGTGTATGTCTGTGTGTGTGTATGTCTCTGTGTGTGTGGTCTCTCTCTGTATGTCTCTGTGTGTGTG